>JAWNOS010000061.1:600000-978602 GCA_035045845.1 Drosophila buzzatii | reverse complement strand
ATTTTGTTCGATAGATTTGTTCGAATAAGTTCTAATGTTGCATAGCAACAAGGCCACATCCGACAAGTGTGTGTGTGTGTGTGTGGTGTGCCAGAGTGTGGCTTGTTCCTTGACCACAGCTTGACTTTAGTAATTTAGTTTGATTATCTAGATTTTGTTGCCATTGCTGTTAGACATTGAGTTGTTTGCTCATGGATAGATTTCAAAGTCTAGACTGACCGCACAACAGTCAAAGCCACGTGGGGGCAGTTTCCATAATAACAAACGTTATACGATAATTGGTTATTTGCCAGCCTAAAGATACTACTTAGTAGCTATTTCAGGATCATTTGTGCAAATGAAATATAATTTTAACGAAACTGTTAAACTTTTTGAGTCTCGTAGGCTGAGTTCTCAGTCACAGTTCTCAGTTACAATGCCATAAAAGTGGCCATAAGTGGCATATTAAATAAAATTAATTTGTAATCTTAAAGTATTTGTTCTGCTCTATGGTTAAGTATAGTAATTAAAAGTAATATGAACCTTGAAGTATTTACTTGACTAAAGACAAAAAATGTAATTTGGCTTGACAATTACATAATCTGTGATAATTTCCAATATTATTTTATATAGTTCTCTCTTAGATATAGTCTCGATATAATTTTTTCCGGGCAGCTGGGCTGTAGATCTCGAGCGCAACTATTTCGCCAGGCTTGCTCCGGGCGATTGTGTGTCCAATCAATTGCATCGATGTCTAATTTAGCAGTTGACCAACTGGGTTTGCTTATGCAGCTGCAAACTAGAATTTTGAATTCACAATTTTCAATTAACAGCGCCAACAAATGCGCTGAGTCAGTTCGAATCAGCGGGACGGGTTGACAGCCAGAAATGAGCAGCAAAAGCATACTGCAAATAGAACATTGAGAGAAAAAATTGAGTCGACTGAGTTGCTGAAGCATTGTAGTGATTAATTATAGTACGACTCTTATATTTGCATTTCCACTTCATGAAACAATTGTGAAAATATGCAAATGAATTGTTCATTTGCCTACAATTAGTCAACTTGCAACAGCTACATACTTTCGCTCAGTGTAGCTAATGCGAAAGCAGAAAATAACACGAAGTTAACAATGTTGCGCCACAGCACAAAACGCATAAAAGTATGCTACGTGAATGGAAAACGATATGTTCGAGTTGGTTAATATGTGTGTGTGTGGGCAGCGGGTATCGGTGTGCGTGTGTGGAAAGCGGTTAGGTTTGCAAAAAGCATGCTAAGAATGTACTAACCAAACGTATAATCGAACATGGCTCTCTTTTGAAATGGCTTAATCAACATTACAGCACCAAATGCAACCAGCAATGGCAAACATTACAAAATGGTTTAGTTTCATAAGACTTGACCCACAGTTACTCTGCATTTCGAATTTAGTTGTGCCACTAGCAAAGTAGCAACTGGCTATTAGTGAAGCTCAGGCTTAGCTAAATGCTGTCAGTGCGTTCAACAGCTTCTTCAGCTTCAGATAATTCCTTCATGTTTTGTTACTCATAAACTTTGATTTACAAACTATTTAGCACTTGACTTATGACTTTTAATTCTCCCATTGTTCGCCAATTTACCTTTAAGATTCGAAAGGTTTCTCAAAACTCATAACAAAATAAATAAATAAATTATATATACAGTATGCAGCTGCTATTTACCTCAATAGCGATTGCGCAAATTATTTGCTCGTAAATCTCACAGAAACGAGCTGCGTGGCAAAGCTTCGATGATTATTTACTAACAAATGGGTCGTAATAATTGCGGCTGATGTTGCTAGCACAGCAGAGGCAAAAACAAAACCAAAAAATAGGCTTCATTAAATACAAATGTGCTTGGCAAACGACCAACCCACAGAAACCCCAAAGCCCAAAACGAGCCTAACAAATGATCTATACATATGCACATGTGTGAATCTGCTTGTGCGGCTGAATGTTTATGTGTTTGAGTACGTGTGTGTGTGTGTGTATGTGTTTTTTTGAGAGACTGATGAGCTACATTCGTAGAAAACATTCTGACTTGAAAATTGTGTTACCTATTCATGAGTTTATGTTGCTTTGGCTTTTGTGTTTTTTTGTTTTTTTTTTTTCTTTGAAAAACACAAAAAAAAAAAAGATTAAAATATGAAAGCGAGAGACTCGCATTGTTGTTCTATGTTCTTGAGGAACAGCTTGGTTGATCTTTGCAACAGATAAACATATTTTGCCTAAACTAACTATTTGCTGAATTCTTTTCTGTGTGCAATTGAGTGTATGTGTTCACGTGGCTAAGAGCTTCTCGTATTTGCCCATTACCAACACATGAACGATTTCTTTTCTTTTCGACACTGGGCGTTAGCTCTTTGCTGTTAAGTTTATTGTGCGTAAAATTTTGTGCAAATTTTTTTGGTCACGACTGCAACCAGAGTAAAAGTAAGAAAACGAGGGGAAGATATAGAACAACTTACAATAGCTTTGTGTATGTGCAAAAATAAATATAAATATTTATTACTTACCGAAAAATGACTTTTGTTGTGTGGAAGTCTCTGCTGGCTTGTCTCTATCTCTCAGCTTTCGTAATGCTTTTTTATGTAAATGAGCCAAGCCGGGAAGTGCGCGCTACCAAGAGGCATTGACCCATTTTATAGTTGCCCTAAACTGTTCGCAGTTATGGTCAAAATTGCCGAGCATTTAAGGCGACTGGGCCAAATTGCCATGGCAATCAAATGATGCATTCAAGCAAGCAACTAATGGCGCTTTCTTAAACGAAGACAATTGCGAATTAACCCAGTGGTCAGAGAGGTTATAAAGTCTGCAAAGCTATGGCAATGTCATTTAGAATTTACAAATTTAATAATGATTATTTATGTATTAAATTAACTTTGATTTAATAAGCTGGCAGCTGATGAGCTAAGCACTTTTAAAGTATCAAAGGTTATTAATTAATACAGATTAAATGGTATTCAATATTATTTTATTATCAAGTTGTCGCTGCTTGATTCCAGCATAGCCTTGAATCGTCATCTAAATCTGAACTTTGCCACGATTGCTCGTGATTAACATCTCGATGTGCCCTAAAGTTTACGCGCACGATAAACATTTACTGTTGACACCATAAACGCACAGATCGGGCCACATACATACTACATAATATTTCCTATAAATATATGGCACATCATATAAATGCAGTAAACCAAATGCTGTATAAATATGTGACTCGCATTTGCAATAAACAATGCCGCAGACGAGTTTCGCCTTTTATAGACTTATTTACCTGGAGCACAAACAAAAAAAAAAAAAAGAAGAAGAAGAACTTTTGTCATAGACATCCCTGAAGAGAAGAATGCGTAGGTGTGTGCGTAAGCGCATGAATTCATGTATTTGTATGGCTAGACAGGCGGCAGGCACCAGATAATCATTTCATTTTACAACTTTTTTTATTTGTCCCCCTCGACTTACCGAAAACTTGTGAGCTCACTTTGTCGCGTCAGGTTTGCTGTTCCTGTTGCTGAGTTTCGTTTTATTGTAGCGTTTATATTTGTTGTCAGGTAATACCTTTGTATGCTCACATTCGATAGATACAATCGCAGCACGCAACAATTTGCACTTCTTTATGTAGCCTGAACTTCAAACTTTTTTTTTGTGTAGCTCTGCCACTTCGAGTGTGTGTGTGTGTGTATGTGCTGCGACTGTATTTGTATGTTATTTATAAGCATATTTTACCTTTCATGCATGCACACAGCTGCCACGCCCCACACTCCATTCCCTTGTTCTGCACCGCCCAGCCTCCCGAGCCTTGTGTGTGATTTTATTTATTTCCGTTTTGCTTGCCTGCCAAGTTGGCACCTGTACCTGCTGCTGTAGATACGATATTCCAGCCGCAAAGATTATAGAGAATGGATAGCAATCTGTGCAGCCAATACAGATACTGTTACGTACAGGAACATGAAAACTTTAAAAGATTTTCCGTGACCTAAACAAAGGTAACTGCCCATCCCTCTGTTTGTCGATCTGTCTGCCTTTCAGTTTGTCCACGTGCCGTTATCTGCTTTATTGCAATAAAAGATACTTTTCTTTGTTTGAGTATACTCCTAGTTTGCCAACACTCTCAAACTCTTGTTTCTGTTTCTGGGCAATTTTACTTTTCGGAAAAATATTGCATACCAAGATTTTTGTTGTTTTCGCAATTTGCAGCCACTCAAAGATTTGCTACGTGTCTTGTTCGCTATGTATTTGTATTCGTTCTTGGGAAAGGTAGTTATGCCAGCCAGGACTTACTTTTAGAATTGTTTGATTAAATTTGTGGTTTCTGTGGTGCCCAGTATGCATGTTGCTGTCAGCTAGGGCCAATCAGCTCGGCCTCTGGCCTGTGAGCTCTTGCGACTGTCTAGAAAAAGATGGAGATAAATAAAGTTTTAATTGGTGGCATATGCAAATGGATTACATCAACAGGGGGAAAGCCCAGGTCAGTGGTTAATAAGGGAAGTGCAACTTTAATTAAAGACACTGCGACCAACCACAATGTGGTGCGAGTTCGCAAAGTAACTTAATATATCATAACTGTCTGTTAACAAATGCTTTGTTTGCATCGCCAATGGAAGGGCGGAAACGGATGTTGTTGAAATTTAAAGCGTCAATAAATAATTTTATTCATGTAGTTTGTTTGCAAATGTTACGGAAATGCATAGTCCCAGTCTTTATTTCACTGTGAATCATAATTTATGAAAGAAAGAAATTGCCAAAAAACTCATTGACTTCATTTGTGGAGATTTGACTTATTAAAAGTCCAAAACAGCTAAGAAAAATTTTAAATTAATTTTTTGTATTTCTTACGGCAGTTGAAATCTGACATTCGACAGATTTATCAGCATCGTATACAATAAACATTTTATATCCAATTGTTTCAAGATATTACGTATATCAACATTCCTTTAGCTGCAGACGCTTAATAGTTCACTTAGTTGGTGCTTAATAGCAATAATGTGATTATTTAGCAAAAGGAGATATAAAAGTAACAACACTTTGAATACAATGCTCTGTCAGTTTCCTCAGCTTATCGTGCGTAGCACAAGCAACTACATGTTACATGTTTAAACAATATTTCTTAATTGAAATGCTGCGGGGTGGCTTCTGACTTGTATTACCACAGCCAGACATTATGGCCAGCCAGAAGGGCAGGAAGATTCCTAGTTGAACATTTGCAGTGACAGCATTTGGTCAGGCCATAGCTCATGAGCTTGCCCCGCAGCACCACAAAACCAGGCAAGCACCACCCACTCCTCTGGTCGAACGTTGCCCACCACACCACTCGAGCCCACCCAGTACTTCTGCTTACAATTTTGCCGGCACTGCAAGCGAGCTGAGCAGAAATTAATTACATTGAAGTCATTTATCAAGAAAGTTTATTTCTTGCTGCCGGCCCAGACTACGGCTGCGGGGCGGGGCACAAGTCGGAGCACTAGTCCGGGCTCGGGGTCCCGAAAACAGGCAGGCAAACCAAAAGCAAAACCGAGCCAAACCTCGAGCCACAAGGCGTCAGTTGTTGTTTACTTTTGGTTAGGTATTTGCTGTTGTTATGCTTATTTTTATTTATTTGGCCAGCCCATTGTTAGTGCGAAGTAAATCAATAAATGAGACGGAGCTTAGGATTTTTTTATTTATTTATTTTATTTTTTTTTTCTTTTTCTTTTCATTCGGTTTGCTGTGTGGGCTATTCTGCAGTTGTTTTTGTATTTCTGCCAGAGGTTTGGCAAAAATAATTGCTAAACTTTAGCGTCAATTCACAAATTGTTTGCTGCATTTTCGATTAGCAGAATGTCAACTTGAAGAGAGAATGAAAATGAAAATAAAAATTGAAATGAAAGCGAATACGAATACGAAAAGGCAAATGGTGGAGTATTTGCGCCAAATAGCTGTTAACCCGTCAGGAGGTCAGCGAGCGGTTTGAAGCCATTTTGAAAATTTCATTTCGCTGGCTGGTAGAAAATTGGCAATAGCCAAAACAACTTTGAGCTGCCACTACATGGCAGCAATATCCATCACAGACTAACTGCACGGCACTGCCCAAGCTTGGCCATATACAAAAATTGGTTTAATCAACTGTGAAACAACTGCAGCGGCAGCGGCAGCAGCAGTAGCAATAGCAGTAGCAGTAGCAGTAACAGTAGCATCAACACAAACACCAGCAGCAAGAACAGTAGCAGCAGCAAAAATAGCCACTAAAAAAGAGAACACCAAATACACGAACAGTGACAAGAGCGGCAAATGGTTAGAGCTGGGCCGGGTTAGACGTGTATTGACAGCAGCCAAGGGCTCGGGAGTTGGCTTCATTTACGCGAGCTGCTGCGTGGGTCATGTCAGTCCAGAGCTAAAGTTATACACAAACACAGGCACATATAAATGTATATATATGTATATATATATATATGTGATGCTTATCGATTCACTTTCCTTGTCAATGCACAACGTTGCTGCGCATAACGTTTGCCAATTTAGTTTCCGTGTTTGTTTTTATTTCAATTTTCAACTGCACGTCAATATTCACATAGATTTGTTTCTGTATCGACATTTGCAGCCAACGACAACAGCAGCTTATAAAATATGGACGCCGAAGCCGATGGAGTGCCTCCGACGGCGCCAGCTGCAGCTGCAACCACAGCGAACAGCGATCTGGATCTGGCCGCCCGTCGTCGCCTCTTCATCTCACAGCCCTCGACTCTGGCGACACGCCGCCAGCAGGCCGTCTGCGTTAGGCGCGCCCATAAGATGTATGGCAGTGGCAAGAATCCAAATATTGTGCTGGATGGCCTGAATATGACAGTGCCCAAGGGCTCCATGTAAGTAGTGCTCGCTGTTATAAGAACTTTCTTTAAGTGTGCTCTCCAGCTATGTATCTTAAATGTATCTTAAATTTAAATATTGCATACGAATGGAAATGGCAATGTTTGAAAAGTAGAGAAGAGTTTACATACATCAAATACATCGATTTTGTACATCAAATATATCGTGAGTTTTTCACGCATGTGATTCTTTGATAGAGTTTTATAAAACATTTGATTGTCGTTAATTAGCAATGAAACACAAACTATTGAAATTAAAATTAAACATATTCAAATCTATGTATACAAAACGTGTGCAAACACAAATGGACTTGATCAGTTTGAAGCTCTTGATTTGTATCTAAACGCGCTCATATCAATTTTACTTTCAATGAAACTAAAACCAGTTTAGAATTATGAAACTGTGTCAACAGGTAAAAACACTAGTTTTTGAAGGCGTTTCAATCTGTGGAATAAGTTGATATTTGGAATTTCGAAGATATAATATTTCTCAATCACATTCAAAATAGGGAAGACTCTGAAGCCCACGGATATGGACTTAAGATTTGCAACTTGGGGCTTACCAACTAACTAAAAATGTAGTAGCAGAGTATATTGAGTGTGTGTGTGAGTATGCGTGTATGTGAGTTTGCTGTAAAATGCTATTGACCGCATTTAGCACTCCAATCTCTGTGGATTGGGAGTTGCCAAGCGGTAAATGTGGCAGAGATGAAGACGACGAAGCGACGTCGACAAACGGTAACTGGGTCAATGTCAGCACTTGAAAAACTGCCAAATTAACACACAAAGCGTGTGTGTATGTATGCGTGTGTGTTCGTGTGACTTAACCAGACGCTGGCCCAGAGAAGCGTCACAGCCTCTGAAGCAGCAGCAGCATCTGGAAACTGAAACCAGTTTTGTAGACAAGACACAAACCACAAGTGAATCGAACTAAGCGCGTGCTGCGGCGTTGCCAGACTTTAAAAATAAATGGGCAACAAAAGCATGAATGAAACCGCTTACATAAAAGTTTGACCATGAAATCATCGAAGCGGCTGCCTTGAGGCGGGTGTTTGTGTTGGTCATTTGGCAAGATATTTCACACCACTGACGAAACTGACAGAATGACTGACGCACTGACAGACAGAGACGCAAATCTGTGAAAATACACTAACACACGCACGAATGCTACAATATACATACGTACATGATTGCCGACACGTTGTCGCGAGTTTTTCGCCAAAAACTTCAGGCCTTAAGCAGACAGAGAGAATGAAATAAATAAAAAGTCGAAGAAAATATAAAATGGGAATGAGCAACTGTCAGCGACGCGTTAGTGTGAACAAGAAGATTTAGCACGAAATATGTCGTCTCGACTCACCCGACTCGAATTCTCTTTAACTGGCAGCCAAGCCCTCGGCTAAGATTTCGGCTGTAGCCATGCCAAGAAAAAAAATTAGAAAGAGAATGAGAGAGAGAGAGAGAGAGAGAGAGAGAGAGGCTGTGAAATCCCAAAGCTCAAAAGTTTTTAGGCGCTTTTGTAGGCGCGGCTCAGCTGCCGTCCCTCCGTTCGTCGCTTTGTCTGCTTGTGTCTGAGTGAGTCTGCTGACTGACTGTTTTTGTACATATTTGGTTTTTGGTAAGCCATTCGCCTCTAGGATACAGGCCGGATACATCAGCAGCGCCATCCCTGACGGCCGCCACAATGATAAATAATTGTATGTTACTTACTATATTTGCAATGAATAATATTGTTTTTATATGTATGTACATATATTTCGCTGATGGCCATTAGCAAAAGTAAATCAGAAATCATAAGACATACATACATATATAAATATGTTTATCTATACTATATATGTACATCTATTGAAGGAACAAAGAGAAGCAAGAATAGACAATAAGCCCTTGAGAGCTGTCTGCTGCGGTCCGCTCACACTTGCACATAAATCACGCGCTTTCACGCGTAAATAAAGTACGCAGAAATTGCGCGGTTTCTGTCCAATAGCCATGAATAGAAGCAAATTTATGGGTATTGCGCTCAGTGTATTTGATTTGCTCGATTGAAAAGTCGGGCTGTGGTTTTAATTGAATAATGACAATCAGTTAGCGATGACCCAATAAAAAATCCCGCCATCATCCTGCAAACGAAGGACATAAATTCCATTGGCTAATAAGTGCCAGTCGAGGAGGAAAAAAATAATAATAAATACAAATTGAAATGCTGCAGACGAAAATACTTGACGGAAGTATGGCCTCGAAAGTGGATTAAAGTGTTTTTAAAGAGCTCAATTAATTATTTTTAAAATGCTGAAAGAGGCGTAATATGGTAATTTTGGATCGATTGCAGAGATTTTAAATAAATCCAATATTTTCAATAATTATTATTGAATCAAAACAACTTGATACAAACGCATATGTTAGATTCTAAAAATGATGTATTAATATTTTAATAATATTCGTTAACAATGTCTAAATAATAAATGCAGCAGGTTACACAAAATATACATTTTCAGTGAGTGCAATATACATTCAATAGAAGTATAAAAATAATTGATTTCATCAACCAGCTTACAAAATTAAATCTACAATATTTAGGTTTATTTTAGTTTATTTTAGTTTTGCTGATAAATTTTGGTAAATTTGTTTATTTTTATTGTTTTAGTCAAATCAAAAAATATATTTTCAAAATCCGCTTAGTATTGAAGCTGCCTGATATCTACCTCTTTGAATTTCAATTTAATCTGATTTATATTTATATAGTATGTAAATGTTTAATTTATTTATTTATTTATTTTTGAGAAAAACAAAAAAAATTTCGTGTTGTTCTCGGCTTACATAAATTGAATTTTAAAGTAGTTAAAGAACTAATCTAATTCAATTCAATAAATAAAATAAATTGAATTCCATTTGAGTTCAATTGTCCGACCGTGTAAGTTACTTATAACTGCACAAATCGACTGGCATTACACAGAGGCAATAAAATATATACTTATAGAGCTAGAGAAAACTGATTACGTCTTATTGATTTATGCACGGAAAACAGTTTGAGATATAACAAATATGTAATTCAAAGCGATTTGCTCAAAATTAATCACAAATTACTACATTCGAAACGAAACTTTCATTTTACTCAATTATTTGTATTGCACATTAAGTATGAGCAACTCAATATTTATTGTTGCTCTTTGTTGCCTTGCCGGCAACATGCTGTTCACAGCACAATTGAAGCTGACCACAAAATGTTAACAAATCAGTTGTAAGTATAAACATTTTATCAAGCCCAATACCATGACAAAAAGACACAACTATTTCTCTAAATATATAATAAATTTTGCATTATTATATTATTGAGGTATATTACTTATCTTTTTTCAAAGAAGCTGAGCTGGTATTTTCGTCATTGACATCAACTGTAAATCGACTACAAATTTTAGGCAATCAATGGGCCTGTGTAATTTTGGCAATAATGGCCTTTCAGGCATGATTTATACATTTAGCTCGATGGAACTAATATTAAGCACGCATAAGTGATGGAAATCAAACAAAAGAGCTGTATTCTATCTTAACGATTGAATTGAAATTAATTTCTGGGATTTTCTGATAATATTGCACAAGGCAACTGGCTAAAATTCACAGTTTAGAATTGCAAAGAGAGTAGTGAGCTTGTAGGCAATGCTGATGAATGATATAGTGAAATGATAAATGGTTCATAAAGGAAATGACAAACAAAGCAAATAAGAAATAGGCTTTGGCTGTCTAAGGTTTCGATAAAACTCTTGCTTTGTGAACCTGGTTTGCAAAATAAAGTCAAAGTTAATTTTAATGCAGCTTTCTGCTTTGCTGTTCAGTTTATGAACTCGATGTTAAGTACTCTACTCTTTGGAATAAAGAGTAGGAAGACAAATAACTGCACATGGAGTGCGGTTCAAATTGCAGCATCCATTAACTTGATAAAGAACTGAAATTTGTGCATATCACAAGCACAACTAAAACTTTGCTATTATTTAGCATTGCACTTGCTCTTGGGCAAACTGAATGGGCTCTGCAAAATATGGCTGGAAAACATGCTGGCCAGGTAATACTACTGCATGGCCATGGCCAACATCAACAATAACAACAACAACAACAGCAGCACAGCAACAGCAACAACAATGGTCTGACGGAGCCGCTATTATTTTGACATACGACAGAGCTGAGAGTCGGCCGGAACAATGGAAAACACGGGCGCAGAACCATTTTACACGCAGGCAAAAGGACGCAAAGTCCGTGGACTAGGACCCAGGCCTGTTGATGTTTGGGCGGTCCAGGCTCCAGGACAGTACAATGCTCCACACAAACACATACCGAGAGAGAAAGAGAGAGCGAGGGAGAGTGAGAGAGAAGGGGAGAGGTAACATGGGGCAGCAACATGAAGAAACATAATGGCTGCTTACAATTTGTGAACGAGCATAATGCGAACATTACATCCGCGCCATTGTTTCTTGCCCCCTGCTCCGGCCTCCTACTTCGTCCTTCTCAAGGCCCAGCGAGTACCCATGGGGTGTCGTTGAGGCCGGCAAACGGTTGGCAGGGTGTCTAAATTAAATTAAAGCTGTTTAGGTGTAATTGGTCGTTGAGAGGGGTCACAGCCATGGTAAAGGCAACGTGGCTCGAGTGGAGCTTTTGTGCGAAAAGGAGAAGTGACCCTTTTTTGGTCAGCTCATGTTGGGGTCCATATATATTGCAGAAACCATGAAAACGGCCAATTAATGGTGCATGAGTCAGGCCAAATTGAGCGCGCTCACACAATAAACAGCCCATACAAGAGATTATAAAGCGCCCAACTTGAAGGCCTACGATTTTCAACCTTTCAAAATGCTCTCACCTATTACATATACATATATATTACATCAATTATCTACGTTTTATTGACATAAATTGTTAAACGGAGCGTGTATTCTTTAATTATTCTTATGTATGAGCACTCTCAACGTATGAACATTACGTGCTGCTATTAATTATACCCCGCTCATGTTATTCTTAACTCTGCTCTTCCATTGAAACAGAAGTCCAAGTCCACAATATTCAACTCTGTTGCTCTCTTACTACAATTGTGTTCTAAGTCCAGTTAGGATTGTATCCTAGGCGGTTACACCAACCGAAAGCGAAATCCCTACAAATATGGAGATAGCTACACCCCTGCACTTAACGCAGGCCTGCGAATACAGTGTGTGAATGGTTCTCTATTATAGCAATACAGTGGTGCAGGTCTTTAGAAAACGAAAAACGAAAACTAAGCACTTACAATATACAATACAACAATAAATAACCACAATAAAAATACTCAATTGTGTGCCCCATTATCATATTATATTGATATTATCCTTTTTTAAGATAAACGTTTAAGGGGTAAATTACGTGCTCGACTTCATAATCACTAAGAAATAAATTATTTATTCACAAATATTTCGATTAACTAAATAATACACCCCACTGTTCAGGCCATAAAGGTCTGTGTCTGTCTGAGTGTGCTTCTTAGTATCTTTTAGTTGCAGTCAGCCAAGTGCTACTTCACAATAAATCATACCTTCTTGAGTATCCCATTTCATCAGTGTCCACTCATTCCCTTTACACTCACGCCGTTTACCCTAATACGATGCAGTGTGTAAGTTTCCACAACGCCTAACCTCCTCCCTTGGTCTTTGTTTAATAGTGCGTTTAGCTCTTGTCAACAGCGCTGGCACTTGCCTCTAATTTTATATGTACTATATATATACTTATGTATGTCCTGATATTGTTTGACTCAGCTTGAAGTCTGATTTATATCATCAGAGAACTGCAACAAGCCACCGGTACTCAAAGTGTACTGGGTGAATGTCGGGTGATTTTGACACCCGAGTGTTTTTAACGACTGCATAAATGCGCACAATCGTTCGCCTCACAAAAATACTTGAGTGTTAGTGCATCTATTGAAGGAACAAAGAGAAGCAAGAATAGACAATAAGCCCTTGAGAGCTGTCTGCTGCGGTCCGCTCACACTTGCACATAAATCACGCGCTTTCACGCGTAAATAAAGTACGCAGAAATTGCGCGGTTTCTGTCCAAAGCCATGAATAGAAGCAAATTTATGGGTATTCCTCAGTGTATTTGATTTGCTCGATTGAAAAGTCGGCTGTGGTTTTAATTGAATAATGACAATCAGTTAGCGATGACCCATAAAAAATCCCGCCATCATCCTGCAAACGAAGGACATAAATTCCATTGGCTAATAAGTGCCAGTCGAGGAGGAAAAAAATAATAATAAATACAAATTGAAATCTGCAGACGAAAATACTTGACGGAAGTATGGCCTCGAAAGTGGATTAAAGTGTTTTAAAGAGCTCAATTAATTATTTTTAAAATGCTGAAAGAGGCGTATATGGTAATTTTGGATCGATTGCAGAGATTTTAAATAAATCCAATATTTTCAATAATTATTATTGAATCAAAACAACTTGATACAAACGCATATGTTAGATTCTAAAAATGATGTATTAATATTTTAATAATATTCGTTAACAATGTCTAAATAATAAATGCAGCAGGTTACACAAAATATACATTTTCATGAGTGCAATATACATTCAATAGAAGTATAAAAATAATTGATTTCATCAACCAGCTTACAAAATTAAATCTACAATATTTAGGTTTATTTTAGTTTATTTTAGTTTTGCTGATAAATTTTGGTAAATTTGTTTATTTTTATTGTTTTAGTCAAATCAAAAAATATATTTTCAAAATCCGCTTAGTATTGAAGCTGCCTGATATCTACCTCTTTGAATTTCAATTTAATCTGATTTATATTTATATAGTATGTAAATGTTTAATTTATTTATTTTTATATTTTATTTATTTATTTTTTTGAGAAAAACATTAAAAAATGTTCTGTTGTTCTCGACTTACATAAATTGAATTTGAAAGTAGTTAAAGAACTAATCTAATTCAATTCAATAAATAAAATAAATTGAATTCCATTTGAGTTCAATTGTCCGACCGTGTAAGTTACTTATAACTGCACAAATCGACTGGCATTACACAGAGGCAATTAAATATATATGCTTATAGAGCTAGAGAAAACTGATTACGTCTTATTGATTTATGCACGGAAAACAGTTTGAGATATAACAAATATGTAATTCAAAGCGATTTGCTCAAAATTAATCACAAATTACTACATTCGAAACGAAACTTTCATTTTACTCAATTATTTGTATTGCACATTAAGTATGAGCAACTCAATATTTATTGTTGCTCTTTGTTGCCTTGCCGGCAACATGCTGTTCACAGCACAATTGAAGCTGACCACAAAATGTTAACAAATCAGTTGTAAGTATAAACATTTTATCAAGCCCAATACCATGACAAAAAGACACAACTATTTCTCTAAATATATAATAAATTTTGCATTATTATATTATGTGGGAGGTATGATTGACTTATCTTTTTTCAAAGAAGCTGGAGCTGGTATTTTCGTCATTGACATCAACTGTAAATCGACTACAAATTTTAGGCAATCAATGGGCCTGTGTAATTTTGGCAATAATGGCCTTTCAGGCATGATTTATACATTTAGCTCGATGGAACTAATATTAAGCACGCAATAAGTGATGGAAATCAAACAAAAGAGCTGTATTCTATCTTAACGATTGAATTGAAATTAATTTCTGGGATTTTCTGATAATATTGCACAAGGCAACTGGCTAAAATGTCACAGTTTAGAATTGCAAAGAGAGTAGTGAGCTTGTAGGCAATGCTGATGAATGATATAGTGAAATGATAAATGGTTCATAAAGGAAATGACAAACAAAGCAAATAAGAAATAGGCTTTGGCTGTCTAAGGTTTCGATAAAACTCTTGCTTTGTGAACCTGGTTTGCAAAATAAAGTCAAAGTTAATTTTAATGCAGCTTTCTGCTTTGCTGTTCAGTTTATGAACTCGATGTTAAGTACTCTACTCTTTGGAATAAAGAGCAGGAAGACAAATAACTGCACATGGAGTGCGGTTCAAATTGCAGCATCCATTAACTTGATAAAGAACTGAAATTTGTGCATATCACAAGCACAACTAAAACTTTGCTATTATTTAGCATTGCACTTGCTCTTGGGCAAACTGAATGGGCTCTGCAAAATATGGCTGGAAAACATGCTGGCCAGGTAATACTACTGCATGGCCATGGCCAACATCAACAATAACAACAACAGCAACAGCAACAACAATGGTCTGACGGAGCCGCTATTATTTTGACATACGACAGAGCTGAGAGTCGGCCGGAACAATGGAAAACACGGGCGCAGAACCATTTTACACGCAGGCAAAAGGACGCAAAGTCCGTGGACTAGGACCCAGGCCTGTTGATGTTTGGGCGGTCCAGGCTCCAGGACAGTACAATGCTCCACACAAACACATACCGAGAGAGAAAGAGAGAGCGAGGGAGAGTGAGAGAGAAGGGGAGAGGTAACATGGGGCAGCAACATGAAGAAACATAATGGCTGCTTACAATTTGTGAACGAGCATAATGCGAACATTACATCCGCGCCATTGTTTCTTGCCCCCTGCTCCGGCCTCCTACTTCGTCCTTCTCAAGGCCCAGCGAGTACCCATGGGGTGTCGTTGAGGCCGGCAAACGGTTGGCAGGGTGTCTAAATTAAATTAAAGCTGTTTAGGTGTAATTGGTCGTTGAGAGGGGTCACAGCCATGGTAAAGGCAACGTGGCTCGAGTGGAGCTTTTGTGCGAAAAGGAGAAGTGACCCTTTTTTGGTCAGCTCATGTTGGGGTCCATATATATTGCAGAAACCATGAAAACGGCCAATTAATGGTGCATGAGTCAGGCCAAATTGAGCGCGCTCACACAATAAACAGCCCATACAAGAGATTATAAAGCGCCCAACTTGAAGGCCTACGATTTTCAACACTTTCAAAATGCTCTCACACATATGTACATATACATATATATTAGCATCAATATAATCTACGTTTTAATTGACATAAAATTGTTAAAGCGTGAGCAGTGTTGAATTTGCTTTTAATTATTGCGCTATATGTATGAGCACTCTCAACATTGTCATGAACATTACGTGCTGCTATTAATTATCATTCTCCCGCTCATGTTATTCTTCAGACTGCTGTCAGTCTTCCATTGAAACAGAAGTCCAAGTCCACAAGTATTTGCAACTCTGTAATGCTCTCTTAACATACAAGTTGTGTTCTAAAGTGCCATTGTTAGTGATTTGTATGCCTAGTGCAGGTTACAGCCAACCGAAAGCGAAATTTGCCCTAACAAATGATGGAGTATTAGCTACACACACAAGCTGCACTTAACGCAGGCCTGCGAATACAGTGTGTGAATGGTTCTCTATTGATGAGGCGAATGACAGTGGTGCAAGGTAACATTTAGAAAACGAAATAAGAACGAAAACTAAGCACTATAACAATTATAATTACAAATTAATAAATACAACAAAATGATAAGTATAGTACAGTAAACCAGCAATATTTAAAAATGATATGTATTCTCAATTGGTCAAGTTTTGGCATTCCCATTATCGATATTGATATTGATATTGATCCTTTTTTTAAGAGTAAACTGTTATTAGAGGGGTAAATTATCGTGGCTCGACTTCATAATCAACTAAAGAAATATTGTAATTATTTATTCACAACATAGTTTCGATTTAACTAATATAATATTCACAGCCCACTGTTCAGGCTCATTAGTAAGGTCTGTGTCTGTCTGGGAGTGTGCTTCTTAGTATGCTTATTAGTTGCAGTCAGCCAAGTGCGTAGCTTCAGCAATTAAATGCATAACCTTCTTGAATGTATCCCATTTCATCAAGTGTCCACTCATTGCCCTGATTGAGCAAACTCACAGCCGTTTACCCTAATACGATGCAGTGTGATAAGTTTCGCACAACAGCCTAACCTGCCTGCAGCCTTGGTCTTTGTTTGAATAGTGCGTATTTAGCTCTTGTCAACAGCGCTGGCACTTGCCTCTAATTTTATATGTACTATATATATACTTATGTATGTGCCTGATATTGTTTGACTCAGCTTGAAGTCTGATTGTATATCAATCAGAGAACTGCAACAAGCCACCGGTACTCAAAGTGTACTGGGTGAATGTCGGGTGATTTTGACACCCGAGTGTTTTTAACGACTGCATAAATGCGCACAATCGTTCGCCTCACAAAAATACTTGAGTGTTAGTGCATACCGTTGCAAAAGTTAGTAGGTATTTGTCTTGCATATGAGTGTATCGGCGCTTGAGCGTCGAACGAAGGTTGGGTGAAAAGAGATACACAAAAATTGAGACACAATGTGTTGAGTGTCGCCGATGTTGCCGTTTCTTTTGTGCATGCCTTCGCTTGAGTTGTTTTTACCTATCTGCTGCTGCAAAAGCGTGCACAATAGGAAAAAATAGTAAATAAAAAAAAATAATATTCAACTCAAAAATACATGTGTTTTTATTCATTTAATATATTACATGAACATTTTATTGCTTCAGTGCATTCATTTACTTAACACTCTAAAAATATTTAAACTTAGCATTAAAGAAATATAAACATTAAAATAGAAAATAAATTATAAACTATGATTTTTAAAAAAAGAGTGCAAAAAGAGCAAATCTGTTTCTTTTTTCCGTTATTATATTCCCTGCTAAAGAAAATACTCTTTCAGCTGCTGCACTACTTGATGGTATTGCAAGAAGTTGCAACGCTAACTTACATAATAAGGGATAACGAGTTGCTTTGGTTTTCCACCACTCAAAACAGCCGATAATTTGACAGACACACACCATGGTGCCTATGAAACACTTGAGTGATATACAAGTGCATTGTCCACTCGCCTTTATTGTGCATTGCTCTTTTCACACTCTCGCTTTTTTTTCTACATACGCTTTAACCCTTTATATGGCACCCGGTCGGATTTTGATATTGATATACTCGATGGATTTTGGTCATCGATGTCATCTTCATCCGTACTACTTGCATCTTTCTCATCTGGATAAAAATCGCTTTCCTCATCAGCAGAAAAGTCAAGTTCATCCTCGCTATCTAAACTGTTGAAATAATTTTCAATCTGTGAAGCTGTTAAACCTTTTCCTGACATATTTCCTGCGTAAGAAGTACTATTTGTATATTTGTATGTAGTCTCATAAAACACATACGACAAACCCAAGACAACTTCTATGACACATAACAACATATAACCATATGTATAAACTCATAACAACACATAATATAACCACAAATACTCTATGTTGCATGTATACAACAAAATAAATTCTGTAAAATATAACTTCGAATAGTTGTTTGATGCATATCTGCAACATACCGATTTTTCAAATCTACACACAATACACAACAAGAAACATCAAAACTTGATATCACATGCATTTCAAATATATTTACCTTTGGTTTTTTTCATTTTTTCGTATAGAAATATCTAAAATTTTAATAAAATTTTGCAGCACAATATTTTTGTCGTACACAACTTGTGCTTCTCACAAAATTGGCGGGAAAGTGAACATATTTTTTACAAAACATCTAGAAGTGTGCCCGAACCAAATTATATATAAAATACGTATGTTTCAGATGTACAACAAATAGCCACATTCGATTTGTTCGATTTGCATTGTGACAAAATACATTTTAAGCGGTATGTTGCAGATATGCAACACTGCCATATAAAGGGTTAAGGGTGAGTGTGACCGGCACGCACTGCCGAAAAAAACTTGGGTCCTTTGCAAAAAGAAAACACTGCATTGTTGTGAGCAGCAGCATGCATACACAGCACTTACACAATTTTGTATAAGTGTGTGTTTAAGATTTGTTGAGCCAGTGGTAAGTGGCACCGGCACACAAATTTTATTGAGTATGAGTAGGGTGGCAAAAATTGACACACTTGCAGTTCTCTGATATCAATACACTTAAATATACCATTCACATAAGTCTCATTTGCGTAAATAAATGAGGCACAAGAAACCATTTGGGTCAAGCCGATATCTATGTATATATGTACATATGCTGGCCTAATTATAGGCCATTTTAACGATAAGTCGCTGCAGTTTGTTCTGATTGCTTTGCACTCTCTCTCCTTTTCACTCTCTCACCATCTGGACAATATTAACTAGTAAATTATTGAATGACAGTGAAGGGCGTCCCTGCTGGATTATCTATCGATGAATAGGCTCTATGATTAGGCAGGCCAATTTGGCCTATACGCCCAACTGCAATTTACAATACAATTGTGACTGACACTCAAATTGGTCAGCTAACAAATAGGCCGACCTGTTGGCACTCATAAGTCTAAGGGAATCGGCTAGAGATTGTCAATTTGTCACGCAGAGCAGTTTCGAGGACTGATTAAATTTGTAAGGCTTTCATATCGATTAAGTTTTGTGAGCTCGTGAAGTTCATGAAGCTCTTCTGATTTAAAGCAAGGCAAATGGTCCTGTGTGAAGTATTCAAAAGGCAAACAAAACTTAAACAGGCGGCGCGACTCCTTAAGCAGAATGTTTGGCTATTAAAAAGCGGAAATTAAAATCTTTATGGCTAATGATTAACCAATAAGGGCAACACCGAACGGAACTGCCACAGACTGAAAGGCTAAGGCAAAGAAAGCCAAATGAAGCAGAGGCTAGCAAGAGGACAAGGCAAGGAAAGGCAAGGCAAGAGCAAGAGCAGCGCCGGTACTTGAGGCCTGCGGCTGGCAGACGCTTCAACGCCCAACTGTTGTGGCATATAATTACCAAAGTGGCCCTTTGGTTTAGCCTGCTTGGCAATCGGCAACCGGAAGTTCAACAGCCGTTGCAATGGCCAGCTTATTAGTCAAATTAGGCAGCAACCGACGGACCGACGGACCGACCGGCCGGTTGGATGTTAACGGTTGGATTGGACGTGGCCAATTGGCGCGTCAAGTAAGTGACGAACGGTACTTGGCCGCAGCGAGTCTGTAATGAAAATCGATTAAAAATGGCGCACAGACCTCACTCCGTCCGGCACATAATGGCAAATTAATTGTAAAGTGTGCGGCCATTTTGCTTTTCTCGCTGCCTTCGCGCACAGCGCACAGCACGCTGCGCTGAAATTTGAAGGATTGAAAGCAGCATAAAACAATAATTAATTGATTGAATGTTGTTTGGAAATGGCGAAGCGCCTGCAGCCAGTCCGCAGCCAGCGAACAGTGACCAAATCAAGCCCAACCACACGCCCCCATTCAGCTAAGTGGCATAGAAAATTAGTTTGCCCAAGAAATGAATTTAACATTCTCTACCTCTTGAGGCAATGCCGATTTCCTGAGGCAGTTCGAACTGTTGAATTCCACTAGCATCTTTAATTGATGGCAATTGCATGAAAAGTAATTTTTGACCGAAAATCAATATATCAATAATCAATGCTGAATAATCAAGTTTGATTATCTAATTTACCCAATTATTATTTTATTTATCTTTTCATTTATCAGAGTCTTATGTACTTTAATTTTGTAGTTCAGTTGTTATTTAATTGGACTTGCATTTATAAAGCATTTGGAATTCTGCCAGACTTGACAGAAATAGAATTTAATTTGATTTGACTGCTAAACACTGTGAAATTTCTTGAGTACTTGAAGTCCTGTTCGCGTTCATGTCCTTGGGGTCGGGTTAAGTCGTCGCAACTCTGCAATTACAAATCGGAATGCGAATTGAAATTCAAGCAGCAATTACCCGGATCGAAATGTAAGAAACGAAAGCTGAGCTGCTGCTGCCCCCGCTGACCTGGTGCCTGCTGCCGCAGCCGCTGCTGTCCTGTCAAGGACATTACGTGCCAGGGACGCTGACAGGCGGCTTTTGAGTGTTGGCCGCAATTAGGCGTCTAGGAATTCAATTTATTTAAGCACAGCTCGCGCTGCCGCTGAGGTTACTTCGCTTGTATTTGTTGTTTCACTTCAATATTTAAATGATTGCATAATATGCTGTTAGCTCAGCTCTTGGCAGCTGCCTCAATCTCAGGCTGGCTCAAATGGCTGAGTTGTGTCGCCTGCTCCCAGCCCACTCACTGTTGTTCCGTGCTGTCATTGCTCTGATTGTGCGCTTAATTTGCTTAAGCTGCACTTCATTTTTAGACCAAGCCACCGACAGAGCACGCCGTATTCTGTTCTGCTCCTCGTGCTCCATGTTAATCGTCAATATTTATGCACTTTGGGTAGTTTTTTATTTTGCGCACACTTAAAATGCTGTTAATTTGCAACGTGCCATGCGGCATGTGGTGAGGCACTGCACCTCCTGCAGTCTGTGTGTCAATCAGACAGTTTGGACGTACATCATTCAAAGTGCGCCAGCACTGTTGAAATTAACAATTACATGCCGCAAAATGCAGCAGCAAGCACAACAACAGCAAGCACTGCTGGCTCCAGGAGCTTGGGGCCAAGGTGGAGGGTTGGGCTTATAAAAATAACCATAGTGCAGGGCATTACTGCGGAAACGGAAGTGCGCATTAACTGTGCACGCTCGCCTGTCTGTCAAGGTGTGTGTGTGTGTGTGTGTGTTGGTGAATGTGGCCGCAATTAGCAGCGTACATGTGTGCGTGTGCATTTAAGTATTTTCCTACAGCTGTGTGAGTAATTAAAACTGAGTGTGCGCGTTTAATAAGTTAAGCGCCAAGGTACACACACACACAGCCACACACACATACACACACATGTACATCAGATGCATGCATCAACGTGGAAAGGTGAGGCGCGCACACACACACACGCGTAGCTGCAAAGCTTCCGCTGCTGCTGTGACATTGTTTGGCTGTTTTTCCTGCACAGCCCGCATTAAATATTCGGGCGCATATGCAATATTAAATGCTCTACAATGGTGACTGGCTTAATATTTATAAGAGTATATTCAGTTTTTTTGTTAACTGAAAAATGAATATATTATAAGATTTATTATTCTTTGCAATCGACTGTAAAATTATTATTCAATATTAATAGAAATCCCTACAGTAGAATTTACACGTACAAACAGAGACTGACTAAGCAAGTTAAATCATGAATACAGTATTCAACTTGGTAAATATTAAAAAGAAAATTAAATGAAACAAAACCTTAATCTGGCTCATACTCTACATATTCTACATGCACCTAGTAGTGCTTTCCGTTTAAAAAAGAGATTTTCCATTTCACTCAGGTCCTTGAAGCCCTCACTTTCTGTGCACTACTCAATTAACTTGGCCACACGACGCAAGCATCTTATGCCCCTGCATCACTTACACGTAAATGCCTGCAGACTCTACAAAATGCACAATGCAGCCAATTGGCCCATTCATTTGAGCCCAGCATAATGTGGCCACAATAAACACATCCACACACATATGCGAGGGCACGTGCTTAGTTACGCTGACTGCTACCGTCAAGTGCCTGGCGGCATTTGGGTTGACCTTACTTTCAACAAGGCGAATGCGCAACATCCTCTACAAATAATATATGCTGCAGTTCTATTCCGCTAATAGTTGAAATTGGGCCTGGGCCGGGCTGGGCACCTACACCACCTGGCACCACAAAAGCGAATTAAATTAGCCATTAAAATAAAGTTGGCAGCATATTTATTTATTGCCGCATGGCCCGAGGCAGTTGGCCTTGATGATGAGAGGCTAACAGCGCGAACTAAATGCATTTTCTAATTAAAATGAAATTATGCGCATAAAATAAATTCACATTAATTTGAAATTTGTCTTGCTTACTTAAACAAATACTAAATACGAAATACGCCCGCCTCAATAGCAAAATGGCTGCCGTTGCGCTAAATTGTTAATTGCATGGCAAACGCCGCATGCATCATTCAGATCACACACACACACTTACAGACAGATACGGACTTCGACAAGCGACAAGCGTATGCAATAAATTTGTACACATTTGTAAAACAACAGCAGCAACATCAAAATAGTTTGCCCTCTGTTTGGCTTTGTAATCAGGCAGCGGCTCGCGTGCAGCATACAACAATTTGGCATGTCAATAGAGCAGCAGCAGCATCTGCAACAGCAACAACAATACAACAACAACAGCAACAACAACAACAATTTAGATATCAAAAAACTGTAATTGACATATGACTGCAGCAGATTCATGAATCTGCATCTGTATCTATGCGTGTGGCATGCAATTTGCATGCGAACCGATTGTCATGATTTTATTTAACCTGTAAACAAGCCAAAACAAAACTCCAACACTGTGATTTCATTTTGCATTGTCTATACGCCTATGGCATTCCGCCGTACACCTATTGACAATTGTCTATCAACAATAAAAAGTTGTAATTAAGTGGGCTGTGCCGATGAATAAGAATTGGCAAATATTCTGCTGACAGGCGGTTCTATTTACAATATTCCGTAAAATTATGGGATTGTGATAGGGTTATGTATGTAATATAAATAATATGTTTGCATTAAATTACACATGCGACTTAGCAAGACTGCTATTTATTTGCACTTTAAATATTAGTTGAGTACTAATAATCAACATATATTTAGGTTTATTAACGTTTACCAATCCCTTCTAGAGGCTTAAATGAAAGTCAAATATCGAAAATACTCGTAGATCAACACTAAATGCAATTGTCAATAATTTGTTATGCTCATACTGAAAGTCACACTTTATGATTCACTTAGCCTGAAAAATCAGTCAAAAAATAAAAATAAAGTAGACAAATAGCCGGCTAGTTAAGAGATTCCGCCTGCTTGGCCATAAACTGCGCTAAGCGAAAATCTTGCCGTTTCAGCATTTTTGATTTGTTTGCACATTTTTATGGCCAACTTTTCAGCATGTACTCAACGACTTTCAGCTCGACAGTATACATGAAATATAGATATATGTATACATATATGTATTTATTTATTTATATGCTCTCATCCATATATTTTCAATTGGCGTGTCCGAAATTTCAAGTGAGTCTGGTATCTGTGTGCGTAGTTGCGCGCGAAATTAATGTTGTCCTTGAATTTGCCATAAACTGCCAATTCAAGCAAAAGTTTGCGAGAACAACAACAAACACACTCACACACGAGCACACAGTCAAACAAGTATCCAACCGAAACTTGTGCCAAAGTTCATTTGGCGGCAAGTTCTTTTTAAAAAGCATCTTAATCAGCAGTAAATTCACAACTAATCAGTGAGTCCATTGTCTAGCTCGGTGTTTGTTGCCTCGTGGCTGCCCCTCGCTCATCGATTGAAGTGTTCGTTCACATATTTGTTACTCGCGCCCTAACTGTAAGCTTTTTGCTGCAGAATTCCACCTTCGATACGCTGCAGTGCATATTCAAACTGTTTGGACATTAGAGATGAGAGCTCTAGCTATGCTAATGTTTGCCTACAAATATTACAATGGTAATTACTCTGCATTCACAAATGTTAAAGATGAATAAACTCACAATTGCATTTTCGAATACTTTTACAACAAAGTAAATAAAATAATAATAATAAAATAAAATAAAATATCCTAAATAAATATTCAAATATAAATTAAAGTTCAATTTTGCCTGCAGAATATGTAATAAATCATGAAATTTCAATGAAAATTCAATAAAAATACATAACTAGCTCCCAGCTACAGCGTTTGAGAGTGACGTGAAAGGAGAAATATAAAATACAGCGTATCAAATTCAACTTCATTTGAATTCCTTTTGCGTCATTTATTGCTTGTGATTCCTTTCACATTTGAATACAACTAAGGAGATTTTGAATTCCATTTGAATCGAAGTAAATTTGATTAAAATTTTAATTATATTTAAGGTTTCTCGACTGAAAACGTGCTCATATCACATCTCCAGTTCGTGTCCGTTGCCGCAAGTGTGCGCTCGTCTTCTTCAGCATTTTCGCATTGAACATTGATTTAATTATGTTGGAAGACAGCGATTGCTGAGCACATTGGACATGCACATTGTCTGCGCTTTGCTTGGCTTGGCTTGGCCCTTGGCTTAATAAATTGCAATTGTTTGCAAGTTAACTTTGCTCCCACGCCCACATTTTCGGACTTACTCCTCCGCTGCGGCTAGAGATTTTCTAATTGGATTTGGCAATGCCCACTGCACTTGACAAAATAAAAAAACACATATAAAACTGCAAAAAACTTTAGCATAATGTGAATCTAACGGGAGCAAACAAAGTTTTTGCAAACATTCAGTCGCAGAATAGATTTTTCTATGTGCGGTTAACGAAGCAAATAGACTAAAATTTATTCCGAGAAACTAATAAGTTTTTTATTTGTTGTTTCTGTGAGAGCAGTCAACCCAGCTATAATATTGGCCGAAAGTTTCATAAACGTAATTGTTTTGGACGCGGCCAGAACCAAGTATGTTGCACCCTTGAAGTTCCTCGCTAACTCGATTTGAGTTTTTAATTTCAACTGTCCAACAGGCCAACTGGCAGCACGCAAACTTAATTAAAAGCCAAAAAGCAAGACAACCATTTAAATATAGCTGTCCGCTGTCAAAACAATACAGACAACCGTGCTCCTCGCGCCGCTCGAATGGACAACACAAAACCTTGGCCACAGCGAACCCCAAACTGTTAAAAGTTATTGCGTACAGCGATGCACATGCACTTTGCATATGACGCTACTATGCAGCTGGCTGACAGAGAGTGAAGTAAACAAATGAGTACATCTAAAGGGAGCGGGAGTGGCGCGTGTGTTGCAAGGGCAAGATGTTCTTTATTGTAGTGGTTGCTTCATGTACAAAATTGAAACTTCATACAATATAAATACAATTAAAGTAAGTAAGTTAAGGCTGATAATCAATATCCTAGCCAAAAGTGATTAAATTATTCTAAATTGTTTATTTTAAACTGTATAGAAGGGAATATTTAAATGTAAGTCTAAAATGTTTATCTCAATTATCTCATTGATTTCTGAATGTTTGATAAATTTAACTCTTAGCACTCTTACTCGCTCGCTTAGAGAATTTCGTAAAATTTAGATCGCCCTACGATAGATTATTAATTCTATTGTGATTCTGCTGCTTAAACTCTTGATTATCGTAATAAAATGATCAGTTCGGCTGCAAAATTATCTACAAGAGGGTAACTCTTAGTTGTACAAAGTCGCCTTAATGTCAACTCTATTTTTTTTTCCTTTGCTCACATGACCGCAAGTGGGAAAACGCTGACTTTGGTTTTCCAGCTTAAACAAAAGCGAGCCATGAATACAATAAATAATATGAAATCGCTTTTTACAAGCCTTGCACATGAAATTGTTTAAATTATACATAAAGTCTGCATAATGCAATCGGACAGCTGCTGCTGCTGCTGTTGGGCTGTGGCAGCCCTGGCAGGCGAAACTACCCTTTCCAAAGCCAAAAATACAAGTCATTATTTGGATCCCAGTCCGGGGTCAAGTGTTGTGGGTATTATGGTCAGCACGTACAACAACCGAATGAATAACTGAAAATGTAACTGCAAGTAGAACTCTAACTGTACTCTGCCAGTCATACTTCATAACTGTTTATCTATTTCTCCCGCTCACTCTCTCTTTTATGTCTCTCTCTCTGTCTTTTATCTCCCTCTCTCTCTCTCTCTGTTTCATTCTTTGTGCTGGCATATTTTAATTATTAGCATACGTACAGGCGCAAAGGCAGTAGAGGCTGTCGGAATTTTATGAGCTTTGAGTGAGTTTTGTTTCACATTGCGTATGCGTAACGCGTGCGCTTGTGTCTTTAATTGAAAAAATATCAAGCATACGCCAGGCTGTGCCATTGTTCTGGCGAACTTTTGGACACTTGCAGGACGCATACAAATGGCAGCTGTTGCAAAATAGGTTGATTGCCATGATTAAAAAAGCAGAGAGAGTTGACATTTAGCCCCTATAAAGAGCTAGTTGCATATACTAAAGAATATAAAGTATACCTAGTATGTAAATCATCTAGACTTGTGCAACTGAATGCTGAACTTTGCCTTTCTAATAATCACAATTGCAAAGCTGAAGTTATACACTTTGACTTTGGTCTATAAGAAAAGTTTACCGTTTAACTAGACAGCCAACTGGTGGGCTGCCGCTCAAGTAAGTCATTGAGACTTGCCAACATTGCTCTTAATTTTGCATGGAAAACTACAAAGTAAGCTTGTTAATTAAATACGCATTACCGCGTCTCTAATTGCCTGCGATGCGCTGCTTAGCAATATCAGCAACAGCAACAGCAACAAAAACTAATTGTTATAGTAGACTGACAAAGTTTTTTGTTGGTGTGCATGTTGCTGTTGATGTCAATAAAATATGGCGCAAAGTAAGCAAGCATTAAATTTAATTACCAGCTGACACTTTGACCTCCAGCGACGTGACTAACTGACAGACCAACTGACAGCCAGATTGACAGAGTGCGAGTCACAGCAAAAAGCACCAGCTAATTTGAAATGCAATGGATCTATAGTTAATGCATATGTCTCCGAATTGAATCACATTTAATTAGTGCACAGCGCATTTCGCAGCCACTGTGGCGCATATGTATGTGTGTGGTAATTTAGCAGCATGGCATGCCACAAGCTAATTCAGCGGCAAAAATCATCAATCACTTTGCGGCAGCAATGCCTTAGCCAGGAATACATCAGCCTGCGCACAAAAAGTTTAATGGCTTCAAAAATCAACTTGGTCGTCGCTTGGCGCCATTTCACGATGCATTCTTTGTTGTGAGCTGTTTGTTGTTTTCGCTTGGCTTTGTGGGGCTGTGCAAGGGCGAGAGCGTCTGGCTAAAATATGCGCACGCCGCAGGTAAATGTTGGTAATTTGTGACTTCCAATGGCTTCGCTCTTCCCTTTTTGCTTGACTGCAAATATTTAGCTATAGTTTTTTCTCGCTTTTTTTTTTTTAGCTTGATGTTGAGTATTTAACGCTCGGCGACATTTCTGCTGCTCTGTAGCGGCAAATTTATGTGGAAATCGTGTGGCAATATGCAATTGCATGGCTAATGCTGCAGGCAGTCGCACAATTTAGCACGGGAAAATGGAAATAGAGATAAGTTGGGTGGTGTGATTAAAAGGACACATTTGTTAGCTGTGCAACGGGGTTAGCTGTTGAAATGTGTTTGATAAGATTTTTATGTCATTCCCAAATACTAACTGAATACGAATACATTGTTTCTAAAAGCTTGAAAATGCGACTGGATTTTTCTATAATTTCTTTATATTAAACAAGAAGTAATTAAAGTAAAGGAGAATCTTTGTTTCAAAACTTCATTTACGACCACATTTTCACACTAACTGAAAATAAAAATAATTAAATAATACAATATTAATAAAAAACAAAACAGGATATTATTTAATTTGATGGGTTCTTGCATATATTATGATTAACATATATTATATTTAATTGATACTAGATTTTTTGTATTTGTTAGTATTGCTTAGGTTTGTGCTCAAATAGCTCTTATACACACCGTAATATACCCTTAAGTAATCCAGGCAATTTAAGGGTTACCCTATGAACTTGCAGTTGATTGTCGAAAATTTAAAGTCCACCAGCTAGTCTTGATATTATTTATATTCTTCGCAGCTCTTAAACTTTTACACTTAAATCATATCTGTGCTTATTGTTTTACCTGTAACTGTTCTTGTTGTTGATGTTGTTGTACGTTGTTTGAAACTGGGTAGCGCAGAGCTGCGCTCATATTTACCCCTTTGGCGCTCAGCTTGGCTTATTCAAGTGTGGCTTTTTCATGTGCACACTGCGGAGTCACTTTGACCTGCATGTTATTCATGGCTAAACACACATATCCGCAAACACACACACACACACACACACACATACAGACACAGCAGCGCTGCTAGCCCTGTCCTAGAATATAATACCAACAGCCAAGCCAACAATTCGGTGTACTGCGCATAGCAAAGGAAAGGCGTTGGCCTGGACGCGGGCATGGGCGTGGTCCTGGGCTCGGGCGTGTGGGACTTTTGCGCTCTAAGCTGTGCTAAACATTCCCTAAATATATTTTGCAACAGCTCCACCTCCACTCCACACACGAGATAAGCGCCATACATGCCACGGCCAGGAGAACAAGGACACGCAGCGACGCGAGGGAAGCTGCGCGCTGCAATGAAACTTTTTGCACCTGCATATTTTTCCAAAACTATTCACAGTTGATTTTTCACCTGATGCTTTTCATGGTGTAGCGCACTTTCGCGTGTATATGTGTGAGCCAGTGTGCCTATTCCCATGCGTGTGTGTGCATGCCTATATGTATGGGTAAGTGCTTAAAATATTTGTCTGCCTGGCTGTTTGTGAAGCTGTGGCATGCCTGGCATCCCGTCCAAATGTCTGACTGCCCAGCGAATGGCTCGCTTTATAGGACTCAAGTTAAATGCAGTGCCGTGCGACGTGTATAAGTCCAGTGCCCCATTAAGAACAGGTCTGTGCATTTGGCGCCAATACTTTAAAGGTTTTCACGACCTCCTTTTTTTCTATTAGCGAAAATCTAATATTCCTATTTATCATTTTTGGCGATAATTTATAATGAAACTTGAGTAACATCAACTAATCCAAAGTATTTGTATTTTTCTATCATTTTTGTACTACTTTCTTTTGGCCAAAGATACTGCCTAGTCCGCTCCTGTCTGCCATGCATATGTGCAGATATACCAGCTTGTGTTCAGACTTATCTATATGTATTTTATTATATAAGCTTCGGTATTAAAATGCCCAACTCACACGTTTACCTGCCCTATCTCTCTTTCTGCTTTCTCTCTCACACCTTCTCGCTGTCTGTTTTTCTCTCTTGCAGCTATGGTCTCCTGGGCGCCTCTGGTTGCGGCAAGACAACTCTGCTCAGCTGCATCGTTGGACGACGGCGTCTCAATTCGGGCGAAATTTGGGTGCTGGGCGGACGGCCAGGCTCGCCTGGATCTGGTGTTCCCGGACCGCGAATTGGCTACATGCCACAGGTGAGTCGAACTCCATGTGCTGCCTGAATATTTCATGCGCTTTTTATTGCCCTGCCGCAGTTGGCTTCGTGGCTCGTAACTAAATTAAATAAATGCAATAAAACGTTAAAAGCCAGAAACGTGAAAAAAAAACAACAAATAAAACAGAACAAAAGCCCGAAACAAAAAAATAAAACTTTTAAATGCTGCAAAGCACAGAAGTTTTAATTTCGACAAAGCGCAGTAATATTTTGAGTCCCCGAGGCTCATAAAGCTGCATCGGTGAGCAGTAGGCAATGCTATTTGCATTCGCTTGCGCTCGTGCTCGTGCTCGTGCTCACTATATAATTTGCTCTTAATTCCCATTTCGCAGGAGACAGCTCTTTATGGGGAGTTCACAATGCGCGAGACTTTAATCTACTTTGGACTTATTGCGGCCATACCCCGCAGCGACATCGAGGATCGCACCGAATTTCTGCTCAAATTGCTCAATTTGCCAAATGCCTCGAAATTTGTCAAGAATTTGAGTGGAGGACAGCAGCGTCGCGTGAGTCTGGCTGTCGCGCTGCTCCATGAACCGGAGCTGCTCATATTGGATGAGCCAACAGTGGGCGTGGATCCGGTGCTGCGACAGAGGTGCGTATAAATAAGCAATGGAGTGAGATTGCCTCAATACGTATTGGATGCCTGCACGATTGCATGATTCGAATAGGATTAAATAGGAGGCCGATATCAGATCAAAAGTTTCATCAAATGTAATAAATATACAATTTCTTAAGAACGCTACGTAACTGTGGCTCGTAATAACATTAATGAGAAACCTGATAAGATCTGACGCGAAAATATTATCTTTGTATGTAAACAAAAGTTGGGTAAGGAGAAAATGTTAATTGGAAAACAGATAGCTCAGAGCTCAACCAAAAAGTTACGCCGCATTTAATTAATCTCTTTACTCACGAGCACATAACGAATGCGTGGAAATGTTTCTGAAATTGCATATAGCATTTCGCTGAGTTTATTTTGCAATCATACGAAAAAGTGGATTGCAGTTTTAACTCTCACTTCAGACTAATTGATTGGTAATTTTAAATGAATTTCAGTGAATTGAGAAAGTTGACCCCTATGAGCTGTCATCATCAATCAATACAACTTAAGCCCATTTATTTTTTACAATTATGTATAATTCTGCATTGGTGGTGGTGATTTAATCATGACATACCACATACATTGTTTTTAAATTGAATTTAGATTAAAAGGGATGCCGTCATCTTTAACGACATCTTAAATCAACATTCAATTTGAAAAAATACCTAAAAGAAATCATATCACATATCAAATCGATCCATTCTAATAAACTATTTTTCACGTTCGCAGCATTTGGGATCATTTGGTGGACATCACGAAAAATGGCCACACAACTGTGATAATCACGACGCATTACATAGACGAGTGTGCCCAGGCTCACGTGGTAAGTTCTCATGCAATATATGTGGGTACAAGGGTATTGGGCAGGGAAAGGGGTCTGCCTGGGAGGATGGTGTCAATGGCTTTTTGGCGCCCACGCATTGTTTGCTCACTTGATTTATTGTCGGTGCTTGCACGTCTATTTGTAATATGCGGCGTATGAGCAACATTATGCGCTTCAGTTGGCATCGGGCTGGCAAAGGTGAAAGCTCAGCTGTCGAGGGAGTCAGCCATAAGTCTCTGCGCAGCGGCTGCGCTTATCAGCTCAAGCTCAAGTGTGTGCTGTCAACACGCGGCACTAAGTGCTTCCTTCTGTTGAACCATGAATGTGGCGGCAGGGCTCACCCTGGCATGTGGGACTCGGCTGCTTGGTAAATTTGTAGCCAACGCGAACTGCAACAAATCTGTGTTCTCTCACTCGAAAAACAAAAAAAATACAATATTACTGGCCATGCCGTTGTTGACCCATGGCCATGGCACGATTTACGAGGCATTTCCGAGCGAGACACATTGCAAAATTTACTTCAGATTTATTGGTGTTGCCAATGCGAGGCTCCATAATCAGCCAAAGACCCAGAGACAGAGAAGGCGACTAGTGTGAATCCCTCTTTGTGTGTATATCCCCAGCTAATGCGTGTGGTAGACAATGAACTGTACGAGCGACTGACAGCCCCAGCAAAATATGAAAAACAGAAAAAAAAAAAAAACATGTGAAAGAGATGGAATACTTGGAAAATACTGAAATAAAGCGTGACAAAGCGCACAAAGCGCACAAAGCAAACGCCCGTCACAATGGACACTTAGACAGATATATAGATAGACCAACAGATACCCGAGCGACACGCACAGGATATGAACACACTCACACCCGCACGCGTGGAACGCACACGCTCGCACATATAAAACAAACAAATCCTCACACAAACACGCACTTATGCTGGTCAGGTCCGTGCAGAAGCTGAGCTAAAGCCGAGACTGTATATCAGTGGCAAACCCAAGATTGATGCAAACGAAAGGACCTTAAAGAGTTGCACAACGTTGGTGTGGAGCAAAGAGATAAAGACGACGACACGTGTATGCACTATGTCAGGCATATGAAATCAAATGAAATGATTGATAACCAAGCGATTTATAATATTGCAAAATACTGATTTATTTGGGTGCTTATCAACACTAAAATGCCACCAGCAGGGCAGTGGCGGGAGGCCTTGATTCGATTTCAGTTACATGAGAGTTGTTGCAGATAATGAGAATTAAAACCAAAAACTGTAATTCAGCAAAACTTAACTTTCCTCTCACTCCCACGATATAGTAAAAAACAAAAAACTGAATGAAATGAAGCAAAATATTGCCAGGAGCTAAGCCGTTAATCCCTAGCATCTGCACATTTTAGTAAACGGCTTAAAAAATCCTTTTCAAACTCGATTTTCATTTTGTCTCAGGTAAAATCGAGTTATATAAAAGATATATATTAGGAAAGTGAATTTAAATCCATTTGCAATAAAACATATTAAATTATGTAAAGCTGCTTATAAATCTGTGCATTTCCTTCACATTGTGCCTTACAGCTCCTTTCCCAGTGGCTTCACTGTACCTGCCAAGCACGCGACAATTGAGCCTTTGGTGTCTGCCGCTCGCCTGCTGCTGGCAACAGCTGTTAGGTGGTTGTTGTAACAAGGAGAGGACGATACGCCCTCGCACGCTCTGTGTCATGGTGCTAAAGAGTTATGGGCAATAAACGAAATCATTGTGCGATTTTGTTTGCCACAGAACGTGCCGGCAACCTGAAGGCTAGTCCATAAAACAAGGCCTCGGGTTGCGGACTTAGTCAATCTAACCGCAATGCGTAACCCATTGAAATGTATCTTTAATGGCAATTGTTGTACAGTATTTGGGTTCTTAAAAAGTGGAACATCTAAAGAAATACAAGCTGCCTATGTGGTCAACAAAGTTTCCCCGACTTCTGTATGTCGAGCAATTTTGGTGACAGTGTTTAATTGCTCATATTGAACACGTGTTGTCTCCTGCTCTGACAGCAGGAGCAGGGCTGGCAGCAACAACAAGAATAACACGAAGTCCGCTTAGAATGCGCACGCTTGAGTCGACTACTCGTATTATGGCCGGCAGCAAATTGCTTTTTCAGCTTTGTCACTTTTTCGTGCCACGTTTTTGCTTTGCCGCAGGTTGCGCAATGCTCAACGCAGGGAATCCAGCTCGAAGGAGCCGTCCTGCAGTCGCACATATTTTTCGCCAATTCTGCACGTCACTTGGACTTCAGTTGTCGTACGACTAACTTGTCTAACTGCCCGGTGGAACTTCGTCAGTTTTTTTTTTTATTGTTTTTATTTCTGGTCTGTTCTCCTTCTGCCTTCATCTTTTTTCTTTTTTTGTGTTGTTTTAGTGTTGACTCAACAGAATTGCGTGCTGGCATCAGAAGAGCGTATGCATGCACACAAAAACACTTCCTATAATATGTGAACAGCTTACACCAACACTCACACATAAGTATATCTGTATACCTATACTTACATCCAGTCTGAGCTTCCATTCGTGTTGATTGAGTGAGATATATTCATCGACACTTACCTAGGCAGCCGTTGGCAGCAGGCGACATCCTTGCTTTTGGCCATTTCATTTGAGCTGCAGCCGTCTAGTTGGCGTTTAAAATTTATTATTATTGCATGTCATGCAATTTATTAGCTGTAAATGCATTGCCCTGGCAAATATATAGCAACTGTCGCCCAGTAAATATATGAAAAGTTATTTGAACTTCGATTTGCTGTTCAGGATTAAGCACATTCATAAACTTGATTGCTGTATTAAACGTAAAGTGTTGCTATTAAAATTCGATATTATTTATGGATTATAAAAGCTCTTTTACAAAATATTTATGCGACTTGCGAAATGACTGACAAATAGATTTTATACGAGTTGCTTGGAGACGTCAAATAAAAAGAATAAAAATGTGATTTTTATTTATTTATTTTTTTAACAAAAATTTTTAGTGTATAAACAAACGTGACACAGATTCTATATTATCCTCATTTATGAATATGACCCGAATGAGCTTCATAGAGCTGTTAAGAAATACAGCATTTTTTCACATTTATGTGGAGCCATTATTACATATTAATGGCAACATCGTTATATAGTAATAAAGACACAAAAATTTAGTTGGCCATTGCTGCATATTTTATTTTGATATCGATATTTCGTTTGGCATGTCGCATGAATATGTCAATCAATTTGACCGCAATTCATTCTCGCACAGACACACATTAAAGCCAACCGCTTTCCATATTCGACAACATAAGCAATTATTCAACTTTCCATTTGCATTTTCGTCATGGTATTAAAAAACAATTCGCCTTCTTATTCGCTCTTCTGAATGTATTTATTCATTTTATGCTATTAAGAAGCAACATGCGGAAAATTACGCGACAAAAAGGAAGTGCAGCACACAGAATAGACAGAATGAACTATTAAAAGAGACTAGATAGAAAAAGAAGTACAAGAGAGCAAACAAAATGCAGAAACAGAAACAGCTCTGAGTGTCTGTTGCTGTCGCCTGTTGTGTGAGGGAGGGAACGTAAAGTAGTCGCAGCAATATATCCATCAAATAACGTTACGCTCCCTGATTTCATTTATTAGAGCAGAAAGTGCTGCACATACAACTGGGTAATGCTAAAGGACTCCTGTCGCTCCGATCCAAGCTACGCGTACTATTCGGCGTATACGCCATTTCATACGACTACCGCTTTTTGTGTTGGCCGACAATTTCCCAAGGTTGACATTAAATTTAGGAACAATGTCTATAAAAAAAAGAATAAATAAATAATAAAAAAATAGAAAAAACAAAGAGAAACGCACAAAGCATAATGGAAAGGGACCAACAAGGACAAAACGCAACACTGTGACCGACAAACAGACAGACAGACGGAGTTTCCACAGCTGAAATTTCTGTTGCAGGTAACCTGAGCTGCTTTCAGATGGGGTCGGGATGTCTGGCTAATAATGAAGCAAATTGTAGGCGTTGAAGCTTTGTCATCATGTGGTAGCTGCCTTTGATGTGGGTCATTCCCCTTATCGGCATTTACGAATATGTCCATGCTCGACGTCGCTGGTAACAGGAAGTGCTTAGCATGAAAACGGTGGAGCTTATTTTGAAAGGAGAGGTCTCGACCCGATCAATGTAAATGCTTTGACAGTTTGACTTGCTAACAGCTGGAATGACAACGTAGTTATTTGTTTATTAATTGTTGAATTTTAGTAAATCTTAAAATTTTTAGTAAAATAAAAAAATATATTTATATATAAATATATAAATCTTAAAATAAAAAGAAATAATTTGCAAATGCATTTTAATAGCAACTTTAAACGATTTATCTCAAGTCAGCTGCTTAAGCTTCATTTTCTTTCCATGTGTATGCTAATCGATGCAACCCTTTCATGCAATATCTGGTAAATGCAAAAAATGCCTTGGATAGCACCCATGTGCCTCGTCGTATATCATTTTTCAATTTCCGCTTTTATGCAAGGAAAATGTAGTGAAGAAAACGCTCTAAGCATCGAGCTGAAGATTTAATACACTTCCGATTTTAATGTTACAAGTTAAAATAGATAAAAAATTAATTTTTTAAATGCTATATGATTTTTTTTTACAAATATGAAAAGATTTGCATCTCAACAACAAATAGGAAGCTATGTGTGAATCAGCTTTTCCATCTTCTTAGATATGTATACATTCAGCGTATGTACTTTAATGCTCATATAGAGAGTTCTCTATAAGTGTATAACAAATTTCGTGGCAGCATAATAACACTCGCTGCCAGGGCAGAAAATATGAAAAGAATTATGGCATGTGGAATTCAGACCTACATATATTACATGCTGATCACATTGAGGGCCATAAAAGTGCAATTGCCGTTGCCGAGCGGACGTGTGAGAGTTAGTGTGAGAGTTAGACCCTCTGCATCGGCATTCAATTAGCAAGTTAATTGGTCGTTCCATAGACGAATTACCAAATGCAACAGCCAATGGGCATGCCAGAGGAAACAACCGATTTCCGAAAGACTGAAGACAGAATCAAATCAAGCAGCAAAACTTTTCTAACTAGCTACAGTTCGCTCGTGTGCTCAAGTGTGTGTGTGTGTGTGTGTGCGTGTGTGAGCTAGTCATTGTGTGTGTGTAGCATATTTCGTATGAAATTTCCATGTGCAGGAGCAGTAACTAGCGCCGTATCCACTCATGTGCATGCCTAATGAAGCCATCCAGAGCGCAAGAATTGATGAGCCAGCAGTTGGCTATGAAGATGTTGGCCAAGTTTTATAAAGGCGGCAAAGTTTAACGGCCCAAGTGAGGGTGTTCAGTCAGACTGGGTGCTGTGGCAACAGCAACATCCTGAGCTGGCCTAATATGTTGCTCTGTATGCCTGGTCATGTACGGCACAGAAATCAATTAACTTAATTTCCGCACGTTGTGACAAAGTGGCGGGGAGATTAGCCGCCTGCGGCAGGAGGGGGACGTTGCCAAAGGACAGTCAATAAAAGTTTTCAACGACAACAACAGGATGTGCATAATTCTGCCATTGTGCGCACACAAAAAACTTTTCCCTCAAACAAGCTAGGAATTGACAATGCGCAGCTCAACCTCAATCTGTCCGAGAGATGCCAGCAGGACTAATAGAGTCGTGGTAGAGTTTACGATTTACAGGAACGATTCGCTGTCAAAGTCAAACGTTTAATTTACTTGACGACACTTTTTCCTCTAATTTGAATCAATTTAACTCAAGAATTGCTGTCCTTACAGATTGGTCTGCTGCGCGGCGGCAAAATGCTGGCCGAGGAGTCGCCCGACTATCTGCGTCAACAATACAACGCCGACTCGCTGGAGGATGTGTTTCTCAAGCTCTCCGTCATGCAGAACATGGGCAAGCGTCGGCGCTCATCTATCGCCCAGGAGATTGTGGAGCAGGTGACAGTGCCGGCCATATCGAATCCAGCGCTGGACATGTCAGATGAGCAGCACGCCGCCGAGATCTCAGGCGAGTTCGGCGATAATATATCCATGTCATCGGCGGCACGAGATCCCATTAGTAGCACAGCTCCCGCTGCACCGCCATTGCCACCGGTACAGGAGATGAACACGTCCTTCTGGTACAATTTGCATGTGATGCAGTCGCATCATCTGCATGCGCTCATCTGGAAAAACTTTTTGTGGATGATGCGCAACGTAGGGTAAGTAATTGGCCAGCAAATCATCTTGACCATGTGACTAACTAACTGGTTCGCCTATAGAATAATGCTTTTCATTGTGGGTCTGCCTGTGGTGCAGATATTGCTATTCTGCTATGCGATTGGCCATGATCCCACCGGCCTCAAAGTGGCCGTGGCGAATCACGAGATGTCCGAGGAAATGATTATGCAACAATTCTGTCCAGTGCACACCGGATGCAATCAGACCATGCTCAGCTGCCGTTATCTCGATATGCTGGTCAAGAACAAGAGCATGGTTGTGGTGAGTATATGCCATGCAAATTACCTTGGGACGCACACAGAGGGGCAGAGCAGCCGCTGTCGCTGGCTTCTGCTTAAATTGTGCAATGCGAGCCGGGCTTCAAGTACAATAACCACTCATGTAACAATTTTCTTGTTGCTGCTGCTGCTGCTGCTGCTGCTGTTGCTATTGTTGTTGTTATTATTGCTATTGCTTATTGAAGGACGTCGAGACGATGGTTCGACCCTGCCGGCTATTCGTGTAATTTATTTCAATTTGTGTGGACAGCAAAGCTGGTCAGCCACAGTGTGCATGCTCTTCAATCTACTGCACACAACGTCTGACTGCCCCTGGCTCATGTTGCCCAACTCCTAAATCAAGTGCCTGACCCCCAGAGCCGTAACAAGAGTCCTCCTTTGGAGTTGGCACTGTCTTGGCTGCTGCTGCTGCTGTTGCTATTGCTCTTGCCTTTCGGTGTTGGCGCACACAAATTACAGCTGCTTATCTTTCGGAGCAGCAACAACAGTATGGCAATAAGGCAGTTGGTCACTCGGGCAGTTGGGCAGATGGGCAGTCGGCTGGCTAGTCGAGATCATCAATAAATTTACTGGCTGTGGGGTAAAAATAGTAGTTGAAAGCCAGCCCCAGTGCAAAAGACCTGCCCCTCATGGCAATTTATTGCAAATTACGCTTCAAAAACAATGCATTCCCTTTGCTAATTTGGAAGTTTGGAATTGGGTTTGAAAAGACATCAAAGCTTTGCAATATACAATTCTCAAAAATCGTAGAACACGGCTTATGAGTGCCGAATATGAAGTGAGTCTCTAATATTTGCTCTCTTATAAATTCTTATTAATTTAATTATAAACAAAAAAAATATATTTTGTAAACTTCCATAGTGTATCCCACAACTTAATTCCTCATTAATAGATAATTACCTGGTAGTTAAGGAAATCAATCAAGATTAAACAAAATACTTTGCAGCAACATCAAAAGTAAAGTTTTACCGCAAAAAAAAGCTAAGAAAACAACTCGAGGCATGACTTGTTTGGGCAGTTGCTACAAAACTGTTGTTTCTTCTTTGAAAAATGATTATAACAATAACAATAAAACTAAAGCTACCGAATTGCAACAACAACAAACCGCACGCTGCCAACTGACAATTTGCGAAGTCAGGCTCGAGGCGAAAACTTTTATTTAGGCTGGAATATTGAAAAGCCCGGTCAGCCGCCAACGCCCCCTTATCACTCTTAATTTGTTCAAATTTCAGCTAAGATAAAAAATAGAATAGAATACGTATACACGGTTCGCGTATCTCCATAGCGCATCTGCTGTTGAGCCTAAAAATTGGCTGCGCGTTTTTCATTTCTTTTATATTTATTTTTTCTGGCTCCGGCTCATTGTGTCTCCCTCACCTTGTTGTTGGTTGTTGGTGAACCCAAAAGTTAATTTTGCTCAATGAACAGCATATCAAGCAGCCATCAGCACGTGGCCAGCAGCAACCACAACAACAACTTGCAGTCGAACAATACCCACGCAATGTTGTCTACTCCCCAGCAGCTCCAACCCTGCGGATGCCTTTGGCATTTGAAATTTGAATTTCTTGCCGCTTTGACCGTTGCCCTCATATTGACAGCCTCTCAATAGTTGGCTCCGTTCTCTTCTCTTTTTTTCTATTTAAGCAGATAAATAGCATCAACCAGTAGCGGCTTCTGTGCAGTCCTCCTATTTAAAGAAAAAAAATATAAATTATAATAATAATTATATATATTTTTTCTTTATTTATTTTTTTAAGTCTTCGTGCGCTTTGTGGTTTGACTAGATCAAAGGCATTGCCCTATCCCCACCTTATCTGAATGGCGACCCTTTTAGCCGCAGCCCGGAGCGCCGGGTCGGAGTCAAAGGCAACCCCTTAACAGCCCCGTTGGCACTTTTGGCTTTTAATTTATGTCGAAAATTGCACAACGTATTGTGGGCGGGGTCCCAATTGTTGTTGTCGCTGTGGCTTTTAATTAAAAGTTCATTAGGCGTGACAACGCTGCTCATTAGACGGCTTTTGCTGTCAACCTTAGCTGTGAGTCTATAGCTGGAGCTGGAGCAGGAGCTGGAGCCGGTGGTGGGGCAAAGTGCAGCACGTTTATTGTGCGCACTTGATTAGCGACAAGCTTTAACTTAAAGTGAAGCACCTTTTTTATGCGGTTTTATTTTATGGACAAACAAACTTTAAAAAAGAAGAGTAAGCAAAAATGCCATAGCTTTGCAACAAAGTTTTTACCTGCTTCTGTCTCCAGCTCATTTGCGTAGGGCGGAAACTTGGTCTAGTCTGAAAGTAGTAGTGGTAGCTGTTAGCCCTCTTTGCCTGCCTTCCATCTCATTTGTTGTCCAAGTTGAGTTCATTTGCGCATAGTTTGTGGCCCAAGTTTGTCATAAACAATGTTGATCTTAGGGTTCAGCCAAAGCATAAAAGTTGTCAAGTCTCCTAAATTGATTGCCTCTTGTTGCGACAACTCTCAGCTGTCTGATTGAGTTTGTTGAGCATAAATTAAATTCCATTCCATGTCCTTACTTTGATTCCTATATGACTTCTTCTTCTTCGGCTAGCTCTTGAGCTATGAATTAACTGTGGATAATCACTAGGCTGTGTCATTGACAGCTACCGCTTTTCGATAGTTTCTCTAGGTAACTGCGCTCACAAATGTCAGTATTTTTTGAGCATACTGAAACTCATTAACAATACGTGTTACAGTAGACAAAGACCACCTGAGAGCAAACACGACAAATATACTAAAATTATGTGAGCCAAGTTTTAAGTAAGTTCAATTAACCATTCAATTTAATGGAGCTTATCGATGTGTTCAGCCGCATAGCCAGCCTCACAGTTGCCCTCAACATGTGCTCATAACTAAATATGTATGTATGTAGCATGTGTGAATACGTTCGTGTAAATGACTTCATTTGTCCAAACATTAGTGTGGTAATTCCGTAAATTTAACGCCTATTGTTCTAGATTCCCTTTCGGTTTAAATAGAAGCCACAAGATTGCTGATGCTTAGCCCAAATACAAATGCCAATACATGTGCCAGTATTTATTGGTGTTGTTGTTGCCGATGCCGTTGTCTGTAGGTTATTGTTTGTACATAAGTGGCTGCCAAAACTTTGGGCAAAGTTGAGGCCCCGAAAGTTGCTCGAGCCAACTTAATCAATGTACGAGCGCTTACAAGCACTGGCTTAGGTTCAAGGATATGCGGGGCGTAAATTTCTGAAACAGCTTTACTCTCTGCATACACTTCATTATTTATGTTGTTGTGTAGCAGAGAACCTGAATACACAAAAAAAAAAAAAAAAATCAACGAAATGAAATGAAATTGTAAAAGATAACATAAACATATTGTTGACAACGGCAACAATAACGTTGGCGGGCAAAAAGCAAGAGGCGCAACGCACAAAAGTAGGCTACGCATTTTGTGTTGCGACGCTGCCTTAAGGATCTACGCTCCTTTGTTGCTGCTGTTTGCAGAATTTATCGCTTGGCGCAAAGTACGCACATTAATTACGCGGAGTTACTTTTATTGTGCTCGCTACAACATGCAACAAACAATGCGACAGGAAATGAAGCGAGATGCCTTTACACTCGCCCAGCTACAGCTAACAGTTAGACTGTCTGCAATAACAAAGCCAGAACCGCTAAGCATTATAAGTACCCATAGTTATATAAGCGAGAATCGAGTGACAGGCAGGCACGAGCTTTTAATTGCATTACAACAACAAGAATAACAATATTGATAGACCCCCTCAACACGTTCACTCACGCTCACAAGTGTCAGCACAAATTGCGCAGCTGCATTGATTTTTCAGGCTAATTGATTGAGTTGTTGCTGACTGACTGTTGGCATATTGGGTCTGTCCATGGTTTATATTTCAAATTGTTTGGTCTTTTGCAGAAATATGTGAACGATGATGAGGCCGCCTATGAGGAAGTGCGCCGCGGCTATGCCTGGGCAGCCCTTGTCATACAGCCCAATTATACGGATGCCCTGGTCGAACGAGTCGAAGATGGACGCTATGCAGAGGATTCCACGATAGAGGCATCCGATTTGGGCGTGCGCATGGATTGGTCAAGTAAATAAAGATGAATTATTTATGTTTCGTTATTATAAATATGCTTGAATGAATATATTTAACTGTGATGTTGTTCAGTTGAGATTTATATTGATTTTTCTGAGTCCGTATTTTTATACTTAAACTCTTAAATCTATTGTATCTATTATTGAGTATGTAAAGTTAATATTGATATTGATACTCATTTACAATTTTATATATATATTTAAGTAAATATTTAATCAAATTGAATTCCCCTTTACATTCGCAGATCAACAAATTTCAACCCTACTCTACCGCGACTTACAGTACACTTTTTTCCATTTTGTGGAGAATATACTGAGTGATTGCAGTGTGAATCCTAAGCTGGGACGCGTGCCTGTGCAGTGGGAGGATCCCATCTACGGCTATCGGAATCCAAATTTCACAGACTTTGCGGCACCCGGCGTCATACTGACCATCATATTCTTTCTGTCGGTGGCCATCACTTCGGGAGCAATGTTGATTGAACGCAATGAGGGCATGCTGGAGCGCTGTCTGGTGGCTGGCATTACGGGACCAGAGATTTTGCTGTCGCAGGTTGTTACCCAGTTCACGGTGATGTTCAGTCAGACTGTGTTTGTGCTCATTGTCAGCTTCTACTTCTTTGAGCTGACGCTGGTGGGCGATATCTGGCTGGTGGTGGCGCTGTGTATACTCAACGGACTCTGCGGCATGACCTTTGGCTTTGTCATCTCGTGCGCTGTGGACACGGAGCGCACAGCGACATATGTGGCGATGGGCTCCTTTCTGCCCATTGTGATGCTGTGCGGTATTATTTGGCCCATTGAGGGCATGTATCCGCTGCTGCAGTTCGTCACCGCCTTCCTGCCGCTGACAAAGCCTACGGAGTCGATGCGCTCCATACTGCAGCGCGGCTGGGGCATGGATAATCCGACTGTCTACAATGGCTTCATTTCCATTTCGTCGTGGGTACTCGTCTTTCTGGTGCTCACCATCTTGCTGCTCAAGTTCAAGAAGGGCTAGTGTCGGCAGCGCAACGTGCAGTCGCCCATGATTTTACTAGGTCGTAAGGGTAGTTCATAGTCGTCAATAAGTCTAGCGAGTGTATGTCTCTTGTACAATGTTTTAGTCACAATAATGATTTGATATAAATGTAGACTTAAGGTTCCGGATGTCACAAGTTCATGGAAATGTGCCTTTTACTCTTAAGGTTCCACATCAGCTTCGCTCATCCCCTCACACTTATCAGACTTAGCTATGCCCATGCCCATACATATCACACACACTGGTCTATATAAAAACCCAACATGTATTGTGATTGTGAAAATCAAAATTAGTTTTAGAAACGTAGTGCGTTAAGCATGTTAAACTTGTTTACAACTTGAAAACAAAATAAAAATATAATTATATACAAATAAACTTCAACTCAATATTTAACAGCTCCATAAAGTGAATTTCATTTTTATTTATTTTATTTATTTTTTAATTATTCAAATTCCATAATTGGAACTTGTTCAACATGCAAATGATTTTGAAGGAACATCTATAAATGGCTCATTTATAATTTCAGGTTCCATCAATTTGGAAATTAATTGAAAGAACTTCTATCCTTTAAGGCCAATTAGCTCTTGTGCTATTCGAAAATTTGTTGTGGCCATTCCAAAGCAGGAATCATTTGCAATCCTTGAACGTTGTTAGCCAATGACATTCATTATAAGCCGAGATGGGGTACTTTCTGACCCTTTCAATCAGTCTTTGATTTGGCCAATATTTATTTACCGAGAGCAGCTCCAATCACAGGTTGCCCCACACAGTAATCTGTCAGCTCGGGCGTTGGTCACATTTCCTAACCCCGTGTTCAAGCTGCTTCTTAAACATGCACATTATTTGTAAGTTCAGCACCCTCTGTGTAGGGGTAGGGGTGAGTCGACAGCAGAGCATGTCAGACAGCTCGTTTTCGACACATTTCACATTTTGCGGCAAAATCAATTAAACCGGAAATGCTTGTAGCAAGTGCTGGATCTGAGCAACGTGGCCCTCGCCACACGTGCAGCATCCGCCTGGTACAAAAAAATCTTAACAAGCGGACAAAGTACCAACAGAGCAATGGGACGAGAGTTCAGCTTTTGTTTCTGCTCCTCTATGGTGACCGAGTGCAGGGGACACGAATTAGAAAAGCAACGGACACACACACACATACACTGAGGAATATGCTCAGTGGGGTGTTTTATATGCATATGTAGGTCAGTCCATACGAGAGTCTCTACTGTGGAATTGGCAGACCATAGCAGGAACTTGTAACGTGCTCCACATGTCGTCCGTTTCCGTGACTCGGACGAGAACTTGTTAGACGACTTAGACTGAATTCACCAGTGCGACTGCCTCTGCATTGATGTGCGCTGTCCATCTCTATTTTTCCTTTTAAGCCGCCTACAGCAAACCATCTTCCATTAACTCAATGAGTTGTCGTTGTAAATGATTCAATCATTCTATGCGCAGACAGAGCCTTGGCCTTGTTCATCAATACGTTTGTATTTAGAGTTAGATATCAGTCGGCATTCGATAGCACTTTCTATTAATTTTCACATTCGTTTTGATGTTTTTTTTTTTTTGCTGTAATTGCTGTTTTGATGCTCTCACTGATTACTCGAGTGTAGCTAACGGATGCACTCGAGCATATCAATTGGAAAGTTCAGCGCTGCTGGAAAAACTCATTTTCATTTTTATTCTCACTGTGAGATGTTCATGCTCATGTTGCCAGCGCTGCTTTCCACATAATTGAAAGTTCAAACTTTTCGACTTGCCGCTGAATTAATTTCTCAACTTCATAATTTCACGTGCTCCGTGAAGCCATCATAAAAACCATACAGACAGACGGACAAACTGACGGCAAGGGCGGCCAACATTTATTCAGTCAGTCAGCCATCCAGTCAGCCAGATGTCTACAATGGCTCTTTGTTTGTGGCTGCTCCTTTTGCTGCACTCGCGAACGCGCTGGGCTGGGCTCCTTCAGATACTTTGGCTCGTCTGCTCCATGAAGTGTTGCTGCTCCGCCAACTCGATGGCGTCTTAATTAATTGCTCAATTAATTTAATGTTCAGCCACCATCTGCCACCCACGCGCCCAATCTCCATTCCTCCGCCCACCTTGCTCCCCAGACACTTGTTCAGCATGCCAGCCATTTGCTTCGCTGCTCAAAATGTCAATTGTCTGTTCATTTCAATGGGCTTCACTTTTGCAAATGTCAACGCGCAAATGTTTTGTTCTGCTTGGCATAAATTGGTCTGTAGACTCTCCCTACCCCATTCCCTCAAGACTATCCATTTTTGGGCTTGGGCTTGGGTCAAATGAAAGCCTTTAAATAAATAGCTCGCCATTTGCCATATTTGCGGTGGCATTCTGATAAAATGTAATCTGTTCAGGAATTTCACTTTAAGTGTCCTTTTGACAGCTTACAAAGTTTCAGGTGCTTGTTAAGGGCTTCTGTGAGACGAAACTTTTCGTGAATGTACTTAGGCATGCCATAGCAGAAAGGAAGGCTTTGAGCCCCCTTTCTCTAAGGGAAGTACTTTTAACTGTATTGAAAATATGCAGTAATTAAAGATCGAAAAACAACTTAGAAGCTTTATTTCACAAAAGACACTTTGTTGTAAGTTAAATACAAAACTTTTTGAAATGATTTTAATATATGAAAGTTGTTAGAAATAACAATTTACGGAGCTTAAATTTTAATACACCATTATGTTTATTGAATATTTCAAAAAAGAAAACCGGATAGTTATTCTTTGAGCTTTTACAACGGAAAGCTGTAAATAATTTCAATGAATAAATATGCTTAATCAACTTATTTTAAGTCATTAGCTTTAATTGTAGAAAGAAATATAATTTTACGCGAATTTCGATTTCCAACTTTAAAAACATAATCTCATCAAGCAAATTAGTGGTAGGTCAATCAATATTGAGTACATGCACGCAGCTCTTGTTGTACGTATATATGTATGTACTTTCGGAAAATTGTTGTACAATATATTGCCTTACTTAACTTTTTGCTATTGTCTTTGAACATTAATTGTTTTCGCTTGACCAGATTGCAAGTGTCAGCTGCAAACTGCTCGCAGCAATCTGTTGACTGAGCAATCAATTTTCGATTGTCTCGCTGGCAGTTGCATCGCCTGCTGATGCATTATTTATATGAATTAATTACCACTTAATCAGCAGAGCTATATGTGTAGCTGTTTACTTTTAAATAATTTGTTCATATATATCCCGATTTTTCTGTTTATTTGCTATCATCAATTAGCTCGTTTACTACTGACAATTGCCAAATTCGGAGAAGGCTTTAATTATTCAAGCAATTACCAGAAATTGTGAGAGGTGGCGACAACAGGCTGTATCACATATGCAGGCACTTTATTATTTTAATGACTGACATTAATTATTTGCGGTACATTATGAGCAATTTGTATAATTTACCAACAACACTAACAACAACAACGACAGATACAGGAACAGCAACAACAGCAATCAGTTCCGCATTTGCCGCTTCCTGCCTGCTGTTTGCTTATGTTTTGCTTTTGCTGTTGCTGTTGCTGCTGCCTCTCGCCTAGCAAATTGTATAATGAAAATGTCAATCAATTTTCCCACGATTTGCCACCAAAGTATATGCTCTACTGAGGTCCTGCTGCCCAGAAGCCACATACACACATATACTCATATACACACACATCCAGCTGCCTGTCACACTCAATGCCAATTGCAAATTGAGTTCATCTGCTGGCGGCAAATATTGACATGACAGACACATTTTTATTTTATTTTATTTGCATTTTTATTTCACTCTTTGCTTATACTGTGTACTCTCGCCATCTCTTCTGTATAACTTCCAGTATTTCTTTCTATTTTTTTTCATTTTCTATTTTGCTTCATCTTTGCTTTAGCTTAGCACAGCAGCCAAGCCCCTAAGCGTGATGATGTTTTTATTATATCCTCTTTCTTTTTATTTTATTTTTATTTTTTTGCCTGTATCTGACGTGTTTTTTGCTGACTGTCTACTCCTGTTTGCACCGTGCCGGTGGCTGGGTGTGCGGCTCAAATGACATATTAATTTCCAATGCGGAAGTGAAATTATTTATAAATGAAGTCGTCGTCGCCCGAGGCTGAAGCTGAAGCTGGTTACCGGCAAGCCACTTAGACACACAATCGCATGCAAATAGCTGACGAAATCGAAATAAATATGATCAGACAAATCATCGCCTTTATGTTTAGGCAGTGGGAGAGGCGTGGCAGCTTAGGGAGGCACACATATGCCATTACTCATACGCCGCGTCTGGCAGCTGTTTATGCAGCATTGAAATTTGTTTGGCACACAAATTAATATACCCACAGACACACACGCCCATACTCACACATACTCAAACATCTTTAGGAAATTTCGCGTATTTGATGAAGTTGTTGCCAACCGGAGATCTTAGCAAAAGATAATGCTGTCAACACACCCACAGAGTGAGAGAGACAGGGAGAGAGGGAACAAGTCCCAAACGCCTTCATCAATCATTCTTCGACACGCTTCGCGCGCCTCCACGCGATGCCGCCAAGAAGCCAAGAGGCTGCTGATGGACGAACGTAGGGGATACCAAATGGCTTCGACGGAATGGCCCTCCGTCAGCGGTATCTACACTCTGTCCGGACCTCAATTGAAAAGCACTTTCAAAAGCATAATAACGATAAATATTTTATTGTAATGTGTTTTGCAATGTTTACATGCCGGCTGCGTCTGGGGCACATGCGAGGGCAGCTTGGCAACTTGGACAGACCTATCAAGTATTTAGTAAGTAAATTCGATCATTCACTTTATTTAATTTTGTCTTCTGGCCAAAAGTTGCTCATATGTAATATTTCATATTCAAACAGAATTCAATGTATTATAGTAATTATCAGTGTTGTCGTAATTCTCAGGCGACCCTCGTTGCTCCCGTAAATGCTTGAACAGCATGTATCGCCATTATTTTTCAAGGCACTCGCGGATTCTGCTGCTGCTGCTCCTACTGCTATTTCTGCGGCTTTTGGTTTTCAATGCAGAGCGCTCAATTTGCAGCCACTGCTATCTGCGACGTCGCGTCGGCAGCCTCGCTTTCACGCTGTTGCGCCCGCTTACGGGTAACACTTAATCGGCTTCCGGGGATATTTGGGATTTAGGGCGGAAACCCATTTTGTGTCAAGTCGCAGCGAGCGCTGCTGCTTTCCCTTCGTCTGCTCTGTCGCGTTTTTGTTGGCCGCTTTTCATTTTGGGCATTTTCTTTGTCCATTGTTTTGCGACAATTTTCAGCTTGCTTTTTTCTTATCCATACTTAAAATTTACAACAAAAGCAGGCATCTCAAAATGAACTACTTAGTTTTACTTGTTTTTCGCTTTCAGCTACATTTTTTTCTTCTCTTTGCCAGCTGCAGCTGCTTGAGGCTAACATTACAACAATGAAGCCAATTCGTTGAGCCCACTGGCTGGTGGCCAGGGCAGCCCAGTCGCATACATAAATATGTATATATTTTCCTTTCATTCCTTTGGCTGGCAGGAAGTACGTGCTAATGGCTCAAAAGCAAACGACACAAAACACGAGCATGAAATACGCCAAAAGTCAGCCAAAAGAGAACTCGCTAGCATTCTCATAAATACATATAAGTATATGTGTATATGTACATGTGTGTATGTTTGTGTGAGTTTGTGAGTGCCACGCCCCATACTAATAAACGCCGCAGGCTGTTGCTACACACACAGAGACACATGTGTGTGTGTGTGTGGGCCATTGAAAAATGTCGAGTATCTGGCACAGTTCACAAAAGGAGCAGCAACCTCCATACTGGCGTCCCTTTATCTGGTAATTCGCTGCTAATGGCTCTTTTGTGTGCACTCCCACAATTGCCGTTAGCTTAGTGAAAATACCCCAAGCCCCACGGCCATTTCCTCATTTTCCGTAATTTTTTCCTAATATTTATGATTTTTGAAATGCCAAAGCGCACTTGGCACTCGACATATTTATTACCCTCAATAAGTATTTGGATACTTTGGAAATATTGACAAAGTTGGCAACATCTTGAAAATATTGAAACTCTCTTTCTCCTTTCGCATCAAATTGAAGGAAGGCTTTAAATCTTCAGCATTTTACTTACTTTACTTTTATAGTGAACAAATCAATTTGTATAAATTTTAATTAATTTTAATTAGTATGTATTCCGTACATGTATATTTAATTTAATTGATCATTTTAATATTTTATATGTAATTGACCATTTTCTATATACCATGCAGAGTACAACATCTTCGTTCATTGAAATATACATAGCTCTTTTGTTGTGTATATTTTTTACTTATTCAAGAAATTTTTTCATTAACTAGTAGAATATCTATTAATTTAAGTATGTCAATGCAGCTCTAAAGAATTAAATCAATAAACGTCACGTATCTCTCAGGCATCACACATAAGCCACGTGGCACTTGACGTTGTATTTCATCATTGGCATTGGCGCAATCAGTTCATGGCCTACGTAACTATTAATTATTTTATAAGAGAAGCGAACGCTAACTATTAATAGGACTCTCTCAACATATTGGCATAACCAAATATCCATGCGTGCAATTCATTTAATACAAGCAGCGAAATTAAATAATTCATGCCATAACACAGATAAATAGCTTCCGGGCTTCGGATTGTTGGTCGTATTGTCAGTCGAATTAAAACAGAATAGTTTCGGAGTGCAAACATAAAGATAAACATAATATTTTAAGGATACTCGAACATTGTAATGCTCTACAATAAATATAAATATGTATATTGAGTTCATGGGATAATATGTTCCTTAAAATGTAATGCTAAGCTCAACTCTTCTAATAGGTATGTGAGAGATAGAGCTAGAGGAAGATAGAGATAGAGATAGAGCGAGAGAGAGTAATGAAATTGAACAAAATTTCAGCTAGTGTATACCAGGATGTAGATTCTTTTGTATTAAAAGTAACTTTAAGTTCGCAAACATATCTCATAATTCAATCGTTAACCACTTGATCCATAGTATTGCAAATACTCTCTACGCTGTGATGGCAAACTGGCGGTTCAACTGGACATGCATATTAATTTTGTATGCAATTTAATTGCCGCTTCTCGGGAACAGCAGGTTGGTGAATTCGATTGCGAATCGTTGAAACGATGATGATGATAAATCGATTGCAAAGCACTTTTAAATTATCAGCAGGAATTAATATGAGGGCAGCATAAGTGCATTGCAATCAGTGAGTGCGTGCGCTGAAAGACGTGCCAATGAGGTAAACACTTAAAAAACACATTGATCATTAAAGTGTAATCAAAAATTAAGTTAATTAACGACAAGAATAAATACACGATGTTGAAAATTTAATTGAAAATTGTATTGTCTTGCACGCGGCAACACATCCGTAAAATGATAATAAAAATCAAATATAACGTATACGCAATGGGTGACAACGAGAAGTGCAGGCCCCATATGTGTGAGTGGAGGTTGACTGGATATGCTATCTGTGCGCGTCTCATGCATAAAAATTACATATTACAAGATATTAGTGTGAAAATTGATATAAAAATCAATGAAGCAACGGCAACGACGACGACAACGACAACGATGACAGCAACTTTAAAGGGTCACAGACGCACATCCAGTGTTGTAAAACGACCTGGTCGTGTGTATTGTAAGTGTTGACATAAGCATTAAATTTGATGACCAGCCGTGTGTTGTTGCTGCTGCTGTAGTTGTTGTTGTGATTGTTGTTTCTTTTTGTTGTATGTCGTGCCACATACTTTCCACTTTAGTTTTCATGTTGCGAATTAACGAGCAGGTTTGCCACGCCCACGCCCATTCGCTCAAAATAAATTAGTTGGCATTCACACACACACACACACACCCATATGCAGGGACACACGCATCCACAGACAAACGGCTTTGAGGACATGTCTTGAGGCAGATCCTCTGGGGCAATAAAACGTATTTTTATGATGCTGCCATTCGAGTGGCGCACTTTGCATGCAGCACAGCCAAAGATGGCGACCCATAAAGGGAGTCAGCTCTACGACAAATAGCGCCACTAAATGGGCACGGATTATAATGACGCACACAAACAGACACACGCACAGGCATGCAGAGACGTCGGCAGGCCGTTAAAAGTAAGCAGAACTAGCCGTGAAGTAGGCCCCACCAAAGGCAAGTAAAGTCAACATCCGCCACGCCCATAAATGTTAGTTTTTATGATTCCAGCGTCGGTGTCAAGCAGGAGTTGCAGAGATACAAATAGCTGGACCTTCGGCCACACTCTACGTGCGTCGGTCTGTAAGGCCGGTCGCTATCGGGCAGTCGCTGTAAGGCCTGTGCGCCCAGCTGTGCGCTGGGGCATTGAAATAGTTTTTGGTCTGGCACACATCAATGTCAATTGATTGCAACCCTTTTAATCCACCAGCCGGCAACTGAGGGCACGACTAGCTAAGTGTTTTGTGTTTGACCAGCATCGTCGCAGTTCGCCCTTTCTTCGCTGGAAAACAAACCAAGCATAGTGCACAAACTTTGATTTTTTTCTTACTCTCGCAAAAAAAAAGTAACACAGCTATGATTGCTTCACGTTGAACAGTTCAGATTCGCTTGTCTTTAGTTAATATATATAAATAAAAATATCCATATACAACTTTTGCTTTTGCGATCGCACTGTTTCCTTCAGTTTTAAGACTAAAGCTGATTTTAGTAAACATTTATTTTGTGCAAACTCCTCTCCTTGTTAGGGTATTCAAACTTCGAGATGATCAGCATGCAATCTCCTTCTCATTCTCTTCCTTTTTTCACTGCGCCACGGGATGCTTAAATAATTGAGCAGTTAATCGCACCAAATTGCTTGAATAGAATTCTCTGCCCTTCATCTCTTTTATTTTTATTTCCTGTGTTTTTTTCTGTCCATTTCACGAGCGGAATTTGAAAGCACGGTATTGATTTGTATGCTTATTGAATTATGCAAATGTGGAAATTGTCAATGCAGATGTGTTCCGCATAAGCCACAAAACTAAGAGTGAGTGGAACTCAGCATGACCTCAAGTGTGGCCAAATTATCTAAAGTGAAAGTCAATTGATTGGCTTCCAGTCAGCAATTTTGCTTTGCCAAAGTTTTTTCCTTTTTTTTCGAATTTGTCGAGGCTTCTTTATCGTCTAAAGCCGATTAGTGAACGGTAGTCAATAGGCTAAATTTCGATGGGATTCCAGTTGTCAAACATGGATTCATGGATTTGCCAACAACATGCAAGCATGTACTCAGCGGATGTGGCTGATTATGCTTCATTGAGAAGCCTTTGAATTTGCTTAGCAATTTAGTTAAATATAGCATCGAGAATTGATTGGCTCTAAATATGATTCAATTTGCTTGCTAAATATCAGAGAGTAGCTATTTCTAGCTGTGCACGATGTTCACGAAATAAGTGTGGAGTCTACAATAGGATAGACTTGACAAAGTAATAGATATTTGAAATAATAATGCATTCATTTGGAATTACCGAAGACTGTTTCTACTCTATATTAAAAATTAAAAATTCTCTAAGTTTTAGAGCAACTCGAATCATGAGTACAGAGTATGTCAAGTATTTTCGACAGTGTGTTTACCTCTTCACGGAGTCAGCTTGCAGTACGATAAGCTGCTACGCTGCATTACACGCACATTTAGCGTGTGCCGGATAAAGTTGAGCCCGATCCAGTGGCTCCTTACCTGTGCAGTTTACGCACTCAGCGAAGCCAATCACGTTCTATGTGCCAAATCCCAAATATTGCTTGATGCTCTTCTATGCAGCAGCTGCGGCAATTCAATTGAAGTTCCAAATCCAGCGCGTATTTGTTTTTCAATGATGGCTGATTATTGAAAATCTAAATTCTGGTGGCTGCTAGCTATAATGATGAAGATGCTGACGACGATGATGCTGCAGAAGGTGATGATGCCATTGCCCGATGATGGCCGCTGCAGCTGTGTGCAGGTTGATGCTGAACAGTGTCGCTATTCGGTCATAAAGTTAAGCTTAGCTCAAATGCGTGGCATGGATTTTGTTGGCTCAAAGCTGTTGTTTTTGTTGTTGCCGTTGCTGCTGTTGTAGTCAACGCAATCGCTTGATTGGAAAATGCCTGCAGGTGATTGCTTCACATTCTCATTTATGAACCATGTTTACGTATTGCCATCAATTGTGAGAGTTCCAATGAGCAAATAGCACAAACACACGCACTTACTTACGTATACACACACACACACATATCCGCTCTCACTGCACTTTGCTTATACCATTTTAATTAAAAGTCAGCGCGCAGCAAAGTATGCAACAGTTTTTCCTTGGCTTTTCCTTTCGCTGCTCTGCTGAACGCTGCGACAGTCTGATTGGATATCTCCGCGAAATGCCCTCAGAATCAACTGTTCGCGTCGTCTATAAAGCTGTTATTATTGCATTCAGCGTCGAGCTTGAATAAAACTTGAGCTCTGGCACATAATTTGAAATTCGTGTCATTTATGAGGCAGGCAACGAGCGTGCCTTGAGCTCTCAGCGCCTAAGTTGAGTTGTAAAGCGCTCGAGATGTTGCATTTTAACATTTACACACATATAGCCCAATAAGATTACGGCGGCAGCAGATTACACTGAAAATAATGACTGTGAGAGTTGAATATTATTTATACAATAACTATATGATATAAATAAATATAAGATTAAATAATAAAATGTAAATAACTGCATAAATTGTTTTTATTAAATTAGATTAAGATTTAATTTTGAAATGTATCTCGTACAATAATGAATTAATAAGAGATTTGATAGAGTCAGTAACTAAGCAGATAATTTTAAGATAATTCAAAGTATTTGCGAATTATATTTATTTTTTTCTAATTTGTTGTTCCCTTCTTGACTATTTCTTCCAGTGCAGGAATGTTGTGGACGCGCACTTTGCAGGCTCCCGCTGCTCATATGTGGCTATGATGAACTGGAGAAGACAATGTTGGAATTTTTATTAACCATCAAAAATCCGCGTGCTGTCGCTGCTTCTCTGTCTTTCGCGTGCTTTATGGCTTGCTCTCTGTGATTGCGCCGCATATACAACCGCACCAGCAGCCGCAGCTTCATGAAGCAAGTTAAGTTCCGACTATGGCCAGAACGGTAGCTGGTTGGCGTGCTGCACGCACATTGCAAGAGATTATCTCATGCAACGCGCATTTCAAGTACACACAAGCTGAGCTAGAGCTGCTTCGGTTGTAGCTCAGAGGCGCCACGGCAATCAACGTGCCTTGGCAGTCATCATAATGGCAACAAAGCGACGGCCAGGACATTACTGGAAGAAGGGCGCTGAGCCAGGAGGTAGATGGATGCAGGCACTTGTGGTCTTAATATAAAAATCACTTTGTGTGTTGTGTTTGCCGCGCTGCTGCGTGGTGCGCTGTGTGCTGTGCGCTGTGTGCTGCTTTGCATTTCTAAGCAGTGCCGCTCTCGGCAGGCAGGAGAATAGAGCAGGGCAGCTCGGCAGGCGGCCCGCCAGGCAGTGAACAACATTGTTGACGTTGTGGCAAATGTGTAAGGGATGCGGCTACAAGAGACGCGACCAAAGGAAAAGTGCAATGCAGTTGCTTTTGTTTTGTGCCGCAACGGAAGCGGAAGTGGCGTACAGCTACAACTAACAGCAACAACTACAACTACGACAGCAACTTGTTCATCAGGCGAGTGAGCCTGCCAGCCTGCCAGGCTGCCAGCATATGTTCGAGCTTGCACTTCATGCTGAGGCCTTACCAAATTGAGAGAGAGAGAGGTCCACCGTCAGCTCACTGACAATGGCAAAGGTCAGCGATGCGTATGCGTAATGTCATAAACAGCTGCCGCAATCAGAATCACAGCAGCAGTCCAAAACGAAAGTCGACTGAGACATTCTAAGCCCTCCCTGTGCAGTCAAGCAAAAATGTCGCCAGGCCACAGACAAAACACAAACGCAGCGCCCACACTCTGGCGATCCCCATCCACTCGACTCTCTTTTTCACTTTATCTATCACTCTGTCTATGCACTGGCAGCCTTTTCTTTTACTTGGCCATTTGTTGTACGCTAGTCAGTCTGCTTGCTGCTTACTCGCCTGCCTGCCTGCCTGCCTGCCTGCCTGCTTGCTTGCCTGCTTGCGTTGATGGCTTAAATGGATAAAAGTTAAGCAGCTTTGAAGTTGGCCAGATTAGCGCGCATATCTCGTTGACTTACATCCACGAAAACAGCTTGAAAAATAAGAAAAAAATGGAAATTTCGCAAGCGGAATACGAAATACACTGACATTATGATAGCATATTAAAGCTGAAAAAGAAATAGACAAACTAAATGAAATCTAAATAAGTGGAGCACAATTCGCTAATGGAAGATGATTATAATTTATGAAAACTAAGAGATTTTAAATACAATCATAATTATAATAAGATTAATCAAATAAAAAACATCAACAAAATATCACTTAAGAATAATACTGAAAACTACATTTTAATATTTATAAAGCTTTGCAACCATAAACAAAATCGAAACTCTATTGCAGTAGATCCATTTTTAAGCGAGCGAACAGCCAAAACTCAGCTCATATCTGCCAGAGCATACATATAATAATGTATATATAAATAAATAAAAATCCGCTTTTCGTACGTCAACAATAAAACGCAGCTAAAGTTTTAAGCAACTAAGCGAAACGGGCGACATTCAACTTGAGCCACTCAGCCACTCAGCCGCTCAGGCGCTCAGCTGGCTTTGTCTTTTGCAGCCATGTTGTTGATTTGGCGGCAACGCGACAGTTTTTGATGCCATGTTTTCATCAGTTGCGAAAGTTTTTCATAAGCTGTCGGCCAAACAATAAACAATGCCGCTGTCCATTGTGCAAAGCACTAAGAACTAACTGAATTTTTAATTGTTTGTTACTTTCGAACAATGAAAGGACAATAGAAGCTTCTAAAAAGGCATTCGACTCTTGCGCGCTAGCCAATGGCTAAGAAACTATTATTCTAGCACTCAATTTATTATTATATATCGATGCAAAGTAATAAATTCGCAATCCTGTTTGCCTTTTTTGCGAGTCTTACTTTTATTGAAATTTTAACATTGCTGCACAGTTTCCGTTTATAAAAAATTATAAGCCGTATCCTTTTATCAGCGCTGCCCGGATAAAAATGTGAAAGCTAAAACAAAACAAGAATAAACCTTTATTTGCCGAAATCCTTTTGAATTTTTTAGCAGCTTTTACTACGCGTTGCCAGGCTTTGCACCTGTAGCCCTTCGTACATATTATTTCATTCGGCTGCGCGTGTGAATGCCATAGCCTTTAATGTCATGCTAAGCCGCAACCCATTTTCATTTGTTCCCCCTATCTCTCTCTCTCTCTCTCTCTCTCTCCCCCTCTTTCACTCGCTCTACCAAACCTGCTGTGCGAAAGGCTTTGTTTATTATTCGCTGCTCTCAGCAATGATTTGCCACAAATTAGTTACAATTTATTTATGTGTGCAATTAGGCGTGCGAGCATTGAGAGTGTCGAACGTTGCGGTTGACAAGGCAACTGAACACGCGAATTTCAAGCCCAGTGAAAGCTTTTGATTGGGCTGAAAGATGAGTGCAGCACTTAATTTGTTAGCAACAACATGAAATTGAAATGCGCCCTAGTCTCTGGTGAAAATGTTTGTATGCCTCATATCGATATATAAGTGTAAACATAGAACCACTTATAAAGCAGCCACTGTCGTCATTATTTCTGTCCGAGACAGAAAAGGAAACGAATGCTCGGCTAACTGCATTTCTGCTTTAAAACTTTAATATAAATGCCATCGTCCGCATCTAGTTACCATTAGTTCAGCTTCTGGATTTCACAAGGAATTTGAAATTTCACACATTAACTGAAAAATGTTCAAATGAATTCATGAAATTAAAAATCTTGCAAATATGTACTTTCACTTTACAATAAATAAAACTAATATTTAAAGTGCGTTGATAATAAAATATGAATCAAAACTATTGCCTCAGACAATGTTAAACTTTTCGTTGAAGTCATATTATAAACTCATCTTGAGCTTCTTACATTTTGTATCTCTAGCAAAACGACGCTTAATGAATGTATGCAATATAAAATCAAATTATACAATATCTATCACTTGTGTACTGTTGTGAAAATAATAGAATTTTTGTTGATTTAGTAGCGCTTTGATATGCTTGCTTGCGTGCTGATAAATTATTTAATTGTTTTGCTAATTGCAATAAATAAACAATGCGGCATAAAGAGAATGTGTAGTGCTTTAAACGTGTTTCATGATTCAAATTCTTATCTGACTAACACAATCTCATTGGAAATTTTAGCTTTGCCCCGCACTCAATTGGCCCACCTGGGGGCAACAGAAAAATAATGCTTTATATATAAATACATACATACAAATGGAGGGCCACCTAGGCGAACAGCTGTTAAATGCTCTAATTCATTAGGCCATACGCCTTTTGGCCCACACACAGGCACTATAGCGTTGCTCCTAATGAAGTTGGCCTAAAAACACAGCAGGAATTAGCCAACATTTTGTATATTTCGTTGACACTTTTATGCAGCAGAGCTGTTGGCCTTTTGCTTTTTGGCAGCTTTCATAATTGCACTGAAAACTGGAACACCTGCTGTATTTGTGTGTGTGTGTGTGTGTGTATGTATGTGTGTACCATTAAATATGTGAATATCACACGAGAGCGGAAGTAAATATTTTATATTTGCATATTCGACACTAGTTTTTCATAGCAGAAACGAATTTGCATATTTTTGCCTTTTTTCTGTCGCATTTGTTTCCTTTCGCTTTTATTTTGCGCGCTTAATGAAGTCGACAAAGCAAAAACACAAAATGTAAATAAGAGCATAAAAAAGAGCGCAGAAATAAAAATATATATATAAATTGTGGAACGGAACTGTTTAAGCCTTGCGGCAGTCGCACTGACCTCTCAGCAGCAGCCTGCTGACAAAATTGTCCCAATTGGCCGACAGCTAAATATTTGTTATAAATTATGCTCTTAATTAAGTGACTCTGCAGGCGTGAGCGTTTCACAGACCGACGTGAGTCGCTCTGAGTAAGGCGCCTAAAGTGGCACCAACTCTGCCAGGCATCTCATTTGTAGCAGCAGCAAATAGCGAGAAGGAACCGGAGAAACGGTGCAGCTAGTTGGGTAACGCACGTGAGGGTACGCAAACACATGACAATCGCACAAAGCGTTTTGAGCTGGAAATAAAAACTGCGACCTGACAGTTGTTCCGCTTGTTTCTTTGCGTATTGTCGTGACCCTTGTAGCCCAGCAACGTGGGCAACATTCTGCGTGAAATGTGACCACAAACGAATTCGTGCTGTGTAAAATGTTCAGACAGACTTTTTTGAGAGATATGCTGAGAAGAGCTCAACGACAAGTGATCTCTACAGTTCGAGCGAATAAACAAAAAATATCGCAGTATTTTCTTTTTTCTATTAATGAAAAGGAGACTGTTTCATTTTAAGCAGAAATATTCATACTTATAAACATATATTCTTGTATATTATTATTAATAAAAACAACTATTTCAAGTATTATTCTTTCTAGTTTCAGTGTGTTTTTTCTTAATATACTTAAGCTCAGCAAAGCTTCACTCTCTTAGATCGGTACGTGTGGCAATGGCACTTGTCGCCGCCAAGTTCTTTCGTTCACTGTGCAGGTAACCTGCAATTAAGCTCATCAGTTTAATGTGTTCCCTGTCGTTGTGGTTCAACCGTTGTGCCCGCCGGATGCTGGGTATTAATTTGATTCACCTTAGGCGGCGAGCAGCAGCTCTGGCAAGCAGTCAGCCATCCAGTCAGGTAACAAGCATGTCGACGGGCCAAGTACGTGCTTGTAAAATTTGGCAGGATACAGAACAAAGGCAGACAAACAGACACACACAATATATATGTATATCTACACTTATGTTTTGTAGTATGGGTTGGAGAAGTGGCTTAAATTTCAGTGCTAGACTCGGACTTGCAGTCGGGCTACTATTGACACATTTCGATGTAAACTTGGCAGCGCTCATAAGCCAACACATGGAACAAGCATAATCCTAGCAGATCCTTGCGCACACATTTGCTTATAACTCCCACACGGAGACACATACCCACACACACACATACACACACAAGCACACAATGCCAATAGCACTTTCTGAGGCCATCGACGTCCATAGCTGTTGCTGCTCCTGCTGCTGCCTTCTGCTAGCCCGACTGTTTATTTGCTGTCATTTTAGTTGCTTTAAATTTGCAGCTTAATGGCAATTCTACGCTTGACCACACAAGCCACCTCCATGCACTTGAGTTGTTTGCAACACACCCCGTTTGCTGTAGACACCCGTTCCGCTTGTTGCCTTTGACAGTTGGCCAGGCTAATATTGCTGGCCGATGTTGAACATGCATGAAAAATTGTTGCTTTAAGTGCACCCCAACTAAATCAGCTTTTGGTTGCAGGCAGCTCAAAACGATGGGCAACTAAGAGGCTCTCTTAGAAGCCCGAACCCCGCTGCCAGTATTCAAGTATCATTTGCCCATACAAATATATTCCCGTGAAAGCAAAGTGTACTGAAAGCGAGACTAAATGCTAACAAATTCAATTAAATTACAGGAATGAAATAGTTATATTTTGTATTACCTTAAACTGTTGCGAAGTTGTAGCCTTTTTAAAGTTCGAAGACTTCATGTTCATTAAGCAAAAGAGAATGCATTCATTGAGCATAGGAATTTAACCGTCTCACATATTCTGAAGAAAAAATATATTTAAATATCTCTAAAACTATTTACTTAAAGTAAATTCCATTTGATAGATTACTTGTAGCTTGCTTTCAGACAAAAGCTGTTAGCACGTTGGCTTTCGGCAACCACAGCTGCCTGCTGCCTGCTGCCTGAGCCGGTTGCAAACTGAACCGCAATTGAAAAATGTTTTGAGAACATGCCACAAAGTATTTGTTAGATGGGCCGCTGGCCTGGTTATGTGATTTGCGAAAGGCAAGGGTTGAAGGCAGCGCTGCACAGGGCTGAGGGATAAGCAACTGTCGCACATTATCGCTTTGACTTTATTTGTGTTTGTGCCGAAAATAAATATGCCATTGCCCCGCCAAAGGCAAGCTCGAAAGCGCTTGCGAACGGTCCCTTGTGACAATTGTCTGTCTGTGCCAGGACAGACTGCAGGGACAAAGCACGTTTAGCTTTAAAGCCGCGTAATTTGTTTGCACACTGAGCGCGCCCTTTGTGGCCATACTCACGCTCTGTCTGAGTGCCTCCATCTACATATATATACATACACACACACCCATAGCTATCCGCGTATATATGCAAGTGCTTGTGTGAGTGGGTGCCTCTCTTTGGATAACAAACTGCGCCAGCGACTGGCAATTAAAGCCATGGCCATTGACTTTAGTTGTGGTCCGCTGTGGCCCTATGGCTCTGTGGCTCTGTGGCTCTGTGCGACTCTTTAGTCTAATTAAACCAGCAACGGGCGCTGGCATCGCCGAGCTGCAGACGAAACCTTCTAATTTACTAAAAATTGGTTTATAATTTTCTAAAATATTTTCACTTGCGCTGCATAAATTGCGACAAGGCTGAAAATTTAAATTTAACCGAGAATTAGAATTTATGCCTCATCTTTTTGTGCGCTTCAGAATTCCGCGCGTTGCTTACGCCCTAACATTTTGTGGCATTTTCTTTTCAGCTCAATGTTGTTTTTCACTGAATTTCTTATATTTGGTTTTGTTTTTCTTATTTTGTTTTTGCCTGACTGCTACTGCCCTAATTGTTATCTATGTTGGCATCTTCGTAGCCCGGCGATAGAAATTTCTGCGTGTAGAGAAAACATTTGCCTCTGCTTCTTTTTTATGAGAATTGTAAATATGCCTTCCGTTGAAAAGGCGAATGAAATTTTAATGAATTTAATGCTTGCCAGCCAAGCTCGTGTCAGAGATACAAGAAATATGAAATATATATGTTCAAATAAAAATACAAAATGTGGAAAATATATAGAAAAGGGCTGTCTTGTTGGTCATAAAACGCATTTCGATGGAAATGGCAGTTGAACAATTTGCTAATTGGCTGAAACTCTGAAGGCCTTACAGCGAGAACCTCTTTCAATAACTGTTAAAAATTCATCTGCAAAAATTAGACAATTCAAGAAGCGAACTTTCTTTAAGCACACAGTAATAAGTCAAAACAGGGCCTAAAACAAATAAATTATGGATCGAAGTGATGAAAGAAAAATTAGCGAATTTTAATTAGAAATAAAATATTAAATGAATTCTACTTTTGCCCTTACAAAATTAAAAGAATTATACTTTTACTCCAAGTATTCATGATTTCAAATTTAGCCTGTTTATAGAGTAAATAATTATTTAAGATAGATTACTGTTATTTGTGATATAAATTGAAGAACATAATTACATTTAAATATATAAATTTTAAAATAGAAAAGAATAAGAAAAATATAAAATACCCAAACAAGTGAAATTACGAATTCAAACTGTATTTCGCATTTTGATATTTTTATATTCTAGCAAGTTTTACTTCAGCTGTGCGTAGATGAAAGGATGAACATTCGACTAGGCAATAGGCTACAATTATTTCAACTATATACACTTCCGATTCAATGAGCACAATTAAACATTTATGCACTTGATTTAAAGCCATCTAGTGCAGCATTCAAAGTGCGAATAGCCTGCAACCCACATTCCACATCCCACATGTACGCAGCCTGTCGAATTGCAGAAAGCATTTATGGCATCGCAACAATTTAAAGAAGTTGCCAGCGACGCGGCGCCCAGTTCGGCTGAGGCTGGCAAACACATTCCGAACAAGAAGAAGACAGAAAAGCTAAGCAAAGACAAAATATGAAAGAAGGAACAACAGGCTTATAATGAACCTGAACAGCTCAGAACTTAGAGGCTAACAAATGCCCTTTAATATAGATGTAAATATGTTGAATATTACTTAATATTATAAATAAATATTATATTTAAAAATACTCGATTAATATGAAATGTATATATTTAATTTTGTAAATTGAATCGCTTGCAGTCGTATATACCCCTCCTGAATTGTTTAGCATTCCTTCGAGTAGAACGATAAAGGAATTGCTCTTTGACAATCTGCCTCTGCCTCTGCCCACATACGCATTGAAGCGGCTTTCATGCCACTGAAAGCGTAGCTCAGCATCCAAGTCCAGTTGCCACGCTGTGAATATTTTGCTATGATCCACGGACTCATCCTCGCCCAGCGTCTGCCCTTAGATAATTCTCTGGCGCATCTGTGCTTTATAATCGAGCCAAAACGGAACCAGTGAACGGAACAGAGCGTAAGGCAGGCCGGGAACTAGCAAGGCTTGCTCTCACACCTGCAGAGAGCGGCAAACAGAAGGAGAGCGAGACAGAGAGAGATAAAGAGAGAGAGTGTGGCATTGCAAGTGCGAAAAAAGTAAATTAGTGTTTTGGCACTTTCGGCAAACAAAGCGATGCCAGACCCCCGCCCGGCAAAGGCCCGCCTGCTGACCCAACCGACTCAGGTGGCAGTTCACGCTGCCGGGCTCGAGCTCAACAGCAGGCTGAGTTATCGTCCTGCCGTTGGTTCAGTTAGTTAGTTTTGTGTCCTTCACGTTTTCTGTTGTTTTTTTTTTTCCTGCCCTTTGCCATGTCCAGTGTTTGTTTTGTGAGCTGTACATTTTGTTGTTCGCTTTTTTGCGCCTTCTGCTTTTTGCTTTTGTTTAGTATTTGCCTTTTGGCGCTCTTATTATTTTGTTGCACTTTCCCCAGCCAGCAACAACCACACTCAAGTCAACGCATTTTGTTTTTTGTGCACTTGTCAAAGGTAAGCGAGCCCTTCGCCCACACGCATAATGCAAAGTTATGAGTTTATATCTAATACGCATTAGTCTGTCGTCTCCCAGGAGTTGGTCCCCTGACGCTTTGCATAAATTAATTAGCCAGATAAAGAACACTCAGCTCACGGGCAGACAAAGGCTGAAATTAATTTCGAATTAGGCAGGCGCCGAAAAGTGAAGCCAAACGAATGCTGGATGTGGAATAATGAAAGCTGAGACTGGGACTAAGACTCAGAGACGCGGAGTCAGAGTCTGATCCGAGTGCATAATTTGGGAGGACCGCAAGTCGGGCAATTAACATGAAAGGGCCCTTTAGGCCCTTTTGCATTGTAGCGTATGCCACAATTAGCGATAAGCCATGACCCCAAAAGTAGGGTTACTGTTGCGATGCCCCAAGGGAAACAACTGCTCAAACTCAACACAACTCCTTGAGCCCAGGCCCCAATGTCGGCTCTTGTTCTGTCTGCATGACATCGCGAACATTGCTTGTGTGGTTGCGGCCCCTAGGGCTAAAGGCTTCTAAGTGGGACACACGATTTAATTGTCATAAATCGAAGTAAGTATGGTGAGGCGAGTATAGTTCAGATAGCTGTGGCAGATGCTGCAAAAGTAACAACAGTAGAATAATGAAAATCGAAATAAAATATCACAGTTGAAGAGCAGAAGGGGTTTTAATTATATATTTGATATCATATTTTGATAAATAAATCAATTCTATATTTAGAAATAAATTCGAGTTGTATAATTTATCCTAAGTGATTTAGTCATTTAGATAACTGAATGTGAATTGCTAGACTAATGACTGACTACAGTAGTTCAAGCTGTTGCTGTCTGCTTACATACTAAAACATTTTGGAAATGATTATACTAAATACAATTCCAAATGAGAAAATTTTTTGTATAAATAAAATTAGTACATATTTGTATTTGCTTTAGGCTAAACTAAACACATATTAAATTGCATTACAGTACAATACGAATCGTCAATAATTACCAATACAATTAATTTGAGTTAGATTTTTATCTCTAAGCCGCCTAGAGTTAACAATTTTGGTTAAAACTTTGATAATTATATATAAGTCTGCAATTTTCAATCATTTCAATTTGGAAGTGTATTTTATATGTGCATACAAATATAGAAATCATTTAAATACTTTATTTGAGCTGCGACGATTGCAGCGATTCGTTGCTTGCGTTTAAATTGTTTTTTAATTAAATATGCGACACAATGAGGCCGTTGGGGCTGTTTAACGGCACCTATACACGAGAGAGAGAAAGAGAAGGAGACAAAGAGAGAGTGTGAGAGGGACAACGGCAACCGCTTGACAAATACTTTTTTAATACATTTGCCCAACAATTATGTGTAGCTGTCAGCTGTTTGATGCCAGCAGTGAAAAAAGGGCTGTGCGAGTGGAGTGGGCGTGGCGAGTGTAAGCCAAAACTATGCACAAACATAAACATAAATCCATGCATGACAAATCTGTGCGCCACAAAACTGTCAGCCAGGCGGCATGTGTGTGTATGTGTGTGTGAATGTGTGATAAGCAAATGGCACACATTTAAGTTGCCGGCGCCATTTTACTTCTTTTTTTTTTGCCTATGTATCAGTGTCACAGCTGCAGCCTCCCAAATGTGCCTATGTATTTTTATACAGATTATTTATGTATATTCATATTGTTTATATGTATAAATGGCGTGGTTTTGGCGACTGCATGACAGACTGTTAAAATGTCAAAATGACACATTTGCCTAGCGTGTCATTAATATGCGACAGTTCCTGCCCCAGCAACAACAACAACAACAACAACAGGCAATAACACGAACAACAACAACAGCAACAGTCTCAGCTTGCGACTCGCGAGCAACAGCCGACAGTCGATAGCCGACAGCTGATTGCTGATAGCCGACTGCCGAGCATTGCCTATCGCGCACGTTGCCTGCTAACCGACTGACACAGAAATCAGAAAAATTAAACGACGCTAACCGTTTGCGGCGAATTGAGAGCGAATTGTAGCAGCAGCAGTTGCTCTCTCATCGGCTCTTATTTGAGCGCTCTTCTTGAAAATTCCCAGTATTTTTGTACTCAATGTTCCGCTATTGGAACGAGTGCAATTCCCACAATTTGAGTGAGTGCAATTGAGGACATTTCAATTTAGACGCCAGCTTAAAAGTTTGCAGCACTTGTTTTAAATATTTTTATATAAATACTTTTCATTGCATACTTGTAGGTGTTTTCATACTAAATTTAAATTTTTGCCTTCAAGAGTTTTTTTATTTCATATAATATATAAAATTAAATTTCATCAAAGTATTTCTCATATAATATATAATATATATGTATAATGTTTCCTGTTCCATAAGATTTACATATGTTTTCTGCGAATGCTGCGCCAGCCGCTCCCAGCTTTGTATCCAAGAGAAAGCAATTTCCCCATTCCTCCCAGCCATATTGCTCGACGAGACGCAGAATGAGATTGGCTGCTTTGTTTTCTTTTTTTTTTGTTTCTTTCGCTTTTGTTTTTGTTTTTGTTGCCGCAATTTGGGCAAACGGCCTGCTTGCAACATTTTTCATTTCGTATTTTGAGCGGTAATAATTCATTTTTGGCGCAATTTGCTTAGTACTTTCCGCCCATGCCACGCCCATGTCTTTGATCTCATTGTGGCGCAAAACAGGATTATGTCGGCTGGCAGCAAGAAATGCCGTTCCTTCACTCAGGTGAACTCGGCTCGGAGTTCATGAAATTTGCAAACAGCGAAAAACACAACAAAAACCAATTTCGAGGCAACTTCTTGAGTGCGTGAGGCTAAGTCTAATGCACGCCATATTATTCAGGGTCAAGCAGAAATGTAGAGGGAGAGAGATAGAGTGAGAGTGAGAGAGAGGGAGAGGGATGTGTGTTAAAAAATACTTTTGCCTTTGCTTGGCTTTCGCTTCGCTTCGGTTCGGTTCGGTTCGGTTCGCTTCACTCTGCTGTGCTGTGCTGTACCGTGCTGTAATAGCACCTGTCATTACGATGATTATTTTTCAAAATCACACACACGAGCACACACACACACACTTGCACACACACGCACACTCTAATACAGTTGCTGTCTGCTGTTGTCTTCATCGCTGAAGGCACTAATCAACAATTTAAATCCATTTTCCGGGGCCAGGTAGCCGCCACCTGTCCTGCCCGCTGTCGGCGCTGGTAATTTGCTTTGCTGCTCATCTTTCACACACACACACATACACACGCACAAACGCACTCTCAGAGAGGGGCACATATATGAACTCTTTGTGCAGCCGGATATACCGCTTTAATGGCTCCAAAAGGAAGTCACGCGTATTTTGTTTATAACCTGAGCGCAGGCTCTAGCTGCCAGCGCTGTCTAATGTTTAAACTTAATGTCCTTAGCCATCTCATTGCTGCTGCTGCTGCTGCTCCTGCTGCTCCTGCTGCTGTCATCCCCAGTGGCGGAAGCGTAGGCCAACAGCAGCAGCAACTCCATGGCGCGTAAATCACGAACGGATGCGCCTACGTGCCAGCCACGCTGCGAAGCGAGAGTGCTCCATACTCGCTCTATTGGGCATAATTAGTTTCAAATATTTGCGCTGAGGAAAATTTCATTTACTCAACGCATCTCGCGACGCCAGCGCCTCAGCAGCCCCACAAAGAAACATGCATAATGAGAACATCATTGTAATGTGCTGCTTACTTAAGCGTGTGCGAGTGTGTGTGTGTGCTCACATGGAATTTTCAATTAAGCTTGCTTACCTTCCAGATTGAATATTCTGCCTGCAAATATTGAGCGTTTCCTGTAGCCATCTGCAATTAAAGAGTCGATTTAATTAAACTTTTATATGATCAGCCTTCGTCTCTTCTCGAATTTCGTATTTCACACTTTCAACCATTCCGAGTTCGCATTCCAATTAATCATTCTAATTTCTGCATACACTTTAATACTCTCTCACATTTCATATTTACACCTGCTCTGAATCATGTCTGTCGTTTGCCATTGACTCTCAGCTCTGACTAGTTGAAAGTGGGTTAGCAAATGGCATTTTCAGAGTGGATTGAATTGAAGAGCTGAGCGCAAATGTTTATTAAGCAGAGCATGAACTTTTTATTTCCTCTTCTGGCTGGGCATTACATCAGTTAGCGGCAGACCTCTCGATTGAGTTCCAGGAAGATGCTGAAAGCGACAAAATAATTGTTGCTTTACGACCAAGCTGCAGGCAGGATGATATCCTGACAGCAGCAACCCATTCACGACTTTGACTTCGTTTGACTTTTCATCGAGCTATCAACTGCTAAATGCTTATACAATCTACTTATATATGCAAGTTTATATGATGCTATTCTTTTTAATTATAGCTAAAGATATCTGCCTTATTTTTTATCTCACTAGCTGTGGAGTGAAGCTTCACAATGAATATTCAGTCAAATTAGTTGCACTAGAATTCAATAGATGCACTATTTAGCCTCCATCAGTTTGATTCATGGGCACCATAATGAAATATATTGTTCATGAGCAGCTGAACAGATAATTCGACTGTGGAGAGAACAAAACGCATCGTTCATGGGCGATTGAATAGCTGGAAAGAAAGCAACGCTCAAGACCGATCGAGCTAAATATATACATGTATTTGTTATTATTCATTCATCATATCGATTTCTTATCTGTCTTGGCTAAGTAATGTCTGTCGGCCCGAATGACTGGCAATATATTTGTAATCGACTTTTAAATATGTTCTCCTCCCAAGTTTTCATGGCACTCTGCAATTGGCATTGCTTCACTTACCACAAAATTGAAATGTTGACAAAAACTTTCGCACACACAGAAAAGAAAACTCTCTCAGAATCCCAACTCTCACACACACACACACAGGAACACACATAGACCCACAACATCGTATAAATATTCAATCAAAGCTAGAGAGCCACAGATATAAAAGTTGGGCTTAGTGTTCTTCGTTCTTCGTTCTTCGTCGGCAAACTGGAAACAACAATAAAAACTCTATTAAATACGCATAAATTAAGTCACGATGCGATTTTATCTGAGGCGCAGTGGCACATCTTCTGCTTCAATACCTGGATTTACAGTGGGATTTCGTAGAAGCAGCCCCACTCGACTACCCAACCACCCGACCACTGCTACAACTGGACACCCACTGGGCAACTGAGGTTCATGTGCAAAGTTTTATGCCGTTCTGTGGCTTTGGCAGTGGCCTCTGGCTGCCTCATTCGCATTCAAATCAAATGAACACATTCACGACTCCAGCCACAAAATGCAATGAATTCAATGCAGAAGTTTTAGCCATGGAACAGGGTGCAGATGAGGCACTGGGTTCAGTGGGGACGATGGGGGCATTGTGGGCTTGGCTCTGCTACAACACCTGAGTAAAGCCGCAGCAGCAATCGGAGGGCTCTTGTCTATGTCTCCGGTGCTAAGCTGCCCGCCTTAGCCACATAAAAGTTCAGACAAATTATGCATTAGACAGTTCGTTAGTTAGCCAGCTGCGGCGGGGACAAGTTGCCACCCGCATTTTGTGGCTGCGACGTAAAAACCTCATATTTTGGCCCAAGAGCTGGACAGGTTGAAGTCGACGTGGATGACTTTGTCGCTGAAGGACGCACATTATCCGAGTGCATAAGTGTCGAGGTTTGAGAAGCTTCATCTACTGACTCAACAACAGAGTGTGCGTGTGTGAGTGTGTGTGTGTCTATGTAAAGTTGCGTAAACATTTTCCTGGCAAATTTGGGAAAACATATGCCAACATATGTAGCTTTGGAAGCGCCTTTGTATCCTCTTTGACACTAAACTCAATAAGACTCACATTTGCGTAGCTAAAGCTCTGCATATTATTGTATGCAAGTATTATGTAAGCAAAGTTTATGATTGAGTTTGAGCTGATTAGAAGGCAACAACAATGCGCTTCTACTGCTATAAATTAGTTTATTGTTGTTAAGGCACAGCAGGACGCACAAAGCAAACAAAGTGAGTGTTGCCGACCTGACAGGGCTCAAAAAATATTGTCTAAAAACTACATAGTTTCTATGTGGCTCTAACTACTAATTGGATTTGGGAAAATTGAATGTGCATAATATATAGTTTGGCATATGTAATGAAGAGCGAGGCAAAGAGCAAGCCAACTTATTCAAATGAATGGCCAAAAGCTGCTTTGACTGGAATATAAATATATATTTAAGCCTTGGTTTCAAATCAAATAAAACGGCAATTAAATTGAATTGCCAGAAAAATGGCCTTGCTCGCATCTAAGCCAACAACAAATTCGGCTTTTGAGCCATAGATGTTCATGTGCAAATGAATGTCTGAAGTTGCTCTTTTGAATAGAGACATCAACTCGAGGAAATCTAGAAATTCCATCATTAAATTCCACTAAACTGCTGAACATATTTGCTTCGCTGTCAGGCTGCAGCTCAATGAGAGCGAGAAACTTGTGGATGTAAACATTTGAGATGGGCTCATAAAATATTTGATGGTTCTCAGCTCGTCTTCACGCCACTCAGTCGGATGGAGGAGGGTATGTGGTGTGATTGCGTCTGTCAAGCGGAAATTGCAATGTTTGCAGCCATCAGTCAAATCACATATCATAACCGGTATGAATTTGCTAGGGTTAGGCTGTGGGTCTGGTTGAGTGTTTAGGGCTCGGAAGATGGCAGACGGAAGGCAGCAAATAACAAGTGATATAAATTTTAATTTTTCCTAAAACCCTCGAGCGCACAACTACAAAATATTAGACACTAAAAAGTTATCATGAAATTGTGTGCCATTGCGAGGATTTATTACGCTTGTCCTTTTAACAAATTTTGCGCATTATTTACGGCTTTTTTCCCGACACACACAGACACACACACACACACACCGTTCGCCGCACGCCACACACATGCATACATATATATAGTCACCCATTTATCCAAGCCCCCAGTCAGAGTTTCATTTGAGTTTTTGTGCAGCTTAAACATTTTTTAAAAGTCACCAACACTCACGCATTTGTCAATCTCTATGAAAAGGGGATTGCGGCTAAGGCAAAGACCAAGAGAAGAAATAAGAGATGAAAACCCAAAAACCCAAAAGCCGTTCCCGAGCCCAGCCCTTCGCAGCCCGCATGCTGCCTGCCAATCCTCATTGACAGCAGCACTTCCGCTTTGGCAGCCAAAATAGCTGCGAGCGCCATAAATTAAACTCATGTGCCACAAATTTATTTCATTCAACGTGTGTGTCACGCTCTCCCTCTCTCTCTCTCTCTCTCTCTCTCTCTCTCTGTCTCTGTGAGTGTCGCAAACTTCAAAGTGAAAAGAGACTATTATATCGAGTCGAAAAGGCAGGCGCCGGTGCCAGGACGCACTTGGCGTAAGCGCTATTTCAGTTTAGTATACGGTAATTGACATGTAATGCGGTTACGATTGACAGCAACAACAACAGCTGCTCGGACTTGCGACTTGCAACAATGTTGCCCACATCCGGTCGCCATTTTGATTTGCCCCTGCGCCAGTGCTGCAGTGTGACAAATTCCCAGACATTCGCACTGCAAGAGACCACAGAAGCAGCCTGAGCTTGAGATTGAGTGAACAGTGCAATATGGTAAATAAATCGAGAATCTGATGAGAATATAGAAATATTGTGAGTAGAGCAATAAAAAAATCGACAAATAAATTTGTAGAATTGTAAATAAAAAGAGAAATAGATATATTTGAAAATAAAAGTAAATAGAAAATTTAAAAAAAATATCATATTTAATATCAAATAATAATAAACATTTGAAATGCTTCCTATCTGTCTATCTAGCTAATTAAACTCAATCAGCAAAATTTTAATTTTTTCCAATTAGAATAATCATTATTTGTATTCGAATCATAGAACAGATAACATTGATGCTGTAGTATGTATTTCAACTGTTTCATTTAGTACTTTGCTCCACTGTAGGGCTTTGCTTATTGCGACTGCTGTGGCTGGCTATAAAAAGCAACTGAAATGAAATGAACCCCATGAAAAATGGCCAAGTGTTTGCCAAGAAATGTTTGGTTTGCTTTTTGCCGGCCAACCACCTGACCGTTGAGGCGTGCATTGGGGTACGGCAATCGAACAGGAGTCGAGTGTCGAGCCACAACAGGAGCAGCCACAGGATGTCAGCATAAATCAAATGGCAATGGCAAGCAAGAACTGAGTATAGAGCTGGGGCTGTAACTGAAGCTGCAGCAAGGGGAAAAACCATAAGAAATCATTTCTAATCCAAAAAGTTTTGTAAGCGCTGCGCAGACATCGTCGTCCCTGGCAGCTATCAGCAGGCTGAGAGGCCATGAGAAATGTTGCTTACTTGTTACCAATGCGAGCCGGCTGCCAACGGCCAATCGCACTCACTCACTACCAACATTTCGCAGACACTCTTTCATTCTGTGCCTCGGCCTCGACTGGCCGGGGGAGCGCATAAATTGGGCAACCAATTTAAGGCCTAAAAACCACTTTTACCGTTTATATTCATGCGCGTGAACTTTTTTATTTGTGGTGAGCTCAACTTAAACGCTACGACAGTGGCCAGACTTCGGCTCCTGCTAGGGATTTGTGATTCTGCTGCTGCTGCTGTGACTCGTGTTGTCTCTGCTTCGGCTCTGGTTTATGGCGCCAGGTAAGCACGTGCAAACATTTGTCGTGGTTATTTCGTTTGGATTTGAATCGCTCCTCGCCCTCGTAGTTTACAGCCTGCTGATGGGTCCGCTCTGTCGCTGATAATGCCCGACAGTCAACAGCATTGGCCACGCGTCTGTTCACCTGGCCTTAAGTTGGCTTTTTGGATTGTTGCGTTAATAGCCTGTCCGATAAGATACGCTTCGCACTGACTGACTGCCTTCTTTATGGGAGTAGGTGTAAGCTAGGGCGTGGCAGCAGCTGCACGACCATAATGTCCATTTGCCCTGACACTGTAAATGGAAATTATTTGATCAAGTTCAGAATTCCACAATTTAAGAAAGTGAACTATGCTTTATCGTTAACTATGTTTTATGTTCAAGTACAATATGTAAATATCTTACTGCCATATTTATATCTACCGACTTTTCATTCGAATAACTTAAATTGAATGCGAAAACCTGATATTGGATGGCTGCCAAAGTTTCTGTAAATATATAGCATACATTCATTCGTCCTTTATTTTGCTCATATAATTTGCATTGATTTGATGAAATAAATAATAATAATCGGGGCAGAGCTTAGCTAGCTGGCAACGCCTGGCCCTCATATATTTAGAGACGATCAAGTCTTGCCAAAATATTCATTTCACTGCCCGAAACCCATTTAACCCCGTGACCTCCCATAAAGGCGGCCCGTTCGAAATAGTTGCCAAAACAACTTGTGCAGCACTTTTGATATGTCTTGAAACCTGCAGCTTCATCTGGGCAACAATTTTCAGGGCATAAATCTGTAGAGTGCTGTGCCTTAAACAGCTGATGTTTTACGGCGTGCTAGAAAGGTCGTCGAGCTGCTGGCGAGACTAAATTGCATTCCATTCTCTAAACTTTTTTTTGGTAGTTGGAATTTTAAATTTTTCTTTGCCACTAGAATTTATTTTTTTTGGAACAGCCGTCAGGCAGGGCCTTGCCAAGCATATTCGTATTCATGTATGCTCTGAAAACGGCTGCTTAATTTGAGCATAATAAGAGCTGCTGCTCGGTCACGCTGGCGTATGATGAATATTCATAATTCAAGCGTCGCAGCAGCAGCGTCTTTCTGCCAGTTTCGCCTAGAAGTTTGAACAAACAAATGAAAAATGAATTTTCTGCTTATGTTTATGCTTGGCATATGTTGAATGCTTCACTCGACTTGCTTGCACTTCGCACATGTCTGTGTCTACGTGTGTGTGTTAGCGTGCGTGTGCCTGCGTGTGTGTGTGTGTGTAACAAAGCGGACAAAAGCGGAGCGTGAATAAATATAACTCATACGAGCTGTTGGGCAACATTCTGAGATGCCAGAGGCAGGTATTTACACCTACAGTGCAGCATGCCGCATTCAACACAATCAAATGTTACATAAATGTGTAAAAAATGCATAATATGCTTAAATATGTGTGAGTGTGAGCGGGAGTGGGAGTGTACAGTCTGCAACAAAATGGCTGCTGCCATAACAGCACAACAACGACAACAATGGCTGCAGCCAGTGCCGTCTGCAGCTAGACTCATAATGATTATCCATTGAAATGGAAATGCCAGCCAAGGATTTAATATAATTCCCAATGCGTAAAGTGCGCTCTGAAAACTTTTCACACTGCACCAACAGCAGTTGAAGGAGAAGAAGCAGATGCAGAAGTACGCAAGGAGGAAGTAGCAGTAGAAGCAGCAGCTTGGTCTGAATCAGACAAGAACGCATCTCTGCAGCATGAATTGCCAGCCAAAGAATAGAATTCAATTTAAATAGATTTCCGCTTAGAGGAAATTTAAAAGTGCAGCAAAAGGCAATTGTTAACGCAAACTGAAGCAGCTCTTCTTCCCAATGACTCTGTCCGTGTGAGTGTATGGCACGTTGATTGAAAAACTGCTAACTACACACACTTAGACTCTATACACACACACACACACACACACGCACATACGAGCCAAGTGTACGTAAAGGTATTGCAACAGTCATGCATTGAAATGTGAGGAAACCGGAAACGTAGCAAAAGAAAAAACTGATGTCTTACACCTGCCTTATGAAGACGAAGTATAGATTCCCTAACAATGTTATCTTGATGAGACGCACTGCTGCTGAAGGAGAGAAGGCATTCATTATTTCCACTTCAATTTTCAATTAAAAATCAATAAATCTCTAGAATCTTGGAACAATATTAATGTTCCGAAGCAAGCCAAAGTTCCATCTGCAATACTCAAATAATTAAGTCGAAGCTCAAGGAGCTCGAAATCTCTTAAAATTCTGTCTCGATAAGCTCAATTTCCGGCCACTGTTCCTTGTTTTCAACTTAAGCGTTTCTTTTGAGCAACGTGTAGAATGACGATAGTTACTGGGCTGGCAATGGCAAGTCTCGCACAAAGGTAAAATGCTAAGCAAACGTGCGTGCGAAAAAGGTAATTGAAAAATAGTTTCCGTTTCCCATTGCCAACGCCATTGCTGTTGCCATTGCCATTGCCATTGCCTTTGCTTTTGCCTTAGCCAGTCTCATTTCCTCAACACTTCTCCAGCAATTGCAGTTGCCAACTGCAATTGGAATGCGATTTAAGAGTGCTGCAGCTGTCGAGAAGTTAATTCTTTATGCTATTTTAGCTGTTCAAATTATAGGCAGCTAAGGGATTAGATCTCTATTGCCAGCAAGCTCTAGTGTTTATTAAATCAAATTCAATTGAAGTAATTGTTTTGGCATATGTGAGGTGCAGCTGGCCATAAATTGACGAGCTGGCGGCACTCTCTGTAGGCCACATGCTGAGCTCATATTTCAGTGTCGGCCAAATCACAGCGAGCTGAAATACAAATCTTGCCCCATCTGCGGCAATAAAACATAATAATTAACATTTGCGACGACCGTCCGAGTTTGATAAATGGCAAATGGGGCGTTTCATTAAAGTGTTGCATACTCTCGAGCGTTATGCTAATGGCCAAGCGAGAGCGGAACGCACGGGAGCTGAAACGAAGGCGGAAGCGGAAACGAACATGAAAATGAAAATAAAAACTCAACCGCAGACTTGCATGGCAACTTTTAATTACATTTTGCTGGTGCGTAGGTGTATGTGACGCTCTCTCCTCTCCCTCTCTCTCTCTGAGTGTCTGCGTGTGTGTGTTGCATTTGCATGTGTATGACAAGCAGAAAGAGACTGACAACCCGACTAAGGGGGGGCTGCGTGCAGCAGAGCTAGCAAAATGTAAGTAATGACTAAATGCGCACTCTGACAGTTTAACATGACAAAAATGTTCCCTTTTTTGCTGAGCTTGATAAATGATACGCGCGAAACACACACAACAACAGCAACGACGACGACGACGACGACGACGACAGCAACAACGAACAGATGATGAAGAAGAAGAACAAGCGAGAACTGCAAAGTTGACAGCGTGTCCCCAAAAAGTTGGACACTGCCAGTGCGTAACTGGGCATAGTTTTTGTTTTTGTTGCTTTCTCGGCCACACTTTCACTGCGATTCACTCTAGATTTCTTTTTTTGTGTGTTGCCTACTTTGTGGACAAACATTTGAGTGAATAAAGGGGATTTCCGGCATAAATATGCCAACACCTCGAAACACAAATGCACAATGAATACGAATAAGACTATGAATGCGCAAAGGCAAAAGGCCAAGCGAAGACCGAAATCAGAAAAGCGAAAGCCCCGACGACGCCGAATGAAATAAAATGGAATGCCTCAACAGAGACGAAAAGGTCGAAAAAAAAAAACAAAACAAAAAAATAAAAAAAAAGTTATAATAATAATAGCAAAATAAAATAACAGAGCTCGTATGAAAAGGCGAGATTATTATTTATGACTTTGTGGCGAGGGCACTTTTTGAGGTTGAACATGATGTTTCTGCCTGTAACTTTTTGAAATAAAAGTCTGCCTGGGCACTGCCTGAATACCCTGCAGTCACGTGGAAGCATACGGCAGTATATCAATTAGAACTGAAATTTTTCAAATACTGACATAAATAGAATATTGTATGTGTATAGAAAACTTTGCATAAATATTATTTGTACTAAATAAACAAACAAAAAATATATAAATATAAATCAACAATTCTACGTCTAAGGTCAATTTTTTAAAGCAATTACTTTTATTCTAATAGCTATGATACTTTCACTTATTAGCACATACATATATTAACTTATCATTATGAAATATTAAGCATGTGCATTTTAAAGCTCTGTTTAATTAAAGAATAAATCACATAGCTTAATAGTCATGCGCAACATTTATCATAAAAAAGAAGAAAATGTAATTCAAAATAGATTCATGACAAGCCCTTGAATAAATTGCCAAATGAAAATATATTTGAGGTCATATTGTCAGAGCATAGTAATAGTTGTCATCAGAGCAAATGCTATCAAAGGAGCCACTACAATAAAAATCTTATCCACTTTCTAATAATTCCTAGCCTAATGTACTTGAGCTCTTCAGCAAAGTGCTGCAACATGCGATATACTCTGAAGTGCTTTGCACCATCAGTTAGAGTGCAAAGGTCCATTTCGTGACACTTTAATTGTCGTAGCGCATAATTAATTAACCATTGTTTTTGGTCACCCCAAAAAGGACGCAAAGCAACAGAATTAATGTGCTCACATTTTTTTTCTTTTGTTGGGCCAGCCCAACCCTTCTTCGCTTTGCTACAGCATTTTAAACATTTAAAACACAGCAAATGAATTTGTTATTAAGCCTGCAACAGGGCGAAAGCCGAATGTCCTGGGGTCAGCCAAGAAGAAGGAGCTGGCAGAGCTGCGAGATGAAGTCACTGCAGGCATTGCCCACTGCCCGCTGACTGTGCAAATTGTAAGTTTCATTGATTTTCGTCACACACTCGTAGTGTGGGGCATCCTCATCCGCAGCCTTGGCGCAGCAGCGTGCCATGGCTGCATTTTTAATGCGCATTGCAGTCAGCTCGGCTCTGTCCAATATTTAATAAAAATGTATTTTAATGTACTTACAACACAGCGACTGAGCTGCGGATTAAAGACTTGGCTGGATTACTTTTAAGAATATATATTTATTTTGATTAAACGGATTTTATGACGAGGTAAAGCAGCAATGGAAGTAGTTAGTTTATATGTATTTAAATATGCAATTAATTATATATACATACTCTGATTAATATATATATATGTATTTTATTTCTGAAGCCGATCGTCTACTATTTGAATTTGATCGCTGCTTTCTCCAATTCTCTGCGTGCCATCAGCGACGTGTTGGCGGCCCGTAGTGTAAAGTGGTAGACAAACTCGATGGCGCTCAAGATGCTGGCGCCGAGGAAGAGGCCCAGTATGCCACCAATGGAGACGACGACATCGAGCTTGGAGCGCAGCACTTGGCGACGATATTGATCCGTGGGCCACACAGGCATCACAAGTGTTACGTTAGTGTCCCTGACCTTTGCTCTTGTGCTGAGAGAGACTAATAAGCATGAGAGGAGATTTGTGCAAGCAGAGAGATAAGAGAGAAAGTTCACCTAATTTGGTCTTCATAAATGGACTTCAAGTCACCCTCGGTGCAGGAGGGCAGGCAATGACAATGCAAGGTTGGCGAACTGATGCGAAACAGCCTTTTCACATCCTGCTTGACCATGGAGGCACTCTCCAAGCAGAGGTAGCCCGTGAAGTCGCAATCCGGATAGCGCGCATCGGCATGTGGACTCATATTATAAACGGAGCAGTTGCACAGCTCCATTTGATAGAGTCTGGTACAGTCGCTGATGCAGGCGCTGAAGCTGTATGCCTTGTACATGCTCCAAGGCATCACCTCATCGGGAAAGTAGCAGTCGCGCGCGGCTATGGGAATATCCTTCATGCCGGGATCGTTCATCATGGCCTCCTTGTGGAACTGCAGAACCTTGTGCTGACCCTCCAGCACAATGACTTCCACAGTTGGCAGCGGTATATTCGGAACATCCTCCTCGTTCAGCACACTCACTCGAGCGGCACGTGTCAGATGCAGATTCATTTCCGGATGGCTACTGCGATCTAAAATGGCCGGCAGCCAATGCTCCGATTCGGGATGGTTGTTCTGTAAGGAGTTGAACAGAAAGCAGCGACCGAACGGCGTGATCATCGGCAGAAAGTATTTGCAGCAATCGAATGCCTTATCCGCCAATCTGCAGCTGTTAAACAGATCGGAGCAATTGAACCCAAACTGCAAAAATGTTTTTAGAAATATATTATAAGGATGCAGCATCTTTGTCAATGTACCCTTAGGGATAATTCTCGATAATTCGTCTTGGGACACTTGGCACACTCCTTACAATTCTCGTACGGTTGACAGCGAATGAACATACCCGTCGTATACTGGTAGGGAAACAATACAAAGGACAAATACGACTCCACCTCCCAGTTGTAGGGACTGTTCAGATCCGTTCCCAGGCTGAATAAAATTCGCGATATATTATTTCAAATATATTTTTACTAAAGAGGTTACCTTTCCACATATTCCTCCACATTTCGTGGAAAATCGGTCTTGAAGCGCAGTTCGCAGACGCTGATCGATGGGAATTGGACCTTTGCAAATGGCGAAAGACTCTCGTGGACAATGCTCACGGCGCGTGAGGTGAAGTCACGCTGATATTGACTGATCAGATGGTATACTCCCACGGTCGACGCGATTATGCAAAGCAGCCAAAAAATGCGCTCCGTTACGTGCAAGCTGTAACCAAGTGAAGCATTAATTGTCTATATTTTGTTCTCGCCTTGACCTACTTATGATTGGCTATATAGGAGAAGCCTGCCAGACTGCAGTACTGACAGTATTCCGTCAACACATCCACAAATCTCCAGCCTACTGCCTTCCACTTGCTTTGCGCTTGGGCCTTTTCCTGCTTCATCTCCATCCAATTGTACCAAGCGTCGATCGCCAGCGAACTGACTGGCGCAGCCATGTTGTGGCTTTATATACATTTTAATTTTCCTCCATTTTGCTGGGCCTGTGTTTGTGCTGCGGTGGCTTAATTGCATGTACGGCTGCTTGTTCCAGCCATTGGCCTTGGTTTCCGTTTCCGCCTCTGCCCCCGACTCTAGTTCTGGCTCGCACTCTGCCTGCGTTGCGCGCACTTTGAACGGAGTCGGTTGGGTTTGCTGCACGGGAAAAGCTCTTAATTGGTATTTGCTTTGTGCAGGTGTCGCAATAAGGACTTAAGTCCATGCCCACACAACACGCACCCTTGTGCGTTTATATATATAAATACCTATCTATACATGCAGACACTCGAAATGATTATTTTAAAGCGGCCAAGTGCGTTCATCTATAGTTGGAACTTAAGTGATTGAGCATAAAAACAAAATAGGTAAACATCATGAGTAAATATTTATAAATAAATAATATTTTTCTAGAGCCAAAATATAATAACTATAAATATATTTGAATTTTAGAAAAGATAATACAATATAATTTTTTTTTATTAATAAAATTTATTTTTTATGAAATAACTGCAAAATTTTTAATGTACAAATAAAATTTCTATTAATTATTTTCTGTATTCTAAAGAATATTTGTCCAATTATAGCATATCTGCCAGCTAAAAGTAAAAATACATAAAGTTATAAATTCAAGTTAATACATAAACATGCTTTTCATACACGTTGCTAACTGCATTTATTATAACAATTATAAAAATGCCTCAGAGAAACGTGCATATTTTCCCGCACATACTAAACTAAAATGCATGCGAGCTTACAGCCACCTGAACCAGGTAGCGCGGCCATAATTCGTAAAGTTTTTGACGCCAGCAGCGACTGCAAACTCCCGCTCAATTAGAGCCGAGCGGCTGGTGGGTGGGCTAGCAGTCAAGCAGGCGCAGTAGCAGCGCCCCCGAATGCACCAAGTCATTAGACAAAACGAATGAATAAGCCGCCCATTCACAACGACGGCACAGGCCCAGACACCCATTGAAACACAAACTGGAAACTCAAACACTCAACGTGACGCTGGCATTAAATGTAGTCAACATGTTTTTGGTGCTTAGAACTCGACGCTAAATTAGAATTATGCAATTACGACTCATTTACGTTGTTTGCTGGCTGGTGGAAAACACTTAAAAACAATTAGAGTGCTTATTGAAATTTGAAACGGTGCAGCGTTGCCTCGCTGACAACGTGCCACATGCCACATGCCGCATGCCGCATGCCGCATGCCGCATGCCACATGCCACATACCATATGCAACACGCAACGTTTCCCATGCAAAACTAATGCAGGCACTTTAATTATTTATGAGACCAAACATGACATTAAATTGTTCTTGATAATCGCACTGATGCAATAAGAATTCAACCAACGCCCACAAACCATTTTCACCTTTGCCTCAATGAGAAACAAGTACAGAAAAAATATATAAAGGAATTCCCTGCATTTATTTTGCTGCGGGCCAGCCACAGGAATTGGCAACTTTTTCATATATTGCCCTCCACGCTAAGAATTTTTATAAAATGTTGCCTATGCTCTGCAACGCAAAGGTTAAAATATTTATAGTTGGTAAAAAAGTGGAGCTCCAAATTATACTTCAATTTATTTAGACGGATTTGTTCTATTGAATTTAAATGTTTAAATTGAAAAGAATGCAGGAACTTGGAGTGAATCTATAATTGTGATATCAACTTGAAGTTTCCCATTCTTCAAATTATTTATCTACCTGCATAAAAATATCTGCATCTGACAATTTTCACGATAAAACATTCACACTTAATTGTAAAATTTTAACAAAATATGGGCTGTGCCCGCTCTCAATGAAACAAAACACTTATCCCGCATACGCCCCTCCTATATGGCCATAGATTATTATTTTATTTCATTTGTGCACTCGAAGTAACAGGTTTATTTTTTTCTGGGAGTGCGACACAACTCGTGCTGAGTGCGAATAAAGTTGTTAAATATTTCACATTTGCTTATTTTGGCGTTGTTTTGTTTTGTATTTTTGCATATTATTGAGCGCACCAAAAATGGAAAAACAAGACATTTAAATAAAACCACATTTAAATAAAACCAAAGGCAAAACATTTATGTAACAAGAAATAAGAGAGAAAAATAAATAAAATGCAGCAAATTAAGACTGCAAAAACAAAAGCTGTAGACGACGTACACGTCTGTCTAAATATGTATATTCTCTTAAACAATGTTGAATGTCAAAATGGTAAATTGTTGATGAAATTGAACCCATTGAATGGGCGAATCAGTGTGAAAATATAAAGTACATATATTCTTGATCTGGACGATGAGCTGAGTCGAATAGCAGTCCATCTGTCCATCCGACTCGAGTGCTACATACGCAGTACGAATATATTTTTTTCTTTTCTATAACCCATCCCGTTTACTTATTATCGACCAAAAGCAAACGTTTTGCTTCGCTTTTAAGCGTTCAGACAATTCGGAAATGTATCCTTAGTTATTTTGTTGTTTTAAATTTTCAAAAAACTTTTTTCAAATACTTGTGACTTGTAATTTGACAATAAGACATTTGACATTTGACTGCTATTAATATAGTTATCCTGATGATAGTCAATCCAGAACTTGATTTAGTCACAAGTCGCTGTATCAACTACGCAGTTAGCATAGCGCGATTATAGTTGATTTGTACCCACGCAAATTTATTTATTTATTAATTTATTTTAATAATATACTACTACTTACATATATATTAAATTGTAAATTTGCTAAATTTGAATATTGAACCAAACTAAATTTGAATTAGCGCGAATAACCTTAAGAAATTATTTTCAATTAAAGTTTTCGCTTAACAAATTGATGGCTAAAATGGATTTGGGCTTTTCGAATTTTATTTTGGCTATGGGAAACGAGTCTGTTCCGATGTTATTCTTGTTGTTATTGCAACCACAAATGCTGTCCGTGAAGAGTCGAGTGTCGAGAGCCGAGAGTCGAGAGTTTGCTGGTCTGATTTTTGGCTTTTGTTAAAAGAGTTTCTATGCAGTTTATTTGCATGTGGCATGTGGCGATGCGTGGCAGCAAGCATTCTGCAGGTGTATCGATAAAATGTCAGGCTCAATAGCAGCCGCAACCAACATTGACAACAACAGACGACAAGGCAATTTAAATACTAACATGTGTACGAGTAGAGTCAGCCAGCGGGCAAGTGGAACTAAGTGGAATGAGAATTGAGCTGGAGTCGTAGTGGACGGGCTGCGGTTGCTGCTGATGTCGACACACAATTAACTTGAAAATACTCCAAGCCATGTTAAGTGTCAATTAGCTGGCATCAGCTAAGCGCCATGCATACGAAATTAACCAAAGTGTAATCAAGAAATATTATTTACATTTTACACAACAACGTGAGGTATTTGATGATTTTCAGATACTTTGGAATAAAGTGTCAAGTGAAGCGTGGATTGAAATATTTAATGCCTGGAAGTTCAAGGCCTTAAGCCGGAACTTTGGCAAATATTTAACATTAATATTCAAAATAGATTTTAGCTATACAAAGCAGAAAAAGTAAAGTTTGGGCCACACGTGGGTCATTGCAGAAACAATGCTGGCTCCGTGCCCCAGGCGTTGAACTCACATAATTTGCCAGCATTTATTTCATTTAATAAATGAAATTGATTTTGGCCAGCCGCACTAGCCAAAATTGGGCAGCCGCAATAAACGAAATCGAGAATCAATAAAAATCAAAATGTGAATAGGTAAAACATGAATGCCCAAATATATTATGCAGCCACAAACAATAAACGTGGCTAACAAAAATGACAACAAAAAAGTAGAAACAGCAAAAATCGTGTTCCAGTGCCACGTTTGGTCGTCTGATCGACGGGGCGGCAGCGTTGGGTGCCAACTGTCGCTTAGCCAGGGCCATGCCCCTTGCCACTTAACCAGCCCAGCCCGCCTCAACTGTCTGGCGGGCTTGTGCAAACAAAATGTGGTTGTTGCTTGTGTTTTTGCAGGCTCTGACAATATTGCAACGTGAAAGAACAACAAACAAATGCCGCCCAAATACAAAAAAAAAGAAAAAGTTCCAGTGATGAATATTTGGTAGGGCCTGCGCTGCTGTCAACGGCACGTAAACAATTCCCAGCCCAATTGCTGGAACGGGACTCGAACTCCGAACTGTGAACTGCGAACTGGCAACGGGTAACGGGCAACGGGCAACTCGTTTGCATGCCACTGCGCCCAATCGGGTTTATCCTATTGAAGGTATTAAAGACAAGAAAGCAACGCAGATGCAGTAACAAGTAAAGCGGCAGTAACCATGCAATAATCATAACAGTAACAACGGCAACCAAAGGCTGGCCACAAAGTTGCTGCAGCAACCAGCGGCAACAGTTGCCAGCAATATCAGCGATAAAAGTTGTAACAATTATCATTTGAAAGTGCATTGTTACAGTTGTCAGAAGCGGCGCTCAAGTGGCTGCTACGGCAGCAACATTACCAGCAGCAGCCGGCAATAGCAGAAACAATGCCAGACACGACAGCAACAGCAGCTCGTGCCGGCAACAGCCACAACAACAGCAGCAACAACAACAGCAACAGCAACAGGAGCAACAAACAACTTGTCTACGTCAGCACTGTGAAAATTAATATGCAGAAACTGCTGCAATTGCAATTTGTTGTAAGCGCTTGAAGAAACAATGAGGATGACGCCGCCGTTGAAGAAATATTTTACATATTGTGGCATAAATTTCCATGATTATCGCTGAAGAATATCAATTAGCTGCGCGCATTTGTATGGCTGGTCCAAGCCATTGTCTAATGTGGAGCAGGCGCACATAATGAGTTATAGAATTGTCATTCACAAGCGATTATATTGAATGAATTATGGCCAAGCTAACGCTGCATTTCTGTATTGCGGCTTGAATAACAAATACGCATTAGCGCATTCGATTGCTCGATGATGGATGCGCAGTGATTCCATGAAAAGAAATCTAAGCGGAGGAGGCAACAAAAATAAATCAAGCTAAGAATTTAGTCAACTAACTTTTGAAACGACTGGGATTATGTCTAAGCTTAACAATATTTTCTTTAAAATTATTCCAATTAAATATTGCATAGCTACACAATACAAGGCATGTCATAAACATGAAATATTATTAAACAATTTTTTAAAATATTAAAATTCTATCGTATGGATTCATGGAATCGTAAAAATACTTCTACAACCTTTGAGTCCAATAAAAATAAACAATAAACTAGTAAAGTCGACAATAAAAAGAAAATCAGTGAATATTGTTGGAGCCACGAGTATGTACTTAAGACTTTTTCACGTCTTTCAGAATTTGCTAAAATTGAAGTATTCGATGAGTATTGAATATATTCGATAAGCAAGTGGTTGGTCAGTGTGGAGCCTGAAGATGATAGCTTTGATCTGATTCTCCATTAATGCTTACAGCATCGCAGATATTATCAGACAGTGGGTTAAAAGCGGATTAATGCCTGATGATAAATGCGTAAATCACTTTCAAATTTGAGTATTTTATTGCATCAATAATTATATGAAATAAGATATTAAATCATTGGACAACCAATAAAAAAAATAAATATACAAAAAAGATAAAGTGCGATTCGTTATTAATAGACAAATGAAATTATGAAAAATTATATTTTGTAGAATTAAATGTAAATAAAATCATTTAAGATCAGTGCTCTGAGTAAAACTTCAAAAATATAAAATTTTATGAAGTTTCCGTTATTTTGGCAGAGTTGTCAAAACAATTAAAGCAATTAACTTGATAGCAAAGTGTGGAGCTGCTGTGCGTTTTAATATTGCAGCCACATAAATCTTTTCATTAAAGTTCAATTAATCAAGAGCTTCCTGCCATAGCGCATAAATCTCATGGCGCACAAAGTGCAGCAACAGTAACAGACAACAGCTAGAGATACAATTAGCAATGCAGTCAAGGGCGCACACACACTCACACGCAAACTCACACATACAGATACACACACACACACACGCATGCACATGCCCACATTGCCATTCCAGCTATTTGTCACCATTTTGTGGGACGCACACACAGGCCAAGTAAATGTGCAATGTGTTGTACTTACAACGATATTTGCCACGCCTACAGCTTATGGCACAGTGCACTGGCTGCCGCCCACAGTGCAGGCCGGACAGGTAATAACAGCGTCCGCCAGCAAATATTTACATTGGAGATGAGCACGTGACAAGCGCGTGAGCGTGAGAGTAGCCCCGTGAGAGTAGTCACGCAAGAATAAAGGGCTTGAGAAAGCGCCCCGAGCTCGTTCTGCTCTCCAGTTTGCATCTCTGTTCGACACGAACAGCTGCTGCAGTCGTGCCTATCGCTGAGCTGACCACCAAGCGTTTTCCACTCTGATTGCATTGCGAGCAAAGTTAAACAAAACTCCAAAAGGTACCAAGACCATGTCCTTGGTCAGGTGCACTGCATGCCAAAGGCGTGGCTGTCGAGCGCTGGGCGTGGTGTTTGTGTTTCTGCTGGGCAATTAACAAGCAATAAAACCAGCAGCAGGCTACAGGCAGCAGGCGGCGTTGATAAATGTTTTGTCGCTTAACAAAAGTGCCAGGCATGCAATTAAGAAAAATAGATTTCGCAATGCCCAATTGAATTTAACTATAGGCTGATTGACTGACAGAGCAGACAGGGAACTTGTGGGCACGTCTTTTGCTTGAACTTTTGCCAAAAAGAGAAAAAGTTCGATTCGCATGCACTTTGCAAGCCAAATGCGGCAGTCAACACCTGAACAACTTTTTTGAGTTTATGAATGGAAACTGAGTCAGCAGAAGGTGGCAGTCAGCACCAGTCGGCAGGCAACAGCAAGCAGCCAGCAGCCAGCAGGCGAAGACGGCGTGGGTGGTCGCCAACTCAAAATGCAAATTAAAAAGCCAAAGCCAAAGCCAAATGCAAGTGCAAAAAAGTGTTTCACGACTTACGAGCGCATTCATTGACTGTAAATTGAAACGTGCGCCGGCCACGCCAACGCCAACTGTAACGGTGTAACTGCGACGCCAACAGCGAGATCGACGTCAAAGCCAACGCCAACGCCAACGCCATTGACAATTACCAGCTGCTGGCCTCCTGACTACCTGACTGCCACTTTGGCAAGGTTATGGCCCAGAGCCGCGCAAATATTTGGCATGCCAAACGACAACAAAATATAACATTGCATTACGCATACGCAGCGTACGCCCAGGCAAATTTAAACAAAGGAAATTACTGAGTGTGAAAAATAAATTGAAATATGCGGACCAAGCGGCTTACTTATGACGAATCCATAGCGCACAGTGATCTGCAAATATAGTAACTGCATGAATAATATAATTTAAACAAAAGTTCTTCAACATTACAAACAAATTAATTTGGGTGCTGTAATTTTTAAATTTTTATTATAAATAATTCATAATAATAAAATAACTCAACTTTTTACAATAATCAGAAAAATAATTTAAACAAAAATATGTAGAATAATCTGAAAATTACAAAAAAGCAGGCATTTTCAGCCCACTGTGCATAGGTGGCGTAAATATTTCACATAGCCACCCCCCCACAGTTTAAAATAATTGCCTTTGGGTGGCTGCCCCCTGCCAGCCCCGTATCAGCCCATAAATGCTGTACTCCAGTGCACCCCGATGGGAATCTTGAATGGCCATCGCCGCTAAATGTCACATGCATATAAGCGGAATTATGACAAGCATTTTAACGACTGCCACTGATACGCGCCTGTGGGCTGGGCGATATGGCAACGCCGCGGCTGCCCGTAAGCCTATAAAAACGAACGCGAAATTGAAACCCCAACAACGAAGCCTGGGCAGAGCATCAGACTACGCCACCAACCGCTGGCGAAATGAAAATGCGACAAACGCATGGCCGATGTACGTGAGATTGCGCCTCTGTTAATTGGCAAAAATTGGCCGAACTTTGCCCGGGAGTGAAAAGAGCCGAGCACTGAGGACCAGCGTGCGGGAGACAAGAGACCGGGCAACTTTTCTCCGGCATGTACATAAGTATTTATGCGATAATGCGTAAATTTTAATGAAATGCAAAAAATGAAGGCAGCAGGAAAAAACACAATATTTGCTTTGCGTCCCGTAAAGTACGATGGCACTCGACATCCTGGGACATCCATGGGGCGTCTGTGCAATCGCCCGAAAGTTGATTTAATGAAGATTTCATAAAATGGCGTCGCCGTCAAGTGTCTGACATGTGGAAATCTGCGAATTTATGTGGTACGCACGTGCGCTGCGGTCTAGTCAAACGTCTGCTGCGCCATCCTGCGTTGCTTTAATTGAGTGGATATGTTAAGGACTTCAAGTCAAAAGTAAGTGAAATGGGATGTAAAAGTATAGTGGAAGAAGGAACGAAATGCATAGCTAAGACATCTGCATCAGAATTTTCAGCTTCCTTGCTCTTGATAATTTCTTCCGGCGTCGCTTGACAGCTTTTCTTTCAATGTACATCTGCAACTTCTCGGGCGGCTTAAAGATAGCGCTGCAAATGAGGAACTTGTGTAAATAAGAAAAAAAGCCAAGTACAAATAGCATTGTGGGAATATCTGCAAGTGTATTATTGTAAATATCATAATACTCACTCGCAATTGCCGCAAATCGGAGTATACTTGCAAAAGACTGTGCGGGTCAAAGGAGGCATGGGTGAGACAACAAAGCTATAGCGTCAAAGGGGACTACTCACCCGCCAGGCAGCTGCTGCAGGCGAATCCAATACTGATTAGCCGATGGTGGCAGAAGCAAACACCGCGCAGATCTGTTGGCGGTTGGTCGGGCAAATTGATATGGTGGCGCACCTGAGGTGATGCTAGGAAAAGGCCAAGCATGACTCCGCTGAGCGTGTCGAAATTGCTGGTCGCAAAGTAAAAGCCGCCGGTTATGTCGGCTGCATGCCGCAGCATGTACGACGTATCCAGCTCTAGGGCGCACACATCGATGGCCACGCCCATTTTAGCAGCGGCCTGAAAGAAATTCATGTGCATATTAGCCAATCGTATGGACGGTTCCTTGGAGCCGCTGATAATCAGTATGCGTCCTTGGATATGCGCGGCTTTGGAGGCCTCACGTCTATAACGACTCAGATAACTTAGAGCCACGCCCACAGTGCCAGGAAGCAGAGCAGTTACTTCCCTTTCGATTCCCTGATCAGTTTGGCAACTCAACAGGTCTATATCCTGACAATACAGATCACTCAGCTTCAACATGGTGTGGCTCCGTGCAATGGTAAAATCGTCCATCTGGTACTCACAACACTTCTGCGAGCCGAGCAACTCTTCGGGATAAATGATATGGCTGTGAACGATTTGCCATTAGACCGTCGAACCTCACTCGTTTTCTTCCACTTACACGTCATAACTGGAGCAGGACAGGATGACCAGATTGTTATTACCGCTCTGCATCAGATATGCATTGCTGAAAATGACGACAGACTCCACTACTTGCTTGAACCGCTCAGCATCTCGTTTCACATAGTTCTGATTGGCATCATAATCAATAATGACTATCATCAAGCTCTTCCTCGGCAGTGCTGTGTAGCCGAAGGTGTTCTTATCTAACACCCAGTGTGTGAAATATATGTAGCTCACCTGTCACGTTACTCAGGCATTCTGGACATGGTGGCAGCTTTGGGCCAGAAAGTGTGTCACTCTCCTTCGGCACAACGGGCGCGAGTGCCTTACGGCGCTCCCGTCTTTGGCGCTTAGTTAAATTGTGATATTGTATGTCGGAATCCATTTTACAAAACTGACTTTCCTCGACTCAAATAAAAACTTATGCTTCGAGAGTTGACAGAATTAGTCACTTTCCCGCGTCGACAAATGCCTATAAATAAATCTATTAGACTTGCAAACGAAAACTATTCAAATTGCTTGCCTTTCGATTCACATAAAGCTGGCAAAGCCTTCTCAGCTTTTGCCTAACTAACTATTTTCTTGCCAGATTTTATTGGGTTAAACTATAAGCATTTAACCATTAAGTCGTAATCTGTTTATTAGCATATGTTGAGGATCGTTGCAAGAGACACCTCATCTGCATGCGCCTAGAATCACAATTGAACAATGCATTGTTACAACATGACCACACACAAGCATTTTCGCGCCCAGGCATGCCACAACAAACACCCGACACAACAAAGCACACGAACAACCAACAGTGTTGCATAATTATGCAATTTGGTTATGAGTTGCTGTGCCCAGCAGCCAGCAGCCAGCAGGCTGCCAGGCAGCCAAGCAGCGGTTAGTGCCGTCGATTTTTGGCGATTTAACGGCTGATTTGGCTTTTTTTAGTCGATTGGCTCAAATCCTTTTTTAGGCAAATTAACCGCGAGAAAAAAAAGAAGTTATGAACAGCGAAAACAAAAAACAAAAATAGAAACAGACAAGACAAGACAACACGACGAAAAATTATGAACGTGATTAATTCATAGATGGTGGCGCTTAGCCATTGTTTTTGGCCATGTTAAATGCATTGCACGATCCACGACGCGGGGTCCAGCCAGCCCCGAGGGGCCAACCATGTCGAGCTGGCCTGAGGTTGACATCCACCAACTGAACTCCAGCCAAAAGCTAAATATGATTATGTGCGCTCGATTTAATCTCAGTCGATTTATAAGCACCGCCACCCACCCCCAACCCAGGCTCAAGACGTTGCCATACTCGCCGACTAACAGCCGCTATATTCATTTTTGTTTTCTTCTCTTTTTATAATTTTTTATTGATTTTTACAAACGACAACGCAGTAGCCCAGTCAGCCAACATATGTGACCAGTTGCCGTGGCTGCCAAGCACATTAAAAATGAAGAGATTTTCCTTGAAAATTATGCCACCATACATGTATGTATATGCGTGTGTATGTGTGTGTGTGTGTGTGTGTTTGTATTATTTTGGTCAAAACGACTTTGTGCTCAAAATTGGAAACCAAAATCGTATAAAAAATGCCACGCAGCAACAGCGTGAGTAAGTCTGACAGACACCCACTTTTCTGATACTCGCACTCGCACTCGCACTCGCACTCGCACTCGCACTCGCATTCGCATTCACACTCGCAGCTCAGGCGGCTGCTGCATGTAGTTGGCGGATTACGAGTTGCCACGAACCCACAGCTGGAAGTAGTCAACGGCCGACGGACACCCGGACAACGGTCGACTACATCAGCTAACTACAGCAACAACGACAACAACAACAGCAACAACGTTAACGATGACAAAAAATTGGCTACTTAATTTGGTAATAACAATAATTACGCCTGACTGACTAAACGCTGACCAGCAGCATCATTGGCCCGTCTGGCCAAGACCAGCTTCAGCTTCAGTATCAGTAAGAAAAAAAAAAGAGCGACAATTTGATATTGCCGTTAAGAGAAGCCAATTGACGGTTCAGTGAATGCTCTGAGTTTTGGCAGCATGGCAAACGTGGAGGGTCCTCAAGTGGTTAATCCGCTATTAATTAATAATTATCAAATATGGGCTAGACGAAAATTGAACTTTTTCGGCTAGTTTTAATTGATTGTAGATGCTCGAAATATGATAATAAATATATTTATATAAATATAGGTATTTCAATGCTCGCGTTGAGATTATATTTAATTCATATTTATGTAAGAATTAAAGGAATAATATTTATGTTTAATAAATAAATGAAACAGAACTTTATAAATTTTAATTATATATTTACTTAAATGTTTAGGTGGCTCAATTAACTGATTATTATATTTTAATAGTTAACAATAATGTTTTTATTTATGTTTAACATTCAAAAGACGTTCAATTGGACTCCCATAGTCAAGCATGAAATTCATTCATATTATCCTAGAGCATTGAATAGTCAACTAACGAGCTGAGTAAATTTCTGCAGTCGCTCATTTCAATTAAAACGTTTAAAGATAATCAATTAATAATTTTTAAGCTACTGTGACAACGTTGCCGCTGCTGCTACTGCTGCGATACGGCTGGCTCTGCTGAGTCAGCGCCAAGCTCAATTAGGTGCAAAGACATTTTGAGCCGCCAGCGAGTTGTTGCGAAGATTTGCAGTAGATTTATTGGCCAGACGCTTGGGTCGGAGCGAGCAGCAAGTGGTTAGTAGTGGTAGTCTGGCCTAATTGGCGCTTGAATATTGATACTGCTGAACTGGATTGAACAGCCACTTGACTCACGCTCACACGAACATCCAGAGCAGTCGCACTGGAGCCAATCTGATACAATCGACATACGTATAGACTGCACATTGGCGCTGTCTGATATTTATCGAACTTAACGATGCTGACTATTTTGGGCAAATTTTTCGCATTCGAGAGTCATAATTCGAGCGATAATTTACACAAAATTAGGCTAGTGTCTCGCCAGCGATCCTTTTAAAGCATTTCACACAACAGTTCAGCAAAATTCACTGCAATAAAAACAAACAACAACAAAATAATAACAGATAATAAAAAATTAAAAAATAAAACGAACAGAGCACTCGTTCCGTTTCCCACGCCAATTAGAATTATCATCGTATGAGCGATATTTTCGTTGCAACCGCAAAATAATTGGACAGCGCCATTGATAAAGAAGAAGAAGCAAAAAAAGTGAGAGAAACATTTTGAAAAACTGTGTTTTTAAAATTCAATTTATGCTGTGCAAATTGCCCCCGCAACGCTATTCGCTTATAATTTTCATCACAAAAGTTGGCCAAGCTGCCAGATAGCACGAATACACATAGATTGGCAACGCCGCTGCGTATAATTTGTGCTAACAAAACTTTTGCCATAAAATGTGCGTGTGAAAGCCATAAAAATGAGAAGCTGGCCATGTTGTACAGCGCTCTTCATTGCGGCTAAAATATAATTAATGTGCGGCAAGTTTATCCAGCGGTCTTCTTTTTTTCTCTTTTTTTTTTCTTATGACCCTGTCCAGATTGCTCTCTAATCTGCAGCTATCGAAAAGTAAATATTTTAAATGAAAAGCCACCTCAGCCTCAGCATCAGCCTCCTTCTGTGCCATGAAGAAAGCAATTAAAACTCCAATTAGAATATCATTAAGCTGCACCGCGACGTCGGTCAACAATTAAGAAGTGATAAACGCCAAAGGTGCAACCTAATATAAGAACGATAAATTATGAAGAACTTTTCTAAATAACACAAAGATTAGCAATGGCAATTTAATGAACTCGTAAATACAAACAGTATTTGATATTGGTTTAATTGTAAATTAAGCTCGCGAGCTCCGAGCTGTACAGATTCAGGTTAAAGATGAATATTTTTTAAATAATCTTTGTAAGTATAAATTATCCGTTATGTTTACATACTTATGATCCATCCCCGAATTTCTATTTTTATGAAATCAGTTTAATAAATAATTTCAATTTGTTTCTTTGCATATCATCAAATAATTTTTTAATATATTTTTTACTTCTGGACAAGTCCATATACCTTAGTTACTGCTGTCAGTCGAGCTACTGCTAAGCTTGGCCTAGGGTTACAGTTTAGTAAATTTGTTGTATTTTGGGACTCCTATTCATAAGAATCCAAATTTTGTGTAAGTAACAGAATGACAACATACTTCTACTATCCGACAAAGGAAGTGCAGGAGGAACTGTCATGCACGGCCAAAGCTCTCGTTGCGCCCGGCAAGGGAATCATTTCAGCTGACGAATCGATATCGACAATGTCCAAGCGATTTCAAGCTGTTGGTGTTGAGAATACTGAAGAGAATCGTCGCTTGTATCGCCAGCTGCTCTTCACAACGGACCCAAAGATATCAGAGAACGTGTCTGGCGTACTCATGTTCCACGAGACTCTTTACCAGAAGACCGACAGCGGGCAATCGTTTGCCGAAATTCTGCGCAAGAAAGGCATCATTCCAGGCATTAAGGTAGACAAGAACTCGGTGCCGCTCTTCTGCTCCATGGACGAGTTCACCACCCAGGGACTGGATGACCTGCATTTGCGCTGTGCTCAGTATAAAAAGGACGGCTGCGACTTTGCCAAGTGGCGCTCCGTAATTAAGATTGATAAGAACACGCCCTCGTATCAGGCCATTATGGAGAATGCCAACGTTCTGGCCCGCTACGCGACCATCTGCCAGTCACAGCGCATGGTGCCCATTGTGGAGCCCGAGGTGCTAATGGTCGGGGACCACGACTTGGATCGTTGTCAAAAGGTTACCGAAGCCGTGCTGGCTGCCGTCTTCAAGTCCTTGAACGATCACCATGTCTACTTGGAGGGCGTCATACTCAGCCCCAGCATGGTGACTGCCGGCCAGAGCAGCAACAAGAACAATACGCCCGGCGAAATCGGAATGGCCACCATTTTGGCCCTACGTCGAACTGTCCCACCTGCTGTGCCCGGTAAGAGCTCAGTCAGTAACTGAAATGAAATGAACTCGCGTTTTAAATACGTGTTCAACCTGCAGGCGTAATGTTCTTATCGGGCGGCATGTCCGAGGAGGAGGCTTCCGTTAACCTGAATGCGGTCAACAATGTGCCGCTGTGCAAGCCCTGGGCTCTGACCTTTGCCTTTGGGCGTGCCTTGCAGGCCTCAGCGCTGCGCTCCTGGGGTGGTCGAAAGGACAACGTGCTCGCAGCCCAATCTGAGCTGATTAAGCGCGCCAAGGTAAGCTTTTGATCTCTATTAATTGCATAACAAACTTTGCTTTATGTCGATGTGTTTCATTTAAAACTTTGGCCAGTTTCGGTCGCCATCACAATAAATTAATATTAATAGCTTCACTTAAGTACGCCTAACACAATTAACACAAAATTTAACACCCCTTACTTATTCAACAGGCTCACAGTTTGGCCAGCATTGGCAAATACATACCTGGCTCCATCGAAGGCACAGCGGGCAGCGAGAGATTACTGGTCGATGCATATGAAATGTGAACTCCTGCTAGGATATAGGTTAATAAAAATAAAAATAACAAGTGCTACCTCTCTAATCACGAAGTTACAATTTGCAATTGATATAAGTAAACACACGCACACACACACACACACACATACACTTACACGCATCTTGCACAGCAGCTGCCCCACTGTGGCATCGATGACTGCCACTTGGCCGCAGGCCACATGTTCGCCGTTCGATGCTCGGCATCAGCGAACAACAACTCGAAATATTGTTAACAAGCGTGCAAAAGAGCAAAGAGTAGTTGTGGCAGCGCCAGCAGCGCAACACGACTTCAGTTAACTGCAAAGTGTCGCATTAATCCGCGGAGATTACCAGACGCAGCCACATGGCCAACACACAGTCAGCGTCGGGCTGTGGCGCTGCTGCACTGCAGCTTAATTAACGCAAACGCATGCCAAAAGCCAAGCCGAGTCGAGCCGACCCGCCAAACCATGAATGGCTGTGAGCATGTGAGCATGTGAGCCAGCTGGCCAACTATTCAGCTTAATCAGCCGCTTCACTCTGATGCGTGTGTATTTGAGCTCGGGCTCTGGCGGCAGTGTCATGTTGCTGGCAAATTAGTCAGACACACATATGCCCCCTCTGGCCTGAGTGGGGCCTGAGTGGGACCCGAGTGGGGGTTAGCAATAATTAAAATTAAAGCACTGACTAAGTTATGGCCGACTCGTGCTACGCCTCGCTTCGCCGTCCCATCGCTGCTTCATAACAGACACGCACAATTTTATTCGTGCACTGCTCCTCGAGCAGGGTATGATTGGCAAAATCAAGTGAAGTTCAAAGAACATTTGTAGCCTTTAAATTATGTATGCACAATATTTAGTTAATTTTGCACATATAAATATGCAAGTAAAGAAAAATATGTTTGGCATTTAATATATTGAAATACATTTTACAAGTTCAACTAAGTACCCTTATGCAGTTATCCATTCGTTAAAGAACATCTACTAGTCGACTTGACACTCACCTTCTTGCTGGTTTTCACCTGCTGCTTGCAACCTGTGCGACAACTGAGTTTTGTGGTTAATCCAATCGCCGTTCCCAATCAGGCCAACGTGAGCAGCATGTCATGTTAATTGCGTCGCCCTATATATGTATGTATGTACGAGTGTTTAACTGTGTGTGCGTGTCTGTCTCTCTCTCTCTCCTCTCTCTCTCTCAGAGAGTGTAAATTGCCATTATGCTCATGTTTCCGTAATATGTGGCACATAGTCCACTGAGCAGCGAGCAGCACGCAACGCGTCAAACCAATTAAAGCCAAATTAAAGCAGCCGTTTTTAATGATATGCAGCGTTTTTTGCTACCCCCTTTCGCGCCTGCACTGATCTAGCTGCTAGCGTATAGCTCGTCAGCACTTTCAATGTAGCTTTTAAGATTTATGGGCGTGCCGCCTGCTAATGTGTCGAACACACAAGCCCAACTCCAGTGCGCTGATCAAGCCCGCAGCTCGGCTGCCGGCACGCGTTTATAAACAAAGTTGCGAGCAGATCAAAGCAAAAATGCCGTCAACTGCGACTTGGACGTGGTTAACGAGCTCTGTTCCAAGTCGACGGACAGCCTTAAGCGTTCATGTTTTAAATGCAAACAAATCGAGCGACAAGTGGGCGTGCGGCCCTGCCTCAACTCTTAGACTGTGACTTGAGCATAATTAGAAATTTCCGGCTGGACCGTGGCGCCACAGTTCTGACGCAGAGCCGCGGCAATTGGGCGGCACGAATCAGTCAGCTGTCAAACGCTCGTTGATTAATTCGGTGTTAATAAACGTTTGCCCACAAATCCTATACCAGTCGCTGTCCCATAGCCTGGCTGCGTCCACCAATTAATGTACCATTGCGCATTGGCCAAGATGTTGAGACCAAACTGCCGGGCCAAACTTGGTCATAGAGCGTGAAAACGTTTTGCGGCAGCTGAGGATGCGCCGTGTGTTAATTGAAAGTTCGACTGACCATATAAGCGCGGTAGCCAAAACTGACTCCCGCCACAAAGACAGACACACACACACACACACACACACACGCACACACAGTTACACGCACAGACATGAGTTCAATTTGGTTGTCGGCTGATAGCCAAAAAACTTGCTGCCAACGACCATAAAAGGCCACACACGCGTCGCCAGCTTACCTGCCTGGGAAACTGCCAACAGCAGAAGCAGCAGCAGAAGCAGCAGCATCAGCAGCTGAAGCAGAGGCAACATCGGCAGCTGACGCCAACTGAGGAGCTTTCCATGTGCCATATCATTTGCCCAAAGTAAGAGGTGTTTAAAATGCTAATTTGGACAATAGCAAATGGCAGGCCACCAACTGAACTCAGTTCAGCTGTCGCCGAGGTGAGCCAAGTTTCGTTTTTGTTTTCGTCTGACGTAATTAAGTACTAAAAGGGAACTTTAAGATTAGTTGGACCCAGATCTGTCTGGGCATAAAGTCATTTAAGTCAAAGTAATTTTATCAGGTTTATTTGATCGATTCGGTAAAGCTTTTAGAATGCAGCCTTGACCTGGAAAGTTTTGCCTATATTTCAACTCTCATTAAAAAGGGCTTTTAAAATAAATTAATTGCAGAAATAAAAATAATATAGAATACAAACTAAATAAATACAGAAATGGCGTTAAAAAAAAGGTTATCGAGATTTTGATTTAAATATATCATAATCATGATCACTTCCTCACTTATTTAAGTTCTGAAAATTAAAGTTAAATTATAAGGAAATACTATTAAAAATACTAAATCAGTTGTTTATGGAAGTTAAGCGCACACACACTCCTCTCATGTCTGATAGGAGAATCCAGCCTACTACGTATCCTTAACTTGGATATATACAATTTTTAAATTATATTAATTATTATTTTAAGTTTTAAATTTGTCAGTTCCTTAAAAGTGTTTTCAGTCTATCTTAAAGACTTTAAAATATCTCATCTCACTCAGTACCTTAAATTTAGGCTGTTCTTTAATAGTTACATAAAATGGACGAGTAAATTTAAAAAAAAATCATTTTTAATATACCATCCGATGCTAGAAGTATGTAAATAATTTTGACTGCCAGATGCTGCCGTTCCATCAACGCGCTTGGTCAGCTGTCGCCACAGCAGCTTCCTGGCCAGGCCATGCCAGGCTCTGGCACTACTACCAAAAATGTCAAAATGTCAATTGTAAAACGTTTACGAAAAATCGTTTGGCTGCCCCGCCTGACTGTCAGCCAAATGTTTTGTGTCTGCTTGAGAAATAAAACAAACAAAGCGAAACGTAACTGTGGCTATTGACTTCAGCTAGGAATAGACAGGCGAACCTCGGTCCAGCTCAGTCCGTCAGTCTGTTGTTTGGGCAGGTGGGCGGCGTGGCTCTGTCACAGTCCCGGTTTGTTTGGTCAGGTGTAGGCTCGTTTGTCTGTCACTCGTTACAGTCGCTTACTTTTCCTTTATGCAAATGCCAATTGTAACTTTTTTACTTCTTTTGCTTTGGTAAACAGATTGTGCAATGCGCGGAAAGTGGGGCGCACCATTGGCAGATAGGCAGATAGGCTTTAATAACTTGCAGCTCAAATATCTCATCTCTGTAGCGCTAAGCTGCAGCTGTCACGGGGACAGTTTGTGCAAAGACCTCACCCGTAGCTGTTGCTAGCTCAAGATGCGTTTGCTTGACAATCGCACGACATTTCTGACAAATGCTGCTGACAAAAACTTCTTTTAAATCGTATTCCTATTTTTCCCCTGCTTGACAAGACGCTCATTCAGACGTTGCATAGGCAAAGCATGTTGACATGTTGCAATTTTATGCAATTTTTTTACAGCAGCATTGTGTGTGCAGCAACAAAATAATCAAATAAAAAAAACTGTATAAATATAAAAAAATGGAAAAAAATAAAATAAAATAAATTATAGTCGCACAGCTTTACGACAAATTCAATGAAATATTTGCAATTTAAATAATGTCAACGAGCATTTCGCCTAAAAAATCGCAAAATTTGGACAGCTGGCGCAGTTGCATCACAGCCCCTAAGGGGCGGAGTCTGCATAATTATCCAAAGAGTCAAAGTGGCGTATACTTAATGCCAGAGGCAATTCAAAACAAATGGAAATTTATATGCAGCAATACTTAAAATTTGTGAAGAAAATGTGTTTAGGATAAGTTAAATATACGCAAAGTATAAATACATATATACAATTAATATTTATTGCATATTAAAATATAATTATTTATTGGTAATTAATAAAAAGACTTAAATAACGTACATATTTTGGACATTTACCTTTCATTTAAAGTTTAAAATATAATTAATTAATACTTTTTTAATAATCTATATTGTTAATTTTGCTGTGCATTTCATTCCGTTTGTCAAAAAATATTTCCATACGCTCTGGTTCAAAGAGACATTGCCATAAAAATAATGAAATTAAAATTTAAATAAAAGAAAAGTCTGCACGTACGCGCAAATGAAACGTAGGTCGCGACTGTTGGAGGCTATAAGGTCTCTCATACACACACACACACGCACATACACACGCACATACACACGCGCGCGCTTTGCCAGTCATATACACCCCCAGCAAATAAATTCAATTTACAATGAAAAATGGCAGCGATGATGAAGATGGCGAAGCCTAGCGCTGGGAACAGGTGCTGGAAAAACTTTATTAACATTTTTCGCATGCTGCACGTGCGTATTGACAACGTGGGCTGCGTATTTTACGCTTTTTAATGAAGTTTCATAAATTGCGAGAATCGAACGTTAATCAAATAAGGTGTGAGTGAAATCAAAAGCCTCGTCCGTGGCGCCTTAAATGGCCGCCGCGAAGCGACAAACTGCAGTCGCTGTCGCCACAATTGGCCGGCAGAATCTGTCAATAAATCAATTAATGTAATATAAATCAAAAATAGTTGAAATAAAGAAGTGGCCGCTGGAGGGCACCCAGTGCGACATTGTGATGTTTCTATTTCTGCGGCTTTAATTAATTGCAACAAATTTATGTTGGCCTGTCAGAAAACGTGGCCAACGGACACAATTAGCCAAATGACAAAACCAACACGACGTGACGCAGCGGCCCATAACTCATGCCACACATCGTCTATGTCAAATGTGGCCACCTCTCACTCGCTCACTCTGTCGCTGTTGTCAGCTCAGCAGCAGCGAGCATTTTTGGCTCAATGGTCATAAATTCTACGCTTCCTTTGCACCATCCGCCGAACGCATTGCCAGCACAGCGGCTGCGTGTGCAACGGGGCGTATGCAAAACGCCAGCAAATGAGCCAAAACGCACGCAAAGTTTATGGCAAATGGCTGGCTGCGTGGCTTGGAGGTCAACTGCTGCTCTTCAAGAGCTTGAGCTTGCAATCCAATCCAAAGTTTATCGGCAACACTGTTTAACATGATTTATAGATAAGCTGCCATAAAAGATGCATAGATGAAAAGATACTGCTGTTTAGCGCTACTCATCTATCTTGACCACACATTATTTCTATTATTCTAATTTAAGTAAATCAGATCTTTCCTTCTGCGAGCAGTAGCTGGTTAAAAGTGTTCATTAAATATAGAAGTTGTATTTGTTCTCTAGAGAGACTCTCTGCATGATATCTCTTTTATTTTCTCCATTACGACTTCAATTATACTGAATGCCTGCTACGCAGTGTAATTTTTAGAAGTTTAACTTCTTTAGAAATTGTTTTCCACCCCAAATAATTTTGACATTTGACTAATGCGCCGCATTAGTTCTGCCAAAAATTTCTTAATTTAGCTTTGCTATTGTCATTGCTGCAACGGTACACGTTTCTCGAGAAGACAGCTCTGCTGGTTGGCGGGGTTGACGGGGTTGCAATGGGGCTGTGTTGTGGGGTGCAGGTCTTGTGGGTCTGCATGCCGAATTTATTTTGGCCACAAACCCGTGCACAAGTTTTTGAGTTTTATCTGCTCAAAATTTGTCACAGCAAATAAAAAGTTTTGCTTTTCCATTTTACGCTCCAGCGTTTGCCTTACCGTAGCTGTCACTGTTTTTTTACTCTTAATTTTTTATTTTTACTTTTTGTACCGTTTGCTTTTTAATCCGTAGAGCAAGAAATAAAGATAAAACTTAAGCTAAAATAAGTTTCTTAAAAGCGTGCAAAAAAACGATGTGAAAAGCGAGCAAAGCCAACAACAAATTTGAAGTGCAGCACAACTGCAGAAATAATGAAATAACAGCAATGCAATTAAAAGGCAGCTGCTGCTGATTCGCTGGATTAAGGTACAGCACACACACCTACAGAGAGACCGGGAGAGTCACTAAAACATACACAAGGCCAGGAGGCACTGAATGTCGCGATAACCTTGGGGCAAGCAGACACGTAAAAACTTCAAGTGGCTAAGGACTATAAAACAACGTTGCCAAATTGCGTTAACGTTAACGTCAACCACTTACAGAGTTACGTAATTGCGTGACTTAAACGCGTTTACTTGTAGACTCTGCACCGAGAAAGTGATGGAACTCAAGCGAAAAGGGAGCTATTTAGAACAAAGACAGTAATCTAATTCATGGAAAAAGATATCAAAAATAAATACATTTAAGGGGAATTAAAATAAGACTTAAATAGTAATAATAAAGATGGTCATATAGATATATTTAACATATTTATATATATTTATTTATTTAGTAATTATTTATATATTAGCTCATTCAGCAATTCCTTTCTCACTTTATTTCTTAAATATATTTCATTCATATGGTTTGCTTATTTATTAAATATTAGTATTTGTTTATTTAGTTCGGCGTATGTTTCGAGGCATTTTAAATATGCTCATCAATGTAGTCATTTTATATAACTGAATTATAAGTTTTAGAAAATAAGCTTAGAAACTATCTACACCAATATCAGTTTTTATATGTATTATCCGCAGTAGATTTAAACAAACCTTAAATGCATTTACCAGATTACAAAGAATATCTAAGCGAAATGCTGATTAAAATAGAGTACACAGGTGGCTTGAATTTAATATTTTCCACTTAGCTTTGGTTACGCTAAATAATTCAATATTCATCAGCAACCTCCAACAACAAGGCGTCCATTTTGCTGAAATGTCGCGACGAGCGATAATTTGCGCAACGCAAACTTTTGAACTCACCAAAAACTCATACAGAAGCACACATATATTCATAAAAATACACACACCATGCACTCCCATACACACACATGTGTAAATTGTGATACATCGTTTTTGCATTCGGGGAACACATGTTCGCTGCGGATTTAGTTGTCGCTTTTGAGGGAAGTTTTGCTGCAGATTCGCCCCTTGCATGTCACATTAAAAGCATTTACGATATATAGGCGAGACAGCCAAAATAATATGTAAATGAGAAAACTAGACAGAGAGAGAGAGAGAGAGAGAGAGAGAGAGAGAGAGAGAGAGGGGGGGGAAATGAGAGGGAGAGCGTGTGAGACACATAGACATATGCAATCCCCCAAGGTCTTGCTCATCTTATCATTTCTGTTTTTCCTCTAGCGGTAAAATTATAATATAATTTCAACTACTACTCGAGCAAATAGCTCAAATTAAAGTTTTGTGCCTGCGGGGCAAGCACAAACACAAATGTACACACTCACACTGATGCATACACATGTGAACAGAGGAAAACCTCCATCTTGTTTATAGTTCCTCCAAACATATCCACATCTCACTCAGGCAGCGTGTGAGGCTTGGGACGCTTTTCACAGTCATAACATGAAATAAAGCTGAACAAAATTAGCTTGGATAAACGAAGAAAACAATAGATTTTTTAAATTTTAATGAAATAGCAAACGACATATTTCTTTATGAATATAATAATTAAATAACCAACATAGAACGCTTACAGATTACATCTTACAGCTTAAGAAGAATATCCTCATTTGCCTCATTTGCAGCACAGTGTAATTAGAAAATAAATCTTGAGATTTTTACTGAAAAGCCATTAACGGAAATTCAAAGGATCATAATAATGTTGAATGCTTGAAGGGAAGTTTTCAAAGAGGTTCGCAACGTCAGCATCAATAAACTTTGAAGCTGGCCGCAATGCTGCTGCAGTCCAAGGAGCAGTCGTAGCAACAACAACAACGGAGAGAACAACCAGAAATTATGGCTACACTTTCGTTTTTTGCTGCCGGCCTCAGGACAAAGCCGAGCGCGATAAGAGCCCCGCCATTGCAACATTCTTGAACTGCAGCCAACAACAAAAGCAACAATGCCCAAGAAGCGAGCAAGGGGCAGAATGCGCGGCGCAGTGTGGCCCATAAACTTGCGACAACGTCTTGCAAAAGTTTTGGCCAGCAGGAGCTATGTGGGTGTTGGCTATCAGTTGGCCAAAACTTTACTGCTTACGTTCGTCATATTTGCGCGTGAGTTGCAGGGGCAACAGGGAGAAGGCCGAGTGTGCAAGGCGCTGTTCCTATCTCAGCCAGGGCATACTTAAACATGTGGCTATTGAGGCAACTATAGCGCCTGACAGTTGGCGCTTGCCACAAGGCGTTGCACGTGGCAAGATGCGGTCGGTGCAGTGGCAGCGCCGTGCCAGCCACTTGTGACAGTTTTAAAATTGTCCAACAAGCCACCATGGACAGCACCGCAACAACTGACTGATAAATGTCGCTGGCCAGGCAGCAAATACTACTGCTGAAAACATTTCCTTATTTCCTGCCTGCCTGACTGCTTGCCTCCCGGCCTGCCAGCATGGCACGGAAAACTTTTAGGCCAAAAGGAAACCCCGAGCGGCGGAAGCATTCGGGGACCATTTTTATGCAAGTCATAGAAATTTACAAGCCTCAGTGACAAGACTGCAAGTTTATGGTGTCAGCAATGGCATAGAATTTCTGTTAGCCTTTTAATGGCTAAATTTAGTGGGTTACTTTAGAAAGCAAACAAATTAAGCAAATAAATATGTAAAAAATATATATAAGTATCTTAGCTTATTCAAATTGAAACTTAAGTTTTAAATAGACTTTTTTATTGAAAGAAGCAAAAAGTTAATGTCAGATGAAATTTGACTTAAAAATCTATACTAATGTATAGATAAATATTAAAATATTTATATTAAGTAAACTTTAAATTTAATAAAAGAAAATTTCTTTTTTCAGAATCAGCAGCATTTTGCTTAACATTTAATTCGATTTAATCATAATTTATAAATTGTTCTCTATGCAATATTTGCATGATATAAATATAATTTTGCATTGTTGAGATAGCCTTAAAACAGCTGAATTTGATTTGATCTATTTTGGGTTCTTTTTGTTTTTTACTTTGTTTTTCAGCACTGTTGAGTAGGATGGACATTTTTGCTCGGGGAAACTTTCGTAACATTGGCATATGCAATTGGGCTTGCTGCACATCCTGACGACAGCTTGGACTTGTGCAAACTTTTTCTACTGCTGTTGCTGTTAAATGTTGCTGCCGCTTTTTAGGCATTTGCAGTGGCCGGCAGAGGTGGGGCAAAGTTTTTAATGAATTTTATAGCAGCCGCTGAACCAGTGAACCACTGAACCGCACACAACTGAACTAAGCCAGTTGAGCTAAGCTATGCACAGCTGAGGCTTTGAGGCGTTCGATTACGTAAGTTAAAGCGCTTCAATTGCACGTTGATAAGCGGGGTCCAGAGTGCAGGCAGCCAATCACGCTAATCACGCCAGACTGACAGACCGCTGGACGGACGGACAAAGAGACAACCCGCTTTGACTTTGATGCGCTGTCAACGTGGCCGTTGTTGCTGCCGCTGCCGCTCTGCTGCTGCTGCTGGTGGTGGTGTCGCTGTTGACGTGTATGTTAGTGTTGGATGTTGGTCTCTGTCTGGTCATTAAATGCAGCACATTAAAGCCGCAGGAGCTGAAGTTGACGGCAACGTTGTCTGACAAGCGTTGAGTCAATTACATGGTAATAAACTAATGACCAACGACTGCACGTCTGCCCGTCTACACGTTTGCACGTCTCTTAGCCATCAACAGCAGCAGCAGCAGCAGCAGCAGCATGACATGTTCGTTAATTTGCGGCAATTGTTGAACTTTTGGAGCAACAATAGGCGCCCACCATTATTATTATTGGCTCGAGCATTATGAGCTTTGTCTGGAATTGTTACACGTAATTCCCAAAATCTGAAACCGTTTTGCCTCGATTTTATTAGCTTTGATTTGCACCCGACTCGATTCGATTAGGTCACCAAAGATTTAATCAGCCACAAATGAATTCAATTTTATAAAACATATCGAAGAGCTTAGGCATGCACGCACTTATTGATATTTAGCTGGTAGTTGGAGCCGGGCGGACAGGTGCCATGCACCGGTCTCTCCTTGACGCACAGATTCTTCTCGGTGCTGAAGCCGGTGGGGCAGCTGGAGCCCCAGGCGCCGCCGAGCAGCGCCAACAGCAGCAGCACAAGCCAGGCACAATTGCAATTCATAGTCGTTGTCTAAGTAAAGTGATTTCAATTATCGTTAGCCAAACACCTTTCTCCAGTTCTCACCTGTAGCAACTGCAAATGCAACTATTTACGGATCTGCAGTCAGCGATGCGCTTTTATAGGGCCGGCATGCGACTTATCAGCAACAGCTGCTTACATATCAGCCTAGCGAAATGCCAATGCTAGTTTTAATCGGGATCAGCCGATCATTAGGTTAGTTGATAATCAAAATTTGTGGAAAACAAGGCAATTCAGCGAATAATTGAATCGAATCAAAACAACGTCCATCTGGTTTTTTAATTACTTTTTATTTAATCTACACCAGGTCAAAACTAGGCACCATACACACAGGCATTAATGTTCAACTTGTACGTGGAGCCAGCGGGGCAATCGCCATGAATGGGGCGCTCGGCGACACAGTTTCCGTTCTGGGCCGTGAACTTGGCGGGGCATTCGCCGGCCGAAACGACAGCGAACAGGGCAAAGATGAGCACGGCAAGCCACGAGAAATTCATTATGTATACTGTAAAAAAAAATAAAAGTCGAGCATTTAGAATGGAATGGTAAGGATTGGAATAGGCTGGAAAGTGAAATATTTTATTCATATATTCATGAATTAAAACTATTTATTATTTTATCATATATGCTAAATCAGTTATTGATTTATTTGCATTTTATTTACTTTTATTCTCTATTTCTTTTGTTATAATTTGCACAAAGCAAAATATAAACAAATAAATATATAATCTAATAATTCAATCTCTTTAGCTAAACATAAGCTGATAAGAAAATCGTTTGCTGACCTAGCTAACTAACAACTTGGTTACAAAGAGGCGCATATATGTAAATAAACAATTTGTGAAGTCGACAATATGATCATGAATATATATATATATATATAATTCTCTAAAACAATCAGCTCGACTTTCTGTCCACAATTTCTTAAAATTTCATTGAATCACAATTTCACTCTGATTTTCCAAGTTTAATATTGCGCACAAAATCGTAAAAATTCAGTTTGTGATACAGTTCTGAGATCGGCACTTACTTTTTGTCTTCGCTTTAGAAATGTTGAAACTAAAATGTGTCAACTGCTGCAGGGTTCTTTTATAGGTGCTGGCCATGGGGAGCTTATCACGTGGCTCAGACCTATGACACCATCATCGTCGTTTAAGCGCCAAATTGATAAGACTTTTGAAAGGTTGGAAGTGCCAAACGTTAAACGAAGGCTTGACACATGTGAAATGCGAATGCGGCGACAATACGTTGAATGGAGGCAACAATTGCCGAATCGGACAAAAGGCCATTTGCATGGCCTCAGCGTTGGCCACTTGATCGCCGAAGTAGGCGTCAAAATCTGCGAAATCTGCACCAGAAATTCCAATAAGGCCCATCCAAATTGTCAAGAGTGAGCGGCACAGGTGAAATGCTGCATGCCGCATTGTCCAAGCGAAACAATGGACAAGTTGCGAGACTACGGCTCGGGCACAGGCGCCTTTTCAGCCCGGTGGCCTGCAGCTGTCATATTGACAATGGACATGTGCCTCCCCAGAGGCGAAGTCCACGTCTGCCCTCAGCGCATCGGTCATGCATATGTCATTCAAATACAATTACATTCCGAGGTATTCACTCGGGGTCCAAGAAGCGGCACAACGGCAACGCGATATGAAATCATTTCCAATGTTTCTTTCTCTTTATACTGTGAACATAGAAGAAAGGGAATGATGAAAGGGATAGACTGGAACATTTTAAAGCCTAAATCTCTAATGAATTATATGGGATGGAATATACACTCTGTTTACAGGATATCAAGCTGTTGAGCTTCTAGGCAATATATAAAGATTTAGAGTCGATAGCTGAATTGAAATATCTTTCTTAATGGTTGCAGGGTATCTTATAGTCTGAGCCATAAACATTAGCTGCTTTTTCGGCTGCTGCGCATAAATCAAATACTAACGAGCCATAAAGTTTCATTGTCGGTTGCCATTTGAAGTGCCATGCGGGTGAGTTCAATATTTGTATGTTATAGTTTGATTTTGATGTACGACAAACAGTTCTCTCCCTCCAATTCCCTCCCAACCGTTGCCTAGCCACGAAGGTGGCACTCGCAACTGAAATCGAACAGTGCGTCATAATTCACTCAACACTTGGCCAACGCTGAATGGTCGGCAAATGGTTGCGTGACCGAACAGTGGAGAACAATATGGACACAGGGGCAACAGCTTTGAACAGCTTTTGGGCCAAGCACTTGGTCTTCGCTTGGGTCTGTTGCGGACTGGTCATGCCTTGGCTTTGAATTATTGATGGGCGTATTAAGAAGATTAATGTGATGAGCCATGGTATAGAGTTTTGTCGATGTCGACGCTGTCGTTGTCGTTGGTCATGTTAATGTCTTCATTTTCGGCTTAAAGCTAAAGGTATACCGTTAGCTCTTGGCTGCCACCCCTCGACCTCCCGCCTTTGCTTGTGTGTGTTGTATTTTTGGATCGCTCCAATTGCACGGCTACAACAACAACGACAACGACAACAGCAACAACCACGGCCATAACGTTCATCAACGTTAGCATTCGAGGGTCAGGTCGATTGGTCATTTGGTCGCCTCTCGTCGCATCCTACAGCCATTCGACTCATTCGCTTCACTCGTTTGTTTCGTCGCGCGTCCATAAGCCATTTTTCTTCCTGATGCACATAAGTTTTAAGCTTTGTGTAATTTATTTTTATAGCCATGTAGTCGACGTAAAGATTGCAAAAATGTAGTTGGCGTTCGCTATATATGTATATATATGTATACAAATACAAAATCCCCGTGTCGTTAGTTGCAAATCAAATGCTTGTCAGGGACATGGGGCAGCACCTCTTTTAGCTGCCCCACTCAATGCCTTCTCTGCAGGATATAGCTGTTAGTGGAAGCCATTGCATGACTGCTAGCTGTGAATTTGCAATTCCGCCATAGTCAAATGGACACACCTGAAGGACATTCAATGGAAGCGAGTGTAAAAGCAAAGCAAATGCCATGAAAACACATCTATAATTTATGGAACTCAGCAGAATGCTTTAATGATGTTACGACTATACAATTTTCTAAGAACATCCAGCAAATAACTATTTACCTAGCTATGAATTAAATATACCTCCCTCAATGGCATTAATACCGTTTACTAGAAATAGGTAAACTATCAACTTGTATTGAATTACTTCTATAATTATTTTAATAGTTTAATTGAATACGCTACAAAGCAAGCAGTTTTAAAAGAAATGCCTTTAAGATTCCTTCCTAACTTGAATGTGAATTTGCTATGAGTATTTTTTATATATTTATATTTAAGTGTTAAAGGGGAATTTAAAGCAAGACCCTTTAAATTACAAATAAGATGAGAATTTAATATCAAAGGCCTTATTTATTTTGCCCTTTTAGCAATTATGTCTTTTCTATAAGTTCAGCCATTATAAAAGTCAATTCGCTGTTCACTTTTCTTGCGCTTTTACTTATCGCATTTCTCTTAGTTGGCTTCTCCCTTAAGGTTCTATGCTTAACTTTCTGATTTGTTTTGCCAACTTCACTTTTATCCTTCACTTTCCTAGTACTCTGTTGGTCGTTTGATACTGTCATTTAGTTTGCCAATTGTTGTAGCTTAACTTAGTTTATTGCATATCTACTCTAAGCGGTATTCAACTCTAGGTATATATGTATGTACTTCAACCACTGTAATTATGCCCTGCTGCTGCTATAATTGACCTTTGCCATTATTTAAGTCTGTTAATACACATGTTGCACATGTTGTTAGCGATTGCAGCTGTAATTATTATTGACTGCAGACTGGAGTCCTTGTTTCTCCCTGCTGCTACCGCAAAACCAAACTATTTTACGCCGCTGATGCATTTCTCATTACGTTGCTTATGTTGCCGCTGGACGCGGTTGCTGCCAACCTCAGACATTGACTTTGGTGAAGCTGTGGCTGGGCATGTGGCACAGATCTGGGAGCCAGCGAAGCTCAGCAACCCCCAACTGGGCTGGGCTGTGATGTGCTGGGCTAAATCCACAGCTAAAGCCAAAGCGAATGCTGTTTTTATTGCTGCCGCAATGTTTTAACTTTTGTGCCACCGCCAGCCAACTGTCGCGTTGCATGCTGCTGCTATTACTGCAGCATTTAAGCACTCAGGCAGCGAGGCGATCACCCGCTTTGCCTTGGCCCCGCAGTGGCGAGGCAGTGGGGCAACCGAGCACACAGCATGGCAAAACGTGCTGAGTTTACGTAATTAGTGCGCCGAAGTGCAGCCTGAGCTCCCACATTGGCGAAGAGGCAGACAGAAAGTGTAACACCCAGTGCCTACCCCCTGACTCTGACACCCCCAAGCCATTCTTCTTCAACCTATTTAGCTGACTGCCAACTGCACGTTTATGTCGCTCAGCTGCTGCTTTGGGCCTTTTGAGTGTCACATGATACTGGGTGTGTGTGTGTGACAGTCTGGCTATGTGTGTGTTTTCTCTGCAGCTCGTTTGTTGGTTTAAGCAAGTTGTTAGATGCATCGCGTATGACACACAAGTTGTCGCCTTTAAGCTGCTCCTCCAAGTACTTGTTGCCAATATTAAATCCAAGCCTATAACTCTGAGGAGCCATGTGTGTGGGTGAATGGCTGTGGGGCTGGGGACTTTTTACAGATTATAAAAACTTATCAAGTTCTTTTACAGTACACAGAGCGACTCTTAGCTGAAAGCATGTGAAAGCTCTTTACAAATATTTATATAACATTTTTATGTAGATATATATTTGTGATATTTTAATGATAATTACCCAAACGAAGAGTGAAATTGTGATTGTATTTAAATTATATAAATGAAACTTTTCATTGTGTTTAAACTAAATGTATAAAGAAATTTGTGAATAACAATAAGCACAAACTAAGAGCATAATTCGAAGTCATTTATCATGTATTATGTATTATCTAGGGTAATAAGCTTATAATGAAAAAATAGAATTTTAAAACGTTAGCTGAAGGTCACAAAAAATGTTGATAAAAAAAGAAGGAGAATAAGCATAGCCAACTACTGTTTATGGCTTTTTTTATTAATGTTCTGGCCCAATGCTAACGACATTGGCAACGAGCAGCTTGCAGCCTTCAGCTGCCACGGCCTTAATTTTACTGATTATGGCAGCAACAGCATCAGCGGAGGCAGCATCAGGAGCAGCAAACTTTTGGCCATTAAAAGGATTCGTTTTAATGAGTTTGGCAGTAGAGGCTAGGCAGGACAGTCGGCCAGCAAGGCCTCTCACCCACTTTATTGATGTCAGTGAAAAACAAAAAATAAGTCCACAAACTGTAGCTGTTTATCTTTTTATTTTGGCAGCAGCCAAAAATCGAAACTGGAACTGAAACGGGAACTGCAAGAGAGGCAGCATTAAAAACAAACAACTATAAAAAATATCTGCATTTTGGTGCAATTAACAATTCGACTCTTGACTGTGGACGGAGGACTCTGCACGGGTGACTGCATAAATCAACGTAAATACAGTGCGTAAATAAAGTAATTGTCCAAATGTGTCTCATATTTATGCCGCAGCACTTGCAGCTGTCCTTTTATGGTTGTTAATTTCTGGGCCAACACCCAGCCAGGCCAGGTAGCCAAATATTTCGGCCACGTTCGCTGTGCCCAAGACCTTACGAATTTTCGTTAATAAGTTGGCAGCGGGCGCTATAAAATCACTTGTATCGCTAATTGAACGACCGCCGCAATTAAAGCTGCCAACTTTCTCGTAACAGTGATGCATCTGACTCTACTTATATATGTATATATAAATATGTGTGCTTTGCTTATTTTATTTATTTTTTGTCCAGTTGCCAGCTGATTGACAGCTGTCATGGCGATAACCGCAGTGGGACTCGAACTGTGAAATGAAACCTGGGATTTGTGCAGCAGTTTTTTGTCTGCATAAAATGCAGATCCATTTCTCGCCGCGATCGTCCCGACTTTGGCTGCGTCTTGTTAAGGAGCTGCTTGTATAATTTTAATATTTCACAATAAATGGCAACGCCAACGCATTCGATTGCAGTTCAACTAAGGCTTCAAGCCCCAGGCCCCGGGCACTTTCACCCAGCGCATAACGGTTTGACAATTTGCAGTGCCCGCGTCCGAAAGGATGGACCCATGAAAAATGCATGAACAAACATGTATGTATGTATATAAGAGAAATATAAAAGAAAAACGTAACTTAAATAAAGCAATACGATGATGGCACAGCGAGCAATACTTAATACTGTGGCTGACCGACATAGCCCTATATGGACTTGTTTACTCCTTATGTTTATTAGTTGGACAGACTGCGCCCACTGGCCAAATGAGCAAAAGCCGCCAACGTTGCCAATTGCAACGGCGACAGCAGCGACAGCCAGAGCAGAGATTGGCGTCGGCTGCAGCCTCACGCAAAATAAAGTCATTTTTTCAGCCATAAGTGTGGCAAATTAGTTACAATGAGGATAAATTGTGCAGTCACAGCCATTAAGAGCAGCTGCCAACTGCAAGCAGACGATACACACTTGCCAAGTTTTGTGAACCAAGCAATAAACCGCTTTCTTGCAGTGATTTGTAGTTAGGGTTTATTTGTGGAGCAAAGTAAAAAGGTCTTAATTGGGGTTTAAAATTCAGCTAAATTGTGTAAAATGGCATAACTAATTCGAGCATATAGGAATAGATACTTTTTGAAGCTTTAAATTAAATTGAATAGAAGCAATTTAAAATTTAATAGAGCTTGAGATGACAAGTAAATATATATATACGCACAATTGCCTAAAGTTATTAATTCTGGCTTAATCAAAACGAAAGAGACATATATTTAAAGTAACAACAAATATCTTAATAGAGAACTAAACAGCATGCCCAAAAATATTTCGATAAAGCGATTTGATGAGCTATGCGTCCAGACTCAACCTTCGATTTGATCAATTTGCGGTTGGCTTTGTACATTTCGCTGCTGGCTAATGTCAAATTGAATGTCCGCAAAATGTTAAATAGTTGACCAAATCGAGTTTGCGGTCAGGTGAAATGTTTGACCAGAACAGAAATATGTCAATCATGACTTGTTTTACATTGCGTACACGTTGCTCTGTTCGCATCACCCAGCTGATGGAGATTCATGTGGCAACGATTTATGTTCACTGCCTGGCATAATCAATAATTGCAATAATCATGTGAAAGCACTAATTTCAATGCTGTAAGCAATTAATATTAAGAAGAAACGAGTGGCGTGCTAGCAGAGATCTGCCGTTGTTGAGGGCATCTGTTACAGATTGTGGCATGACTTTGGTTGTGCCTATTGCTGGCAGTTAATTAATGCGAGCAATTTGATAAAAGCATAAACGATATATTTAACTAAGAAGACCCTTAAGCGAATACTCACACACAGCGAGGAAACTGAACACAGGCAATAAAATTAATCAAATAATTAGAACACAGATCGAAGCAGAGAAAGGAAATGAAACTTATCAGCATCCATAAACGAGACATTAAGCGTGGTCAAGAAAGGCAGCCAATTGCCTCAGCCAAGTAGCTAACTGGGCCCAGTCACCGACTGCCTCTCTGGCGTTGATGTGTGTGTTCGTGTTGGTTTACTCATTTTTTTTGTCTTTTACTTGAGCGCAGTCAGGCATTTATCATTTTTAATCGAATGCGGAAACAATGGAGCGCGTCTAAGTGGAGCATTTGATGTGGGTGCCGATGGCGGAGCCGATGTTGGCGATGCTTGGCGATGGTCTGGTGGGCGATTTAGCTGGCAAATGGCAATGCGGAACGCAGCCAAGAAGCCAACGAACCAAGAGCAGAAGCAGCTCAAGCACTGCTCCAAAACAAATCTATAATAATTTCTTTTAATTGTTGCGCTACTCAAACTGAGTCATAGCACACTGGCCGAGTATCGAGTAGCAGACGGAATGGCAGATTGGCTCGCTTACTGCGACCTATTCGATCCAGAGAGTGTATTACCCTTACAGAGCCTGAAGCTCTTGGCATGCTTCCATTGTGTAGGACTTATTTTAATTAAAATACAAAAAAAAATTGGGATTGAAATATCAAAGGACTGCAGATGAAAGAGCTAAGCAAAACCTAAATTAAAAAAAAAAAACAAAATACTAAACTAATTTGGGACTGTTTTTATTATGAGTGCCAATTGATCATTAACTTCAGCTTAAACTAATTTTTGTATTCATTAGAGTTTGATTATATCAAGATATGCACACGAATAAGAATGAGTTTGTATTCATATTTAAATTTTAAATACTAAAATTAATTTACTTAGTCATATGAAATTCGAGCCAAAAGCGTAAATCATAAACTGTACAATTATGGCCAAAGTGCGCTAAAAATGTTAATCGAAACGTATTTTATGATTATGGCCCGTAAATATAACGAAAAAGGTTTTGCCCAAGCATCAATCGAATCGATCAACTTGGAATGTTATAAATAACTCATATATAACACTTTGACGCCCACTTTTTCAGTTCGGCTTAAGGCAGCGTATTGAAAAGTCGTTCTGCTACATTTTACCAATTTACTAGGCCGATTTGCCATCTTGTGCACGCCAAACGCAAACCTAATGTAGCAGAAAATTACTTTATATGCACATGGCAGCGCCGTCGTCGTCGTCGTCGTCGCCGCCGCCGCCGCCGCCGCCGCCGCCGCCGCCGTCGCCAATAGATGGCGCTTGGTGGCGCACACACACGCCTATCAGCAGCCAATCATCTGCGGCTGCACAAAATTTAATTTGCTTTAAATTGTTGTTAAATGCGAGCAATTGAAATTTATGCCAAAGCAAATAAGCAACAGCAAAACTACGATAATCTCGGTAACTTCGTGTCTTTGTCTTCCAAATGTCTCCCAGTCTCCTGCTGCATGCCCCGTACCGACTTATCCACACTCTCAACGTCGTCGTCATCATCAATTTAGCCAGCAATCGGCGACGCCGTCGTCGACGAAGTGGCGCCGTCTGGGGGCGCATGCGCAAATGTCCTTGTGTGCTATTTCCAGTTAAATTTAACATAATAATTTTTGTGAAACGCCGCAATTTGCGATTGGCCTCAGTTACTGTCTGACTAGCTGTCTGTCTGACTGTCTATCTGTTTGTCTGTTTGTCAGTTGGTCTGTTGGTCTGTCCCATGTTAGAGTTGTCGTTTAATGCGGCATAAAATGTCAATTGGGACTGGCTTAGGCTACAGTTCGCAGTGGGGCAACCTGTGCGCCCAATAACTTCATATATATAATCAAATTCAAAACAAATTGTGGTGCGGCAGCAAACAGTTCTCAGTGCAAGCGACGAGCGCTTTGGCCAACTTGCTAGCAACTTGCAACAAGGCTCGAACAGCTCGAAACTGGTTTAAAGTTATTGTCCATCTTTTGATTTCTTCGGCTGTCGACGCTGTTGTCACTGTCGTTGTCTGCTTTGTGGCACTTGTTGTTGTGCTACCGCCGCTGCCGCTGCCGCCGCCGCCGCCGCTGTGGTTGACTCTTATTGGCTTTTTGGCTCGGTGATTAGTAGGTCAGAGTTTTTCATTTCCAATTGGATATGTTGCACAAGCCAGTGCGAGCGGCGCACACAATCTCGCTTACAAGTGTATGCTGGCGGCCTGCCCATATTAGGAAAGGGTACAGCTCACAACTCAAAACAAACATTGACTACGACGAGTGTACTACCACAATTCGTCATATATGTAACTACAAGGCAATAAGAACTGGCCAATGCGGCCAATAGCCAACAGGCAAAAGCTTTGATTATTTCAAATGCTTAACTTGTGGGAAAACTGCGCGGATCAAGCAGCCAATTGGTCGCAACTAAAAAAGAGACAAAGCAAAACAAATAAAAATAGACCAAAAGAAGGCCCTCAATATCGCATGTGCCTGAGCAAGCTGCTGACCCTTGACAGCAACAAAGGATAACGTCACGAGAATAAAGAGAAGGCCCAGCAATACTCTTGGCACAAATTTAAATATAATTGAAATGAAAAACATCACTAGGAGAAGATAAATTTGTTAGCTCACAAATGAAATCTTTTATTTAGTCAGAGTCGATTGTCTTAGTATTTTCCATATGGTCTAACATCAGCTAAATTGTTTCAACTTTTTAACTTCAATGAGGTTTCCTAACAAAAATCGTCTATTAATACGCCGACGAAGCATCAACTATATTAGATTAACTTCCCTTTAATTCTCATCGAAAAAGAAAAATAAAACTAATATTATAAATATATATTTGAAAATGTAAATAAAATTAGTTATTTTTATATGCAAATATAATATAATCGAAACTCACGAAACTCAAACTTTCAAAGTTGTATATATGTACATGACTCATTAAATTCGAATGGTAACACAAATTCCAGGAAACGGATAGTGAATATCTATATAAGATATTCATGTTTAAGGTCTTATAATGACTCTTAATAATTTCCTTTGCTAAAAATGCTTTTAATAAAGGTGAGATTTGCTGATAGTGGCCGCGATAAAATGCCAAACATGCTAACCAAGTTGGTCAATTATTATAATTAATGTATTTATATTTATTTAACGCTACTTATAATTGATTTGACCAACTCTCTCAGCTGACCCACGATCACGAATGTTTGTTTTTCTAATGAGCTTTTTTTCATTTGTTTTTGGCTTGAGTTGCGGGCTACGCCTGCGTCTTGTGGTCTACCTCTCACCTCGCCAATGGCAGTATATTTCTATATATATAATATTTGAATGAGAAAGCAAGAAAAACAAATAGAAAACCCAAAACAAAAAAAAAAAAAAAATCCAATAAACCACCCCCCCTCATAAAAAAAAAAAAAAAAAAAAAAAAAAAAAAAAAAAAAAAAAAAAAAAAAAAAAAAAAAAAAAAAAAAAAAAAAAAAAAAAAAAAAAAAAAGAAAAACACAACCAAAACCCACACCCCACCCCCACCCCCCCCCACAACAAAAAAAAAAAAAAAAACAAAAAAAAAAAAAAAAAAAAAAAAAAAAAAACACTTTATTTTTCTAAAATAAATACCCATTCAATTCATATAAAACGTGCCGAAAAATGTGAGCTTTATGGGGGTGGCGCCTAGCAAACGGAGCCCAAACACTGGTGGCCTCCAGTAACAAAATAATTCGCACGAGTATTTAGCGTCCAGCAAACTGGCTGTAAAATAAAAACAACAACAACAACATTATTAAATGAGAAATAACAATAAAGAAAAAAAAAAAAAAAAAAAAAAAAAAAAAAAAAAAAAAAAAAAAAAAAAAAAAAAAAAAAAAAAAAAAAAAAAAAAAAAAAAAAAAAAAAAAAAAAAAAAAAAAAAAAAAACCCCCCCGAAAACACAACGACAAAAGCAAATAACAACAATAATAATAAGCGACTGGCAATCAATTTGAAATTGAAACGCGTTTTATTGCCCTGGGTAGGTGTCTCTTAGTGTATGGACCCGTGCGTAGGCCACTTGATTTGGCGTTTTCTTTTTTTAAATACCCTTCTCGAAGGTCCTCTGCTATTACCATTTGGTGTGTTACCTACGATGCAATATATTGTCGATCAGTAGCAAGAGTAATGACTCAAGTCGAAATCTCTGCCACAGTCTGTTGGATTTTAATTCTTTCAAATTTGAAAGTATCGTATAGAGCGCAACTATGTATACAAACAATAATCATTTTCCAATATTATAACAAGAAATATATAAGCAAATTAAAAGCTTGAGTAGCTCAACTTATTATCGTATTTACTTATAGAACTCGATAGAGTTCTTCTACTAATTGTCGCTCCAATAAACATCGAGTAGTGTATTCACTGTTCAGCATCTGGAACATAGCTATTCCTTCTTATTTACTTTATTTTTTGATCGCTTGACTGGCTGTTGGCTCTGAACCGCGACGCTAACGCGGCAGCGTTTTGGCCACGCCAATTGACGCTGATTATTTGCAATTACAGGCCGAAACCCAAGGCGACATTCGTGATGTGACCGACGCACCCGACGCGTCGCTGGCGGCTTGATGATCTTTAAATAACTGACTTCAGTCGCATAAAAATAGACGCTGTCATAATTTAATGGCCCTCTTAACACTTTGCAATATCTCTTCATATTTCATATTTCACATTTAATTTTTCGATTTTTATTCGAAATTTGGTTTCCGAATGCTCTGCTCCTCCAAGTGATTGCATTTTGATATGCGTAACACCACATGAATTGCAGTTCAGCGCAACATCAAAGACTCAGAAATTTGTTCGCATTTTAAAGCATTTTAAAGCGCATCGCCTGTTGTACATCATGTGTCAGTGCTGAGCAAGGATTTACGGCCAATAAGAGACAAATGACAAGGAACATCAACTTATATGTGTATATACACACATATATATTAATCGGATTTATTGATGAATACCTGTTGAAACTCGATCATAGCACATTTGTCTTCTTCAGAGAGATTTTTTGTTTTAATGAAAACATCATGCAGAAGCAGCCCCTTAATAAATATTTATATTCTTGCCATATAGATTAAGAACTGAATGACTAAATGATGACTGCCAGATATACAGCTGTTGGCTATCTCCCACATTTAGCCTCAAATCTGAATCTGTTGTTATAAATCAGATTCATGTCAATATCTTTATGATATATCTTTATGAGCAGCTCGCCCTTTGATCTGTTCTGACAGAGATTTAGCATGTTAATTTTGATTCGTATCATATTATATGTAGATTTATCACATTTGTTGTTATTCTCAAATTTATTTATGGACTTAACCCCATTCGCAGCATATTCGTTGGCCCAGTGGCTGTCCCCAAGGTGTGCAGCTCACCTGCCAACATAAGCACTTGGCTATCTGTATTTCAGGCACTTTATTTATAAAGCAGACACGCACCTATCAAAACTACAGCCTATATAGAATCTCGGCCAGCGTTTGTTGTGGGCGTTGGCGTCGTCGTTGGCGTTTTGTCAACATTTTCAGAGAAGAGGTGAGGCAATATTATCCCCAAGCAGACCAATGAAAAGTCACTTTGATGAGCATCAGCATTGACAAGTTGCTGAAATTATTGCCGCCTGTCAGTTTGCATACGCATTTATTCACTCATCAGTGGGTCAGCAGCCTGCAGCAGCTCATTTCCATGGCCCACTCACAATGCAGCAGCAATTCGAATTGGCAGCAGGCATGGCTTTTCTGAGAGTGAGCCAATCAATATTTGCTTACCCTGTTTGTGTCTAATTTGGGCCTGATTTTGATTTTGATTTTGATTATTGTTGCTGGCGCTGATGAGTTAATTCCGCCAGCAGACATTTGCCGGGCCAATGGACTTGCCCACACATACACACATACAGCACAGCAGCCCCCATATCCGCATCCTAGACCAATCCAATCCAATCCAATGTCATGTTCGCTGTCCAATTCCAGTTTGTGGCCCATAGAGATTTGCATTGGTCATTAAGTGGTGGCAATTGGGACTGGATTGCGTTTGTGTTATATTGACAATTTGTAGCGTAATTAATTGAAAGAAAATTAATAAAACCAACAGCATAAACAGCGGCCAAGTCGATGACGACAGCGCTGCCGGGGATTACAGCTGGCAGCATATGTACATCTGATATATAATGTTAAATGACTTAAATGTTGACGGCCAACCGAAAAGCAACAACAATAAATGGGCAATCGCAAGTCAAAATCACGTTTCAATGAGCAGCAGACACAACACACACACAAACACACTCACACACAGCCATCGCTCACGATTAACTTGGTCAAGATTTGCCTCATGCCCGTGCCTAGGCATGATTTGTTATGCTTTGTCAGTCAGCCAGTGAATGCGTATTAATTTGAGCACACGATTAGCTTTAGTTTATAATAGTTCTCATATTATTTTATTTATATATGTAAAATAATGCAGACAGAAATTAATTCTCGGATTGTCAGTCAATTTTGCTGTCATTTGTTAATCTGAGCGCTTTTACAACTTATTAATCCGGCCTTATGCCCGCTACACCGAACCATTGAGCAATCGTCGCCGTGTTGAGTATTAAATTAGAGTATTTTAATTTCTGTGTTGCTCAACATCTTTACACTTCTCTTTCATATTGGCTTGGGAATCTAGATGCAGACAGCTAAAGGTGTCATTCGGTCATTCTAATAGAGTTCTTGGAAACAGAGTTGCTTTTGAATGACTTATTAAAGAACTTAACTGTTGCTCTCTAAGTAAAAGCAAGAATCCAGATAGTGTCGATATGCACAGAGAGTGAGCAGGCAAAAGCGTAAATATGAATACGTATGTGGAATCATTCTATGAATATAATACAATTTTAAAACAATCAATTATAATACAAGTATTCCAATCTGCATAAAACAGAGCGGAGATTTAATGAAATTTGCATTAAAATGTAGCTATATCCTAAACTAATTTGAACTTCTTATCCAAACAAAGTCTAACTTCTTTCAGTTTCCGTTCAAATATTAGTAATAATTTTTATAAAATTTCAAATTTCAAATAAATGCTGTCCAGCTGCTCTAAATTGGTACACTGCCATTCATATGCTGATAAACGAGTTAATTAAAGTCACCCACGTCCATATATGCAAAGTCAAGCAGACTTTCTAGGTGGCCGTCACTTATGCAAATTATTTCTCAAAAAAAACAAAACACAAATGAATGTAAAAAAATACTGAATGAAAATGCGTATAAAATTAATTAGAAACAACAACTTAATCGCACGGTATTTCCGCTCGATAGTCAAGCCGTTGATGCCACTCAAGCGCTTATCTTAGCCATAGACAAAGATCATTCTCGGTCGGCAGCTTCCACTTCCCAGACTGTATGAATGAACGAGTGAATGAGTCGGCGGCGCAGTGGCCCAGAGTGCAGGTGGTTGTTGTTTCAACTTAATATTGGGAGCGTGGGCGGCAGCTTGGCTTGCTTGGTTTCGAGTGTATTTCCGCTTGAAAGCGGCAATAACAATATTTGTAATAATAAATTTACGTAAAATATAAATAAAATCAACGTCGCAACGCCCCCGCACACAAAAGTCGACCCAGCGCCAACGCAAAGCGCAGTTAACAGCGACGCCAACAACTTGTCAAGAAGCTGGCCCAAAGCGATGCTCACAATTAGCCGAACTCAGCTGAGATGCTTGGCTTTCTCACCGCTTTCCCAAAGCGAGCCGTAAAAGGCCCGCGTCGCGTCGCGTCTCCTACTTCCTAAGCGGGCTCCATTACCAGGCCGGCGAGCACTACGAATCATCGCCGTTCAGTACCCCCAAACGACTCATAGACTCAGTCTCGCGATTTGTTACCATATTGAGGCAAACGCGATTTGCAGGCTGGTAATTAAAAGCCAGAGCGAGTAGAAAATTCAAATGCGTGTATAGTCAGTCGCCTTTAAAGCATTTGCATGAGCAATTGGCAGCCAGGGGCGGCGTTAGAAGGGAACCGTATATAAGAGTTCTATGGAATTGTGATTCATGCATCTTTTATAATTTACGAACATTGAAATCATTCTTAAAATAGTATATTGAGTGCTCTCAATTGATAATTCTATATAATTATATTTTCTCTAACCCTCCTTCAGCTAAGCCCCTGACCGTCTGGACTTCAGCATAAAAAAGAGAATAAAATGAGAAGTAAACAAAATAGATAGACAAGCATAAAAATAATAAAAATTGTGACGTTTGTTTTCTTAATTATGGCGCGTTTGGTCATGTTCCTGTCTTTGGACTTGGCTATAGATTAAGTTGTCAGCGTATTATGGCCGAATGCTATTGGCCAATTTGTAGACTTATATAAGCATTTTAAGTTTGTATGCTGTGTCTCTTCTACTGCCCCACGGAACAGTCACTCCCCGAAAGCGACACGATTCGCACGCAAATCAAATTAATGTTGCATGCCTTAATTTTTCACTCGCTGACCTTGCGACATGAACAAAATTTATGCAGCTTACTGCCGAGCAGCCAAACAGGCGAACAGCTGACGGAGCTGTTGAAAAATTATAATCAAATTTAATTGTTATCATCATGATTTATTTGTTTCTGTGTGTGCCAGAACACAAAAAGCCAAAGACAACAATGACGACATGATCGACAGACAAATGAGTGTGCTAGCAAATCAGCTGCTGCTGCTGCTGCTGGCTCGATCAGTCGATCAGTCAGTCAGTCAGTCAGCCAGTCAGTCGATCAGTCGATTCGTCTTGCCAGCCAGCAATTCATCAACGGCCATTCATATACATAATATCTCGCATGAGTATGCCGTCATTCAACTTGTTTTGCCCGCAGGAGTAAATCCATTTTGCAATTATCAATTGCCTGTTGTCACTTATAATTATTTGCATAAACAATGAACACAACACAATTTTCGCATAACGCAAAATCAGCACATGCAAGGCAGCCCAACTAATCCCGTAGACATATTCTGAAATTGCTTTGCTTAATTTAAATATAGATTAACTTTAATTTATGTTTTTTAATATTAATATTAATTTAAACTCTGAAGAGAGAGAGAGAGAGAGAGAGAAAGAGAATGGGATATAAAAGATTTGATTTGCTATTTATAAATTAATCAAGATTATGCAATTAACATTTTATATTGTTTTAATTACTATCGAAACATCTTCACATTAGCTGAGCTATAAATAAATTACTAATACTTTAAAAGAACAAACATCAATATAGTTGTAATGCTGAACATATTATTAATCTTCAGATAAAACAAAACTTAAAAAAAAAAAAAAAACTATTTTTTATATGCATATAAATTTATTATTTATTTACATTTACTGTTAAAGTGCTTAATACCATTAAGATATATTAGATGAACGAATATATGTATATGCCATCATCATTCTGAATAGCTGCTAGTTTTGTTTTGAAAGAAATCGGCAGAAGTTCAAAAATGATATGGAAAATAGTTGAAGGTAGTCAGAAATTAACATATTGCAATTGTATTCGTGGGCCATAACAATGTTTGACTGATATATAAATGAATGTCAAGCAGCGCAGCGACATAAATAAGAAATTAGTAATAAATTTAAATAAATAACTGCCTGGCAATATTAGATCATACCCAGAGCGCAAACGCAACAAACAAATCTCTGAGAGCGCTCCAACAAAACGAACTCAACTCGAAATGAAAACGAAAATTCAGCACGAATCACACAAAACTCACTCAAGAGCAGCAAATACGTTCGGATCGGATTCAAGCGATCCAACCGAGCAACCGGCCTGCCAACGCAGAGACACCCACACAGCCCGAGTGAATTGAGTGGGTGAGTGCGAGTGGAATGAGTGGAGAGCACCAAGAACTGGTTTGTTGTTGCTCAGCGGGATTGGGGCTTCGATGACGCTGTGTGTTGGCGTTGGCGAGGAACGATCTCCGCTCAGGCAGTGGGTTTAGCGGTTTATTGGTCGGCTGACGAGCTATCGAGCTAGCGAACTGGCGAGCTAGAGAGCTGGCAAGCTGCGAATCGTAGTCGTATCTGTAAGATACAAACGTAAAGTGCTGCTTTTTAATGCCGCATTTCATTCATTGATCGTTTCAATAGCGCGCCGCACGCTCAGCGCAACAGACAACAGACAAGTGCCGGTACCCGGGTTCCCGCCGCATGTTCTGTGTGGGCAACCAAGTCAGCAGCCGCAACAACAAATACCACAATAAGCCTACTCAGACAACGCGTTGGCTTGGCTAACGGAGTCAAAGCCAAAGTGTATAGCCGAGTGGACGACATTGACGGCTGATGGCTGACAGCTGATGGCGTCGTTGACAAACGCTGCTCAGTGCACAGCGAACTAGCGCAGCGAGCGGACGCAGCTCGTCGAAAACGAAAACGAAAACGGAGACGCAAACGCAAACGCAAACGCACCTTTCTCCAAGTAGCAACAGCAGCATCAGTCGCAGCAGCAGCCGCAGCAACGGGCCGTGTATTTTTGTGCGCCATCTCGGGTTATTGGATACAGATACATAGATACACAGCAGCAGCGCGCGTACTCACGGATATTTTTAGCAGCCGGTCGCACACATAACACATGCATAAACACCCACACACACACACACACACACACACACACACATTGGCAGTCACAGTTGCACAGGCACGCTGCTGACACACGCGGCTCGCACGTTTTGGAAAAACTGTTCTTCGAGGCTTTTCCTACATACACGGCTGCAGCGCGCATATCTAACAGATTCTTGTCGAACTGTCGTTCAAGTTAAAAATATAAAATAAAAATAAAAGTGAATACAAAACAGCCAACAAACATATCAAAATAAAAGTCTTTATACAAAATGATATCAAACAAGTTTTGCTTAGCAAATTCGAGGAAATTGAAAGAATTTATTCGGAACATAAAACAAAAATCAAAACAGAATATTTTTAATTCTTAATCTGGTCGAAATGTGTTTGCATGAGGCAAGCGTTAATTTAAAATAGAGTCTCAAAACAATTAAAACAAAATATAAATAAAAGCAAAATAAATTTATAACAAATTCTATGACTAATTAGCTAATGCTGTGGAATTTAAATTGATTCAGATTCCATTTCGGACTCGCGCAATATGTGCGGGTTGAGCTTAATGAAGCAAGAATTTAAATAAAATATCAACAAATCTCTGACACAGTGCTAAAAAGTGTTAAAAATAACAACAAAATACATTAAAGTTTTCACAATTCAAAAACAAAGAAACAAAACTCAAAGCAACTGCAGACGTCGGCGGCTCACACATATTTTGGATTTATGAAATCAAAAAGGTAAATAAATGCGAACATAACTCATAAGTCTGTTGTTTTTATGGTTGTTGTTCATATTGTTGTTGTTGTTGTATCAATAAAAATAGACAACATAGAAGATATCAGAAGCCAGCAGGCATTCGGGGTAGCAGCTAGTCGAGGCAGGCAACGCATTTAGTTGCCCAAGGTGTTGAAAAGTTTTGTCCCATTGGGGCTGGATCTTGGGTTGGGGGCCAGGCAGCTTGTCAACTGTTTTAATGTGCGGACTCCCCCACTTCTGTGGCCCCAGCAGACCGTTTGTCTGCCTTGCCCTTTGTGAACTTAACATGGCGAACAGAGAAAACTTTAAATTCAATTGAATACAATTTTGGCAAGGAATTGCCAGAAGGCAATAAATTTCAATTATTGCCTCAGCTGTGAGTCAACGCAATATCAATATTTGTTATACTATTTAAAGCATCACCTTTGCCAATTGGCCCGATCAATCATTATTTGTATGAAGAAATTTCATTTGATTTGCCCCAGCTCTCAGTCAATTCCTCGTGATTTTTAAAATACTTTCATTTTTTATTGTTTTTTCTTTAACTTGTAAATAAACATTGAAATGTGTTTCCAAAAACATATTTTAATAAATATAAAGTAGATTGAATAAACAAATTCGTAGATCATTTTTATTGTTTTGCAGATTGAAAGATAAAATTTAAATGTTTATTTTATGAATATTTTAATTATGACTTTCTAATATTAGTTTAATTTCCTATATACAAGGAATTTGGAGCATAAAAAATAACATACTAATATTTCATTTGCTAAAATTGTTCATAAAACATCTCTGACCCCATGACATACATAAATGGGGGAAACAGCTGCTGTTATCTCTGGCCCAATTGGAAGATTATAAACTAATACTATATAAAACAAATGCCACAAAACCTGTTAAATGTCATACCAATAAACAAACTTAATTGGTAATACAAAACCAGACAGTATTACAAAAATATGTGCACATATTTAGGGAATAGGAGACGAAGGGGCTCTGCCACCATGAGAGTAAATGCACGCACATCACACATACGCGACGTGTGCCAATTTTAATAAACAAACTGAGCTTAAATGGAAAATCAAACAAATTCAAGCAAAGTGCGCCAGCAAAAAAAATAGAAACTAAAAAAATGGCTACAAATCAACGAACAACGTACAGCAACAAAACACATAAAACAAAAATCGAAAGATGCGAAAAAAAATACACAAATTAAAAAAAGAGAAGGAATGAGAAGAGAAAAATAGAAATGAAAGAATTAAAATCGGAAACCCGCCGCAAGCTGACTAAAAATAAAATTCAGCCCAATGCAAATGGAAACTGAGATGCAGGCGGAAAGCTGAAGGAAAACAATAACGGCGGCCACATGCAGCTGGCAACAGCACGAGACAACAGCCACAACAACAACAATAACAACAACGACGACAAGTAGGATTAAGCGCTGCAGAATTTGAATGCATTTCACATGAAGCAAACAAGGAATTATAATTTCAAAAGATTCAGACATGCAAAAATAAAACTTGCATTTAACAAAAACTAAAATAAATAAATTCTGCGATTTGGGTTTTTTATACCCTGAGCCCATTGAAAATGGGAAATCAGGGTATAATGGTTTTGTTAAATGTATGTAACAGGCAGAAGGAGGCGTGGCAGACCCCATAAAGTATATATATTCTTGATCAGGGTGACGAGAAAAGTTGATATAGCCATGTCCGTCTGTCCGTCCGTCCGTCCGTCCGTCCGTCCGTCCGTCCGTCCGTATGTATGAACGCGTCGATTTCCGAAGATACAAAAGCTAGAGAGTTCATTCTTTTTGTGTTAGGTTCGTTATTCACGCGCAGTACGAGTTTGTTTCAGAAATTCGATAACTTGTATATTTGAAAAGTTATCGATAAACGAATTTATCGGGAACCAGTTTTAAAATTCTAGCTAATTCATCTTTAGAGTTAGAGTCTCCAAGTCTTCTGCATATATATAGATACTAATTTAATACAATTTCGGTTTTTGTCAGATTTTGGATTACAGTCCCCACTTCGCCCCACCACCCCCAAATATGAAAAAAATGCATTTCAAATACTAGAGACATGCAGTTTGGTTTAGCATATAGATATGAATATCATAATCATAATCTGAAGACATCAATACGATTGTCCATCTAGAAACAGAATTATTAATCATCAAAGTTTTCTCATTAAAACCCATGCGGCGCAGCAGCAAAGCAGCGAGACAGCAAGACGCTTGCAATGCTTACACACATGCATACACACATACATGCATACAACCGTAGATCAGCGTCTACGTGTGCGCGTGGTTTTGCATGCGTGCAGAAACGAATCGATTAATTCTTGGAATATTATTCGTTCGAAGAAGGGCTCAGGGGATTTCGTAGTCGAGCAGTCTCAACTACAGCTTTCTTACTTGTTTTTAAATGGCGTAAAAATGATTTTTGGAAAAAAAAATAAATAAATAAAACTAAAAATAAAATAATAGATATGAAGATCTGGTCTGCACATTGACAACAACATACTAGAGTAGAAAAGTTCGTAGCATAAACAAGGTTTGTTTAAGCTTTAATAGAAAAAGCCATAAATATTCAAATATTCAAGTTATTCTTATTAGTTTGAGTAACAATGATAAGAACTGGCATTTCGTAGCACAAACATTATTTATTTGTGCTTTAATAGAAATAGCCATAAATATTCCAATATTCAAGTTATTCTCATTAGCTTGAGTAACATTCACTTCTTTTATGACTCTTATTGCAATGGCTTTATTGCAGAGGTATTTCATTGCTCGAAAGAAACCATTTCTACGCAGCAGAAAGCGCCAAGAAATTCTTTGTCTCATTTCGCTGCTCGCTGCTTCTGTAGGTTAGTAACAAATGCAGATATTCTCGCTTATTTTATGCACTCTGCTTCAGTTTCCAACGGCTCCTCCTGCTCCCGGCAGACGGCCCCACGCTACTTTCGTCGCGTGCAGACAAGCGCACAGCAAAAAAGTTCTAAATTTAATGGCTACACCTAAAAATGCAGCGAATGCAACTGAGGCGGAGCTGGGGGACGCCACTCGTCAGCAGTTTCAAGTGCACTTTGGATAGACAGTAACTCCCTGCAGCGGCAGGGATATACCACGCCCTGCGCCCCTCGCTTATTGCCTCTTCACGCCTGGGCGCACACTCGTCGCGCCTTTTGTCTGCTTTGTTTTTGTCGATGAGTCGACTGAGCCGAGTAAACAAGAAATTTATTTCTGAAGAACAAAATAGATTGCCTTAGGCATTTCTTGTTTGTTGCATGTGCGCATACATACGGCAAGAACTGTGCCAATGGCCAGGCGCAAGCGCAACAAGCAACAGCTTCTTATCGCATGATAGTTCAAATAAGTAACTTGACTTTTCCAACTACTTAGTTACATATTGAAGATAAATATGAAGTGCGAATCAGTTTTTCAAACAGCTCAACGGCAGAGATAGAGCTACGTCTAGCAAAAGATACGCACTCAAGGTCCACAGTGAAGACGCTCATTACCCACGTCCAGAAGCTACCCAAGGGCAAGGAGCGGGGCAAATATCTGGTGATTAGTTTTAGCTGTTCCCATATTTGTGTCCTACTTACTGGTTTACATTAAAATTGAAGCAGATGTAGAGCTGACATTCAGAACCTAAGATCTGATCAGCAATCTGAAGCACGGCACGGGCAAGAGATTATTCCAATAAAAAGCAATTTTGTCACGAATCAAATATTGCAAGGGAGAATGTGGCGCTGAGATTTGTCTTCTCGTTTCCCTAGGAACAGACGACGATTAATAAGGGCAGAATGTGGCCAAGCTGTTGCACAATGCTATAAAGCGACTCACCGATATCAGAGTCAATTTAGTCGCATTGCTAACTGGCGAACAGATTCATTAGTCTAACCATGGGTGGCAGCACGAATACCCGTTACGTTGAGAAGACGGCAAATGCCCAAATGTTGCCAGGATATCAGATCTGCCATAAGAAAGACATGATTGTCAAAACTGAGTGGGGAACATTTGGAGATAATGGCGAATTGGACTTTATACGCATTAACTATGATGTAGCAGTGGACGAATTGATCAGATAAAAAATATCTTTGGGAAAGGCATCTCTGGCATCTATCTTTGCGAAATTGTGCGCCAAATCATATTGGATTTCATGAACAAGAAGCTCATTTTCAAGGGGTTTCAGAGGAGGCTTTCGAAGATACTTCGCAAACCCACTGGAGATAGAGTCTCAGACGCCAGGCCATTACCGCAGTATTGCCATGGTCCTGAATCGCATAAGCATCGGGACTAGCGATGAGAAGCATCTAACCTGTGTGCGCTTCTTATTTTTATTTATTTATTTATTTATTATCGCAGCTACTAAAGAATTCAGCTAAAGTGCAGCTAGTTCAATCTGTAAGAAGTTCGGGCCTTGGGGCTGCACTCGTAACTATCAACTGCAGTTGTAAATTAGAGTGAAAGAAACATCCATAACTGAATGAATTTCAAAGTCAAACGATTATCTGATGCATTTACCAATCAATTAAATCAGTATACTTTTCAATTAAACAAAATTCAAAACAAAAATAAATAAATAAATAAAGTGACAAAAAAAAAAAAATAGAATCCGAACTGAAGCTCTCAAATTTTAAAGTTGGGCTTGATAAGTTTCTTAGAGTCAATGTTGAATATATTTTTCATTCACTATGCTATCGATAACATTAAGATTTATTGGTCAATCAAAAGCAAGCAATTCCGCCTCGCTTCCGTTTTCTATTTGTTCAACAACAATTTTGTGCATGCTCAGACCATCTTAAGGCCCACTCAGGCCCACTTCATTCTGCATCAACTATTGGCTGCCTACTTCATTCGCTAGAGTACTAACTATTCAAGCTGTAATGGCTATCCCCGAAAATGCGGGGAGTAGGTTCAAGTTCACTGAGAATAGACAGCTACTCCCTGCAGTGCACACACACAAAAGAAAATACGAAAAATATATAAAAACAAACATGAAACAATTTGAAAACGAACTACACCCAGCCCAGTTCATGGCTGGGCGCACGCACGACGGGTCTTTTGTCAGCTTTGTTGTTGTTGGCGTGGTAAAATTGCTCCAAGAGGGAAATGTTAGTTGTGCTTGTTGTCTGCGCATTTCAATTGGTTTCGCATTGTGCTGCCGCGTAATTGAAAACTTAAGCGGCGTGCGCCTCGCATGCGCCAACCAGCAAGCGAGCAACTGCAGAAGCCTGTGCCCAACATCCTGTGTGTGCTTCCTACACATCCTGCCGGCAAGCCACGCCCACGCAGGCCTGCTCCGCAGCGCGCGCCTGTTGCAGTTTGTCGAACAGCATTTATTAGCCGCGAATATCTTTAATCGCATGCAATTTGTAGAGCCAACACACGGAACTTGCTAATTTTCACGTCATTTCGGCGCCAACGAGAGAGCGAATGTTGGCACCACACGTTGCTGCTAAAAAGAAGGCCCTGAGAACTTGCAGTGCTCTTAATTGCAGCTTGTTTCTTGCATGTCGCGTAAACTCTTTGTGCACCTACTTACCATAACGAGCACCTCGTGAACTACAAGTGGCAGGGCATATTAGCTTTACGATATGATTTCATATTATTTTTGTATAAGCTAAATTCATTTATCAAAAATAAACTTTTGCAATATAATCAAAATTTGTATACATATATTTGCTTATATCATTGGCAGTAGAGATATTAAAGATTTGGAATTTGCATTAAAATATTTAATATTCTAATTGAATCAATTACTTCTATGCTAAGAGTACAAAGGTGCGATCTAAAGTAACTGGCTGACTCAGTCTACAAAAATTGTTTATGGAACGACATCATTTTCTGGGTAATGACACTATTATTATAAATTATTGAGATTTTGAACTTAGCAGGGGACAAATATTCGCGTTTCGTCTGCATACTTTTATAATTATAGCTCAATGATGATTTCGCTTTAGTTCGCACGAGTAATGCGTTAGGCAAGTCCATACTTTGTGATTGTTATGCGTCAGCAATAATTTGATGTACTAATTTTAGAATATATACAAATTTCTATATATAAATATATTAAATCGAAAAAGTATCATATTTTGTGTTATACAATATCAGTCTAATATCGACCATCAAGATCATTCAGCAGTCGTTGGCTTTAGAAAGCCTGGCGTATGCCATGCAACAAGCGTCGCGTGGCAAGAATTAATTGGCATGTAAATCAGGAGGGCAACAACAGTAATCAAAGCTGGCACGAACAGTGCAAAGTGAATTCTTTTTCTTTCTTTCTTGTTTCGAACGTGCTGAAAGTCGCGGATTTCGAGGCAGTGTTGGAAATCAAACACGAAGATTGCATAGTCAGTGAGCAGTGGGGGCATTAGCATTGGCATTAGCATTAGTTGCTGGCCAATTCGTCTGCTGGATAGACCAAAGGAGAGATCTCTATCACACAGTCCGCGCCTTATAGCGCACTTAACGGTAAACGATGAAAAGTGCAATGCTGTTAGACAGACAACAACAACAACTTGTTCCGAGCCACGATTCACTTGGAATGGTCAAAGCTATGCAACAAGTGCCAGCAACTGGCCGAGCCAAGTCCAATGGAGACTGGGCCGGGTCGTACAAGAATATCTGTTTCCAATTTTGGCAATCTGCACTAAATTGCCCATTTAAGTGAACCTGACACGATCTCAGTCTCCCTCTCTCTCTCTCTCTCGCTGTCTCGTTGATTGCAATCAATCTGGTCAGCTTTACACCTCTGCTCAGTCGACTCTAATCTGACTGTTTATGAGGCCAAGGCGCAATCCAAGCAAGAAGCAAGGGCGTTAGCATCAGTGCAGAAACATTCGACACATTGTTTAGGCGGTAAACAGCACATTGTTGCTGTTGCTGTTGTTGTTGTTGTTGCTGTTGTTTCATTTGCTGCTGTTGATGACGCTGTGACGTGCCTCAAGTTACATTTCATGTAACTTAATTCTTGCATTCAAATGCATTCATTAATGGCTGCCATTTGCCTACCTCCCGTTGTGTGTTGTTGTGGCTGCTGTTTTTTTTTAGCCGCAACCACACAAATAATATAAAACAAAAAAAAATCAAGTCAACAAATATATAGAAAATGAAAAGCTTGTGGAAAACTCATGGAAAACATTTAGTACAGTTGACCTGCCGCAAAACACTGAAAAACTTTCTCAACAACATTGTTGTGCAAGTTGTTCGTGGGGCAAACATTGCAAGACAACTTTTGCAACTATAAACAGCAACTTTTTAGACACTTTGATTAAATTGAACAAAATAAATACTGTGTAAATTATATATGCCAACAATATTATTAAATTGTATCGCTTTTATTTCATTTTAATAAATACTTTGTGACGTCATCATTAATTTGTTGCTGTTTAACTGACCTAGTCAGAAAGACTACTGAACTTTACAGCTCAGTCGCCCGTGCTTTTAATAATGTAAGATTAATGGATTCTGTCTACGATGAATAACGAAAACAATGTTTCAAATTATGAATTTCGAATTAATCAAAAGCAGTTTTAAGTACTTTGTTGTTTAATGTCTAGAGGAATCTATAGTGAATAGCATTCAGGCACATCCAGCTTTAATAAAGCAATTCAAATTCAATATATTTTGTAAGCAAAATGCTAAATCATTTATTGAGCTTAAATATTAAAGTTAATTTAATATTCATAGCAAATATGTGGAAAAAATAAATGTTGAACTTACTTAAATAATTTTTCCATTACAATATTCAATTTATTGAGCTAAACTTCTTCGTCTTCTTCAATAATTTTTTAAGCAATTTTCAATATTTCTTCAATCTCAATACTCTCAATCTCTTACATGCATTACAAGTATTTACATCAGACGATCTTAGGCTGCTTAATTCATGTTTTATATTTAGCTTAACTTAAATACAATTTCAATCTCAGTTCTCCACTGGTCACACCTTTATAGATTTGTGAGAGATCGAGTATAGCTTTAAATTTGATAGGCAAACGTCAATTGCGCAACGATTAACATCGTATGCCAGGCTATGTGAGATGTTTGCAGTCGCGTTGCAAGTGCCACAGCTGCCGCCTTGAGGCAACCTTTTTGGGATTAGCAACGCGATCCGCTGACGAATCGAATTGTGCGCATTGTCCGTTTCTGGGAGCCCGGGCATGAGTCAGGCTCGCGATTGAATATGTGAGCCACTCAATCCGACATACTCAGGCGTAGTAGTTTATCGATTTGCCGCATTTGCGATTGCGCAATGCGCAATGCGCAAGGCGTCTGATTGTGGAATCGGAAAATAGTTTGTTTTAATGAAGTCCAAATTGGAAAAGCTGAGCCCTGCCTAAGAATAAATTTGTTTATGACTTTTTGGTCGATGCGTTTTTCGGCTTCACTGGGTTTTAACGACGGTGGCATGAAGGAAGCGCCCACACCACACCACACCACACCACACTACACAACATCACATAGCACCGCCGAGTACCACTGCGACTTGAATACGCAGCAGTTTTTGAACCGATCACGGAAATTTGGCGGGTGGGTTAGACCCGTTACGGTCCATTGGTTTGCCCCGTTCAGCAGTCGCTTGCGATGGAACAGCATTTTTGGGCAATTCAAACAAATTGTTAATTGCTTTTGATTGCTGGCGCGGCACAGCCCACGCCTGCGTTCAAGAAGCAGGCAGCCGCCCAAAAACTTAACCAATCAATGAAATACCATAGCTGACTTGAACTTTCACTATTGAACCTCATTGCAGATGAAATCAATCGCGTACGAGCTGCACAACTACGTCGACTCAGACATGGAGCTGGACAAAGATCAAGGCGAGCCACTGAGCGTGAAGGATTCACGTAAGCGAAAGGCAACCACCGCGACGAGCAGTCGACGGGGCGAGAAGTACTCCCTGCGCCAGAAGCGACAGAAGCGCCTGCCCGGCGAGCTGCCTGCCCCAATAACCACTCCCGCCACAGAGCTGCAGCCTGAGGCGACCGTCTGCAGCAAAGCCAAGGCCAAGAGCTCGGCCAAGACGAAAGCGCCTCCGCTAAGCAAGTATCGCCGGAAGACAGCCAACGCTCGGGAGCGCACGCGCATGCGAGAGATCAATATGGCGTTCGAGCACCTGCGGCACTGTGTGCCCCAGTCCATTACAGGAGAGGATGCCGCCAACACCAACGAGAAGCTGACCAAAATAACGACGCTGCGCCTGGCCATGAAGTACATTGGCATGCTGAATAAATCCTTACAAGATCCCAGCTACGAAAACGAGTTCCTAGTCGAGTGTCTGCGGGAGAGTGCCAGCCGTGAGGCGCACGTTAGCGTGGACACCGAGCCAGACCTCGACTTGGATATTGAGCTGGAGCCAACACCACCAGCCAAGCCCAAAAAGCCAGTCAAGTCCAGCAAAAAGACGCCGGCCAAGCGACAGAGCAAGCAATCCAAGGCAAGTGCAGCAACAGCCACGCCCATAATGACAAATGCGACAAATGTGCCAATCAGCTCGCCGGAATCATGCTATGCATCCTCTTCCGTGGGATCGCCTGCCTTCTGCGTAGTCGCCTCCTCGCCAAGCTCGGCCTATGCATCGCTCTCCTCAGCCGCCTCTAGCAGCAGCAGCAGCAGCAGCGGCAGTGTGCACGGCAGCGCAGCGCTAGATACGGACAGCTTGCTGGGCATTCAAGCACTAGACGAGCTGAACACACTGTTGCTGGAGTCCGACAGCGACTCGCTGCACTGCCTCGGCAGCTATCATCCCGAACTGCTGGCATCCGCAGGTTCCGCGCTGCCATCGCGAGGTGACTTACCCATATCGATGAACTTGAGTCTGGACAAGCCAGACGTAGAGTTGAGCCTGCGTTTGCTGGACCAGTCGACGGACTCTTTTGACTTTGCCAGCGATCAGCAGCCGTCGGCATGCATCAGCCCTTTGGCTGCGCTGGACAGCTTCCATCCATTCGCTGATCTGCTGCACGGCGAGTTCTCCGATATATTTCTGACGTGACAAGCGCTGCAGACAGCAGATTAGATTATTATTAAATTAATTGTAATTTGTTACTCGCTGCGATTAAGTTTAACCTAGTTTTAAAACGGCGCGTTAACCTAACCTCATTCAAGCAATAACCGCGGAATTCATCGTGTCATAGCAGGCAGCTAAGTGCAAATTCATGCGCATTCATAGCTGACAGCCCATGTCCATCTGTTTCTCTGATAACCAAATTAGCCAATTAAGCATTTCTCTAAAGCATTTTTACAATCTACTTATACACAATTTAAATACTGTAAATAAATCACAAAATGTTGTTTACTCCAAATATTTGTTCATTCAATACATATACACCGAACAAGCAACTCAGTACACACAAATACAGCCACAAATACAGAACACAAATACTGCACACAAATACACTGTGTAGAAATTGACCGTTTATATACACACTTGTTCCTCCCATAGTATGCAGAGGTATTCTCCCGAAAAAGACTTTCCGGAAGCATGGAAATTATTAAAGCCATTTATGCTCACCGAAGAATCTCTGATAACCATCCGGAACTCTATGTCACGCGAAGTACTTAACGGTCTGGGCAAGGATACGCATACTCGATCCTCGATACCCTGTTTGTTGAGTTTTGTGCAGGAATTGCCAACGGGAGACGAACGTGGTCGATTCCTTGCCCTAGAGATGTGGCCATCCAACTGCCGTATCATGCTAGTCAAATTCGGCAGCGATAGCGACATCTACATGAGCTCCAAGTGCGTCATTATACCTCATACGGTAGCCGCATCGCGCGGCACAGCGCTTTTTAATTTTTTGGCCTACAATATTGCTGTATTTGTCAAATCTAAAAAAGTTGAGAATGACAATTTGCCCATGGGCATTGCATTCGCTTTTGATCTTAACAAGCTGTCCCTTCATGAAGGAATTTTGATTAGATGGATTCAGGGATATGGTGCTCAAAGCGCCATTGGCAAAAATGTGGTGCAACTGCTGCGGAATGCTTTGGATGACTACAAGGATGTACGCATCAACTTGAATTCAATTATCAATATTTCCACCGGATCCCTGATGGCACTCGCCTGGTCTTATCCCAATTGTAAAATGGGTCTTTTTGTTGGATTAGCCACAAATGCCGCCTACGTGGAGCAGACTGAAGCGTGCGAATGGTTTGAAGGGAACAAGAAACTCCCATTGATGATCATCAACACTAATTGGAGTAACTTTGGTTCCAACGGGCACTTGGACTTCGTGCGTAATGAGTTCGACAAGATTATAGATGCGACCTCCAAAAATCCGGGTGAAAAGTATTATGAGAAGTGCATCAGTACCCTGAACTTGGGTGAACTGGTGCGTCTCATAGTTGTGCGTCTCATAGAAATGGGAGTCATCTTTAAGGGTGCGAGCTTGGCATATGTCGGTATTCCATGGAAAATGGAAATGAAGTCGATTGTGGAAATAGAATCGGATCCACCAAATGTTTATTCGAAAGCTCAGAAGGTTATGGACAAATTCGGCATCAACAACTGCAGTGAACGTGATTTAGCCACATTACGTTTCATATGCAAGATTGTCGCCCTCCGCTCAGCCAAGTTGGTAGCTGCCGGTGTAGCCTGCCTGATCAATCGGATGAACTATCCCAACATTTCGATAGCTGTCGACGGTGGTGTATACCGCTTGTATCCCACTTATCGGGAGAGCCTCAATAAGTATACCTTGATGCTGACCAACCCGCATAATAAATTTGAGTATGTCATATCAGAAGATAGTCCGGGAGTGGGTGCTGCTATCGTAGCTGGTCTAGCCTCGACATTACAATCCAAATAAGATATTTACATCAAGATTTTGATTACATTATTAAACTACGTTAATACATTCACATATTACAGATTCTACACAACAATTTTCGTTTCGACTTTAGCCATTTTAGCTATTCAAGTGATCTGAGTTATGGCCCATAACTTATGGGCATTAACTGCTTCTTTGTAAGCCGATTAGAATGTTTCCTTAATGCCTCTAGCAAGCGGCTCTCACATCACTTTAATTTTGCATCTTTCCATGTCATGAAATAATAGCTGTAGAGATTTATTGGCATAAAAACTAAAGCTTTCGGTAGATACCCATAATAAGGAAATGCAAATAGTTGTCGAAAAAATATCTATCCTCAGTCTGAAGTACCAATCATATCCTTCAATGGTTATGGGATGGGAACTAAGTTACTTATTGAGATTGAACAAAAAAAATATAAAAATAAGTTTCTATATATTTTCCTATATAATCTATATTTTATATATATATTTTTTTTTCTTATATATAATAAATTTCAAAATAGTGTTAAATCTAAATTGTTTGCGTCATTCAACACTATAAAAGGGCAGACAGTACAACATAACATTTCAGAATCATAGTATAAATTTCTCGTATATATATTTTCTCAAGATGCAAGTATATAACCCTGAGGTGGACTCTCCAGAGGCGTGGAAATTAATGCAGTCATTTATGCTCAGCGATGAGAGTCTAGTAACCATCCGGAACTCAATGTCGCGGGAATTACTTAATGGCCTGGACAGTGAAAAGCATAATCGATCATCTATACCCTGTTTGCTTAGTTATGTACAGCACCTGCCGACAGGGCACGAGCGAGGACGTTACCTTTCCTTAGAGATGTGGCCCACCAACTGCCGCATTATGCTGGTCAAGTTTAGTAGCGAAAAGGATATCTACATGAGCTCCAAAAGCGTCATAATACCTCATACGATAGCCGCATCGCGGGGCACTGCGCTGTTTGACTTTCTTGCTCAAAACATAGTGCTTTTTGTTAGAGAGAAAAAGGTTGAGAAGGATAATCTTCCTATGGGAATTGCATTCGCCTTTGAGCTCAACAAGCTGTCCCTGGATGTTGGCATATTGGTTAGTTGGACCAAGGGCTATGGCGCTCAAGGGGCCATTGGCAAAAATGTGGTGGAGCTGCTGCGGAATGCTTTGGATGAGTACAAGGATGTACACATCAACTTGAATTCAATTATCAATATTTCGGCCGGCACACTGATGGCGCTTGCCTGGTCCTATCCCAATTGTAAAATGGGCTTGATCGTGGGAACAGCCACAAATGCCGCCTATGTGGAGCAGACTGAAGCGTGCGAAAGGTTTGAGGGGGACACGAGACAACCATTGATGATCATCAATACAGAGTGGAGAAACTTCGGTGTCAATGGCCATTTGGACTTTATACGCAATGAGTTTGACAAGATTGTCGACGCTGCCTCCAGCGAACCTGGCAAGAAGTACTTTGAGAAGTGCATCAGCACCTTATATTTGGGGGAGTTAGTGCGCCTCGTAGTTGTGCGTCTAATAGAAATGGGGGTCATATTCAAGGGTGCGAGCCTGGACTACTTCGGAATTCAATGGAAAATGGAAATGAAGTCGATAATGGCCATCGAATCGGATCCGCCAAATGTTTATACCAGCGCCCAGGAAGTTATGGACAAGTTTCGTATCCGAAATTGCAGTGATCGTGACTTGGCTACGTTACGATTCATATGCAATATAATCAGCCGCCGTTCCGCCCAGCTTGTAGCTGCCGGTGTAGCCTGCCTAGTCAATCGCATGAGCTACTCGAGCATTTCGATTGCTGTTGATGGTGGTGTATATCGTTTGTATCCCACTTTCCAGGCGAATCTTAATAAGTATACCTTAATGTTAGTCAATCCCCGCAATAAATTTCAGTATGTCATTTCAGAAGACAGTCCAGGAGTAGGTGCTGCCATAGTAGCTGGTCTAGCATCTTCAATACCTTCCGAACCAAATACACAAATGTAACATAGAATGAAGCCTGATTCAATAAACTATATATTTTATATAAGCTATATATTTTATTTCACTTATATCCACATACATTCTGTTACAAATTTAGTACATGCTGTCGCTTTGTGTAGAAGGATTCAAATAGCAAAAGGCGTGTCAGGCCCAGTAAATCAAATATAAATTCTTAATCAGGATAACGAGCTGTGTCGATTTAGTCCTGTTTGTATGTTCCTTCGCATGCGTGAACGCGTCGATCTCAAAGCTGTCATAGAGATAAAGTCTTGAGGGATAAACGTATTTCTGAATACTTTTTACTTTTTAATCATTTTCACATCATCAAACTGTAAATAAAATACCAAATATTCAATTCGAAATTTTGTATTCAATCAAAGAATTCAAAAAACGAAGTTGAAATAATAATATAATATATAAATACATATATTTTTTAATATCCACGAGTTTTCTCGAAGATGCAAAAGTATGATCCCGAAATTAATTTTCCAGAGGCATGGAAAATATTAAAGCCATTTATGCTCACCGAAGAGGCTCTAATAACCATCCGGAATTCAATATCAAAAGAACTACTTAACGGTCTGGGCAAGGATACGCATGCTCGATCCTCGATACCCTGCTTGCTCAGTTATGTGCAGCAATTGCCAACGGGAGACGAACGTGGTCGATTCCTTGCCCTAGAGATGTGGCCATCCAACTGCCGTATCATGCTAGTCAAATTCAGCAGCGAGAATGACATCTACATGAGCTCCAAGTGCGTCATTATACCTCATACGGTAGCCGCATCGAAAGGCACAACGCTTTTTAATTTTTTGGCCTACAATATTGCTGTATTTGTCAAAGCTAAAAAAGTTGAGAATGATAATTTGCCCATGGGTATTGCATTCGCTTTCGACCTTAATAAGCAGTCTCTGGATGAGGGAATTTTGATTAGATGGACTCAGGGATATGGTGCTCACAGCGCCATTGGCAAAAATGTGGTGCAGCTGCTGCGGAATGCTTTGGATGACTACAAGGATGTACGCATCAACTTGAATTCAATTATCAATATTTCTACCGGATCCCTGATGGCACTCGCCTGGTCGCATCCCAATTGTAAAATGGGTCTTATTGTTGGATTAGTCGTAAATGCTTCCTATGTGGAGCAGACTGAAGCGTGCGAAGTATTTGAAGGGGACACGAAGCACGCAATGATGATCATTAACAGTGATTGGAGTAACTTTGGTTCCAACGGCCACTTGGACTTCGTGCGCAATGAGTTCGACAAGATTATTGATGCGGGTTCTAACAATCCGGGTCAGAAGTATTTTGAGAAGTGCATCACCACTCTGAATTTGGGTGAACTGGTGCGCCTCATAGTTGTGCGTCTCATAGAAATGGGAGTCATCTTTAAGGGTGCGAGCATGGCATATGTCGGTATTCCATGGAAAATGGAAATGAAGTCGATTGTGGAAATAGAATCGGATCCACCAAATGTTTATACGAAAGCTCAAGAGGTTATGGACAAATTCGGCATCTACAACTGCAGTGAACGTGATTTAGCCACATTGCGTTTCATATGCAAGATTGTCAGTCGCCGGTCCGCCCAGTTGGTATCTGCTGGTGTAGCTTGCCTGATCAATCGGATGAACTATCCCAAAATTACGATTGCCGTTGATGGTGGCGTATACCGCTTGTATCCCACTTATCGGGAGAACATTAATAAGTATACCGCAATGCTGACCAACCCCCACAATAAATTTGAAATCGTCATCTCGGAAGATAGTCCAGGAGTGGGTGCTGCAATTGTAGCTGGTCTAGCATCAACAAAATCCAAAATAAAATTTTAATCACCTAGGTTGTTTTAATTTTCTTTTTTTGTGCAGTATCTAGATTTATGTAAATAATTTATATTATGATATATTTCACATTATCAGTTTTTTCTTGTACCTTCGGAATATAACTATTATTTGTTATATTTTTGTGACAACCTAAGCAATCGTTGAAGAGTGCTTTATGTATTTTTGAAAGGGATCAACAAATTACACGTCTGAAAAAATATATAAGGCGCCATATATATAAGATCTATGTGATGGGTAAATTGGAGCAAAAGTTCCCAGACGCTTACAAAATCTGCCAGCAATTCGAGCTTGACGAAGGGGTAATGCGAAGAATTGTGCAAGCTATGACCAACGAGATCTACATGGGTCTTGCAAAGGAGACACATTCGTGTGCTTCGATAAAGTGTTTTCAGACCTGCGTGCAGAAGTTTCCCACCGGAAGCGAACGGGGAAAGTACCTAGCACTGGATCTTGGTGGTTCCAATTTTCGTGTCTTGTTGGTTAATTTAGTTAGCAAAGCGCATGTTGATGTCATTAGCAAGACGTATGCCATTAGCCCGGCTGTGATGAAAGGCCCGGGAATAAAATTGTTTGATTTTATTGCCGAGAGCATAGCCGGCTTTTGCAAAGAGCATGAGATAGAAAATGACAATTTGCCACTTGGTTTTACATTTTCCTTTCCATGCAGACATATTGGTATAGACCATGGCATCCTGGTTGCTTGGACGAAAGGCTTCAAGTCAGAAGGAGTAGTTAACAAGGACGTAGTCGAGTTGCTTCGAGAAGCTATAAATCGTCGAGGCGACTTCAAAGTTGACATCGTCGCCATTCTCAATGATACGACGGGAACTTTGATGTCCTGCGCATTTCATAGCCAGAATTGCAAAATCGGAATGATTTTGGGCACAGGCACAAACGCCTGCTACGTGGAAAAAACGTCGAATGTGGAAATGTTTCCGGGATATCAAACCAGCTCAGAACCCCACATGATCATCAACTGTGAATGGGGGGCCTTTGGAGAGAACGGGGAGCTGGACTTTGTTCGCACTTCCTACGATAAGGCAGTCGACAAGGAGTCCCTATATCCCACAAAACAGGTGTTCGAGAAATGCATCTCAGGTAAGTATATGGGCGAGCTGGTGCGTCACATTGTAGTGGAGTTGATGGACAAGGGCGTCCTTTTTAAGCATGCAACCACTCAGACCCTTCGGGAGAGGGAGAAATTCGATACTCGCTTCTTAAGTGAAATCGAGTCCGACAAGGTAGGCGAATTGCGCAACGCCTGCAAAGTAATGAAGGAGCTAGGCGTCAGAGGAACCAACGAGGATGATTTGCTGTGTCTGCGCCACATATGTAAAACGATATCCACACGATCCGCTAAGCTGGCTGCGTGTGGACTCGTCTCGTTGATCAAGAAAATGGACGTCGAAGACATAACAGTGGGCATCGATGGCAGTGTCTATAGCTTTCATCCGCACTATCATAGATTGCTAAAGGAAAATATGAAATTGCTGCTGAAGGGCTCAGCGAAATTCGAATTAAAACGTTCCAAAGATGGATCGGGTTGCGGCGCGGCTTTAGCTGCTGCTGTCTACAATCGTCGTCCGCCGACTCCTGCGCGTTCCTCTCTTGCAGTTGTGCACCCTGAAAGTAAGCGTAATCCGTGTTCGCAGGCATCGCCAAGAGCTCAGGCCGTGTCAGCTGCAAAAGTGCGTCGCTTTATGCAGACCGTTTTTTGGACTTTCAGGCACTGAAGAACTTAAAACTTATTCAGATCTAGAATCTTAACAGTATTATCGTATCAATCAGACGTACTGTATATCAAAGAAATATTGAATAATTCACTTTGGTTTTTGTTCTGTTTAAGCATAGTCAACCAGGTAACCAGGTATCTGAATGCTCAATCGTAAAGTTCCTCCCGTACGTGAGTTTGCTTGCATAATGCTTTGGACTACATAGCATTTTTATGCAATTTTTATTTTGTAATTGTTGCCATCTGCAAATGGGTAAAATAAAATACCACATGGAACCACATGCAAATCAAGTTATTTTGAAACTGTTACGTCATTGTAAATATAAATTATCATTTCTTTCTTAAATTTTGATTTAGTTGGAAATCGAAACAAAAAAATTGATAAAAATAAATATTCAAAATTATAAGTGGCTGACAGAGCGCCCTCTACCTTAATTTTCCCTGATGATGGAGGAAGTACGAAAACTCTACCCCGACGCTTATAGAATTTGTCAACAGTTCGAGATAGATCAAAACAAAATGGAGGAAATAATTCTTAGGATGACCAGAGAAATTACGATGGGTCTTTCGAAAGACACGCATCCCAGAGCTACAATGAAGTGCTTCATCACCTACGTGCAGGACCTGCCTACTGGCAAAGAAAGGGGCAAGTACCTAGCGCTGGACCTTGGGGGAACCAATTTTCGGGTCCTGTTGGTTACCTTGGAGTCCGATAGCAGCGTTACTATTGATGGCAAGACCTACACAATTGCCAAGACTATAATGGAGGGTGCAGGGGACAAACTATTCGACTTTATTGCGCAGTGTTTGTTTGACTTTTGCAAGCAGAATAGATTGGAAAATGCCAATCTGCCGCTTGGATTCACATTCTCCTTTCCGTGCAAACAGAATAGTATTGACAATGGTACTCTGGTTGCTTGGACGAAGGGCTTCAAAGCCGACGGAGTAGTTAATAAGAACGTTGTTGAGTTGCTCCGCAATGCTATCAACCGTAGAGGCGACCTTAAGGTTCAGATCGTCGCCATTCTCAACGATACAACGGGAACTTTGATGTCCTGCGCCTATCAAAGGCCGAATTGCAAAATCGGTATGATTGTGGGCACGGGCAGTAACGCTTGCTACGTGGAGAAAACCTCGAATGTGGAAATGCTTCCAGGATATCAAAATAACCCAAAGCCCTATATGATCATCAACTGCGAGTGGGGCGCTTTCGGGGACAACGGCGTGCTGGACTTTGTTCGCACCCGCTACGACACTGAGGTGGACAGTCATTCCATTAATCCAAAGAAACAGATTTACGAGAAGTGCATCTCGGGCATGTATATGGGAGAGCTGGTGCGTCACATTTTAGTCGAGCTCATGGACAAGGATGTCATTTTCAAGGGTGTCAAGTCACAGGGCCTTCAAGAAAGGGGTAAATTTGAGACTCGCTACATGACAGAGATTGAGTCAGATGAACCTGGAAGATATCGCAATGCTGCAATGGTAATGGACAGTCTGGGCATTAGGACGTCGAACGAGAAAGATTTATTGTGCCTGCGCTACATATGTGAGACTATATCCACGCGTTCTGCTAAATTGGCAGCTTGCGGACTGGTCTGTTTGATCAGGAAAATGAATATTAAGGACTTGTCCGTCGGAATTGATGGTAGTGTCTATCGGTATCATCCGCATTATCACAGGTTATTAATGCAAAATATGAACTTGCTGCTTAACGGCTCAGTTAGATATGAACTGGTTCTTTCGGAAGATGGTTCTGGCCGTGGAGCGGCGCTCATTGCAGCCGTTTGTTCGAAAGAGTAGTTTCGTAGCACTGAGACAGCAACACGCAGCATAATATGAGAAACGCAATATTGAGCGCTGACGCAAGTAGAGCACAGCTGATTTTTGAAACACCCTGTTATGTATCTTTTTATTGACTTTGCTGGCGGACGTCTAATTAAATACGATTTAATATCTTTCACTCATACTTACATACACATTTTTCGATTTAATAAAAACATCAAGCAAAAATTCAACCATTTTTTTTTAAACAAATAAGCGAATAACGTTCTAATTATCGATACATTTTAACTGTGTTGCCAAGTCAATTATTTTGGTATTTTGCAGTTTATCAATTGCTGTCACACTGCGTAGAAGTTTTTAGAGAGAAGACACAGAATGTACGTATTTAATCCATCGCACGTATTTTTGAAAAAAAGATTAATTGTAAATCTATTAGGTATGCTCTAAGCAACTCACTTATACGCTCATCAGCGCTCCGCAAAGGCCTTCAAATGGCCGCGGCCAACCGCCAGGTCTCACTGAAAGTTGTCTCAGTCGGCTCAACCATCAAGGATGAGACCTTCTTTGAGAAGAATCAACGTCTGGGCCGCGAGATGTCACCCCACTTGACTATCTACAAGCCACAGCTCACCTCCATACTGTCCGTCATGCATCGTGGCACCGGCTTGGTTCTGGGCCTCGGCGTTTGGGGCTTGGGCATCGGCGCTCTGGTCGCCTCTCAAGATATCAGCCACTACGTCACCATGGTAGAGGGCCTACAGCTGAGCGGTGCCTCATTGACAGCCATTAAGTTCATTCTCGCCTACCCGTTGGGCTACCACGCTGCCAACGGCGTGCGTCATCTACTGTGGGACACTGGTCGCTTCCTCAAGATCAAAGAGGTCTACTCCACCGGTTATGTAATGGTTGCCACCTCCGTTGTGCTGACCGCCATCTTGGCCCTTCTGTAGACGGCGGCTGAGCCCAGTTAAATTTTAGTGCGAACATGTCTAATATCTGTTAAATGCAAAATACATGTACAGTTTATTTATAATATCTGTATCTGCATTTGCTCTGTTATGCAACAACCATCAGATGTTCGTTTTTGTCAGCGTAATTCGCCAGATATCGTGTTTTGTGCTAATAGCTAACTAAGTATGTGTCGAAGTTGAAGCTTGATATCGGGAACACCTCAGGCATCTACCTTTGACTTTGCCAGTGATTACTATGGAGACGCAGTGCGAAAATGACGTCACAATAAATACGAAACAATTTAAATCTGTGCTGTTATAGAAATCATGAGCGATTTGAGGTGGGAACAGTTTGATTAGTCTTTTCATATTATATTTCCAATTACTTAATCATGTTTAATATGATTTATATAATACAGATTATGAAGTAGTTTCAATAATAGAGAATGTTTCAATCTCACTCTCGTTTGCAGTCGAGAAAAGACAAATCTCATCAGATATACTACCTACAAATAATTCCATAACTACGATCGAGAAACATGCCATGGTAAATCCCATTGAAGTGGCTTATCTATATATTCTAACAGTTGGACGGGACTTGCCCTGCTCGCCTATTCCTGGGGTAGAACTACATAATTGCAGAAACTCATTCACATGTTCTCAAAATGCAATATAATATAGCAAATTGATTGTCTCGGACATATTAGATATAAATGGATACTATTATATGCATGTGGTTTCTATCTAATAATTGCTTTGATTTGGCCAACTTAATTAGCAGAGATAGAGCATACATAAAATTTAGTCTATATAAAAAATCATTCCTCTGGTTAATCTCTTATGCAGATATAGAAGAACATACATAGCATGTATATCCGTTTGGTGTGTAGATAACACTAATTGCTCTATTTAGTCTCATACTAATTCAGTTCGGATTTGATAACACCACACAGATGATAAAGATTATTATTCACAAAATTGATACGATTGACGATGACCATATAGTTTAAAGAGCTATTTTACATTACATAAAGTTTATTAAATAAAATATATCAAAGAGAATTACTAATATCAAATTCCAATGAGGGAACATCCTTTTCCATGAAATCGAATATCAATATTATAGTTGAACGCATTCAAATATAGATAATGAATCCTACAAAGTTGCACTCGTTTATTTATGAAATCTGGATTAATGTATCCTTTTAGCAAGTGTCGCCGCGCTACATTTATACATATATATTTTTATAGAGAGAGTACAGATAACACATACATATGCATAGATGGCTAAAAATGTCTAAGAGCTAATATCACAATTTATAATGTAATTGCTGTGTGTGTGTGTGTGTGTGTGTGTGAGTGTGTCTATGTGTGCGTGCATTGACAGGGTCTACTGTATGGTGCCGTGCGATTTGCTGTTGTCCTCTGGAAGGGGCTCATCCAGTAGCTCAAAGTCGCAGACGAGCGAAAAGTGATCCGAGGGATATTCAAAGCAGGGCGTGCGATTCTTGCCGATCTGTTCTCCGGCCGGAAATTCCAGGCAGTTCTTGATCTGCAGATTAACATTTAAAATGAAAGAGGGTTTATTTTTAATTGTTGCCACGCCCACTCACTTTTAGCTGCTTTGAAGTGTAGAACACATAGTCAATGGTATGACACTCCTCGCCATCTTCGCGAATTTTCCAGGTGGTGTATGGAGGCTCGCGTTTGATGGACTGCGCAATGAATTCATTGGGATCTTCGCAGCTGGCCGTGTGCTGTTCCACCTGTTCCAGTTCTCCATTTCCATCCCGTTCCCTCTCCCGTTCCAGCTTAATGTCCGCATAGGCGCTGCCCAGCTTGAAGAGATCACAGCTGAGTATCGTCGCATAGATGGGCTCAATGGGCTCCGCATTGAAGTCGCCGCATAGCAACAGCGGACTGTCGCCGGCGAACTGCTTGACAAAGCGAATAAGATCGCGGCCCTGCTCGTTCCGCAGCTTGGCCAGCAGAGCGCCATGGCGAGCCTTCAAGTGTGTGGTGCAGACGCAGAACTCCCTACCGCTGGCCTTCACCTGTAGCCGTGCAGCAATGGCCACCTGGTTGCTCTGCACGCGCCACACCTCAAGGATGTGTGTGTCATAGCCAATGAGCTGGAGCTTGTCGCGCTTGTAGAAGATGGCACAGCCATCGGGGCCATTGTTCTGCTCTATGTACAAGCAAGGCGAGTCTGGCTTGGGAAAGAATATGCCCTCATAGTTCTGGCTGCCCAGCACAGTCTGCAGAAATTTGAAATGATCCACTTCCTGCACAATACGAGAAACGAGATGTTAAAGCGCGACTGCATTCCACTTAACTCTAGCCACAAATAAATACTTGCAGACAAACAACATCCGGCCGGTTCTGCAGAATCTCCTGCACGATCAAGTACTTGCGATGCTGCCAAGTCAAAGCCTCATCGGGGCAACGCACAAAGCCATCGTTGTGCTGGCCGAGAGCTAAAAAAAGAAGAGATGCGAGAGATTTACGAATATTATTAATTATACATTGAAAGGAATAAGTGAAAGTATTTTTATTTATAAATATATTTTATATGAAATATATTTTAAAAATACTGCATATAAATGAGTAATAAAACAAATTAACTGAATTCATAAATCATATTCATATTTGATAAATAAATTAGATTGATTGACCACAAATATATAAAAATATACTTAAAAAATAAATATATAAGTGAAAAATAAAAAACTTTAAATTAAATTTAGAATTTTTATAAATTTTAATTTAGATTATTATTATTATGATTATTTGATCTTTTTTTTATTCTTTTTTTTTTAATAAAATTTGTTGAAATTGAATGTGTAAAAGAATAAAATAAATCTGAGATACGTTAAATAATAATAATATATAAATAATACTATAACAATAAAATTATATTTTTCACTATAGTTTGCATTGCACTTACTTTGTGAAAGAATGTTCCACTGCAGCAATCGTATGTTCCTCGCGTCATCGTTGGGAGCACTACAAACTGTGAGGAAGAGGATGATTTGAGAAGAGCTAAATATGCGAGTCATTTGGACTTACCTCGTGAGACGGAGTTCAGCTTTAAGCAGCGTAGACCGTCAGTGACATCTTCACTGTTTTGCGAAGGCTTCAGGAAGCAGCGGCTCAGCAGCGATGGCTTCACCATGCCCGCGCCGTGCAGCTGCTGGACATGATCGAGCAGCGCGGCAGTGCTGAGGCCCTTGGGCAACTCCAGGCCATCGTCTTGGGAGTCCACATTGTTTATCTTGGGCGCCGAGTTGAACGAGCCCATCCTACGATTAAGAGTGAAAATATTTCAAATATAAGTGCAAGAAAAAAGAATTGCTGTTGACTTTCAATTTAATCTTAAACATGTTAGCTCTAAAAAAATTCATTGCTGAAGCAGAAAATTTAAAGTAAATATTCAAAATTACTCAGAAACGTAAGCTGAATCGAACTATCAAAAACTGATTCAATGCCAATGACAGCAACAACAACAAAACCCATCACAAAAATGAAGAAAAAGAAAATAAAGAAGACAAATATTTGCAGCATATGCAGCTCGAAAGCAATTTGATCGACAATACTCACAGCTCTTTCGGTTTTCTATACAGAATCTTTCGTAGTATTATGCTGAAAACAAATAAGCTATGACTATGCCTTTTGCTAACGTTGAACTTTCCCATGGAACATTCAACTCTGCTGAAAGAAAATATTTAATTTAAACTTCAGAAGAATGTTTCAAAAGCTGCAGAATTGATGGAACTATGATTTCTAAAGCCAAACTATATAACAATACTAAACCATATATGTATTAACGACTTTTTGTTAAGAATTATAACTCAGATTGTTTTAAGGATTTTAGAAACAAACTATATAACAATACTAAACCATATATGTATTAACGACTTTTTGTTAAGAATTATAACTCAGATTGTTACTAACAAAAGAAGAACACATAATAAAAACATTTACTCTTTCTTCTTCTTATTTGCGGAATTCTTAATGTATCACATAATTAATTTAGAATTTGTTATTTGAATTACACATATTACTGAAGGCTTTAGAATAAAATGAAATTTAAATTTTAGTTACAGGCAAGACGATGTGAATTTGGCATTTGTGTTGTTTCTCTTATCCAGAAATTTGTGTTTTTATTCGGTTTTTGTTTATTCAGTTGTTGTTACGGGGATCGTAAGCCTAATGAGCATCATAATTTGCGTGCTTATAACCGCATCAAATGCCATTAAATGTTAAGTGAGAAAAACCAAAGTAAGTACATAGCGCGGACTAACTGAATACGAGCGCAGCTTTCACAAGCTAGAGAACTCGAATCATGCCCACCCACACGAAATGATTCGGACAAGTCGAGACGACGCATGCGGCATACAAAATAAATAAATAAAATAAACAGCAAGAGTATATCGAGAAAAAATGTAGCTCGGTCAATAGCTTTACAGCTGTTTAGCTGGTTTTCGGGCCAGCGATTATAAACCAGTTGGGATCGTTTTGGCAGCGCAATCAATCAATAGATTGGCGACTCTCAGTCTCACCTGGTCAGCATCACCCTCTGCAGGAAGGCCTTGCGGTCGTTCTTGCAGGGCGCCTTGTTGGCGCGTTTCAATTGCAGCGCTTGCTCCATGTGGCCAACTGACTCAGTAGCGAAATGTGGTTGTAGCTGGTGGTGATGCTTTCGGAGGTGTCGATGGTTGGGAATTGGGTGAGTTTTGTTTGGATTCTGGGATATGCCGAAAATTGTGCGAAGTGCGCTTGTAAGCGACATTTGCGAAACTGAATGGCAACTGAAGTGCGGCGTTTTATTAGAGATCCGCCAGGCAGAGGCACAGAAGAGAGTGAGCGAGGCAGGGCGACAAAGAGAGTGTATGTGCGAGAGAGAGAGAGAGAGAAGACAGAGATGGAGAAGTATCGAGAGATAGAGAAAGAGAGCAAACACGCACAAACGAGTATTTCAACGTACACACACACACACACACACACACACACACACACGCACGCACAGAGATCGAGGCGAGCGCACATACAGTGAGATGTATCTGCAAGATACAGAACAAGATCAATACGTTCTACTCACGTGCGTTGCTCAGTTGCGCTAAAAGTGAGCAGCGTAACAATAAAGATAACAAAAACAATAAGAATAAGAACAAGAACAAGAACAGCAACAATTGCCTGAGATACATCGCTAGCTGACAGCTTGGTAAATATTTATGTGTAGCATTCTTTATGTAGATACATTCACATGGAGCTGCACGCCATTGTCTCACTTTCGTTTCGTATTGTAATGAAAACAAAAGTATCTTTTTCGCATACGGCTGGACGGACGCTAGGCATGACTCTAATGGCCAAATTGATTTATGCCTAAACAAATTTGTGCTCGCATGCAAATCGCAGACAGACAGACAGACAGATGGACAGCAGACAGAAATGCGCATTTTCAGCCTGTCTGCGCCCATATATTGCAAGCAAAAGATATACGGATACAGATACAGATACAGATATTCGTACGTGGGGTAGACGAGCGCAATTTATACAACAACGCAGTTACATGCGTAATGAATCCGACCCAAGTATCTGTCGCTTAAAGATACTGTATCTTAATTTTTCCTTTTTATTTTTTTATTTTGTTATGTTACCTGGGTATGGGCACCGCCACACGACGCGCAAATGTCTTCGCAGTGACAATCAAACGCGACGTTTTCATTAAGAACTCCATTTTGCTTGGACTTTGTATGTTTTATGCTTGGCTTAGTTTAGTAAGTAAACGTCTTTGAACTGTAAATCGGGTTGATTTGTTTATGTTATAGATTTAGTTTAGATTTAGGCTTCAGCTACATCAGCTTTTGGCACTAGGATAACTTGAAATGTTTTATATTAAGTGTCAATAGGGCAATGTCAAAGAGACGCGGTTCAAGCTGTATTTCCTAAAAAGAATAGAGTAGAATTATGGATAAGTTTAAGCATTAGTCGATTAGTTTCGGCAAGGGGCAGAGGGACTTCAACACGTCGAACCACTTGCAATGCATAATAGATACCGAATAGCAGATACACATTGCTATCATTAACCACGTGACTAGCTCTCGAAATCGCCGACACGCAGCTGCGGCTGTACTATAAGTTGAGATGTTATTTTATCATATATTGTTAGTCGACATCGAATACTTAAGTAGAACCAGTTCCAGATTAAAAATTCTACCTGTCTATATCTATTTAAAAAATACATATATATAAATAACAGAACTACTTTAGATTGTATAAGATTCGCCTAAATATTAAATATATTCAAAATTATGCAACAAATAAAAGAAAAAAATGAAGCTAATTTAAATGGCGCTCTTTTTAAAAGTCAAATATTATCATTAACCAATTTCAAAATGCATTTTTCATATTAAATACTAAGAAGACTGACCTCTTAAAAAGTAAATCGTAAACGAAATAATTAAATGAAAAATAAATGATTTCAAATGAAATCGAAATATTTAATAAAAAAAACAATAAAACAAATTTGCATATCCCGGAAATAAGAATATTAATCAGAGCAACTTTATAATGAAGAAGTAAACTGCAGTTTTTGATTTTATAATATTTGTTTAAATAAAATAAAACTAATTCAAACTGAATCTTTAATATAAGATAACTTTACCAGAATATTTATTTAGAATTTAAATTCTCTAGCTTTTGTAACTTGACGGATATCGAATGTAGATAACTCAGCTTGTCATCGAGATCAAGAATAACCATAAATGTAATTTCAGACTATTAGAAACATTTTCACCAATCCATTAAACAACTTATTCCCATTTCTAAGTAAATTTGTGGTATGCGAATTGCTAACTAATATATCTAATCTCTTGCTAAAATTAGATTCTCTGCAGTTCGATAGCTGCAAAGGTACATGGTTGACTTTATATTTATAAATATTTATAAAGGCAAAAATGTTTTCCTTTGTCAACGATTCAAGTATCAATTCAAACAGATTCAGCGCAAGTCAGCAATTGCCATTCAATACATTTTAAGGTATTTATAAAACGACAAATGCTATTTATTGATATATTTATCCACAGCTGTAACAGGTACAATGACTCATTATCAAGCGCTGTTTGCTTCTGTTCGCTCACTTGTTGATAAGAGCGACAGAGCTTTTGTAATTGTAGCTTATAGATACTTTTGGCTTTCTGCTTTTCGCACGAATTGTGCAAGGTTAGTTATGTTATTTTTGATTGAAGCCAACTGGATGGGGGCCTCACAATGGCTAAGAACACTTGACACTCTGTCAGTATTGGCCATGAACATGATTTATAAGCGCTACAGCCGCTGGCTATCAACAGCAGCAACAAGTTTTGAGTGAAGCACGCCTGCTCGCATTTATCTCTCACCTCACAAGATACAACAGCAAATCTCGCGGCGGTGGCTGCTCGTAATCAGCGATTGGCGGCAACGTGTCTCCAGCAGCGGCAGCAGTAGTAGCAGCAACAACAACGCCATCAGCAGCTGTTGCCTTCTCGCTGGGTGTGGTTAGCCAGGCTGGCTCAGTGGCAGCCGCTGCCGCCTGCGTCTCGATATCCATTTCCAGTTTGCGTGCGGCGAGACGCTGTTTCATTTGCGTTGTCGAGGTCATTGCCGAGGTCTTGGCCAGCGCTTCCGCAATTTCATATTGCTTCAGGAAATCCTCTCGCAGCTGCTGTGCATCCTGTGTGGCCAGGCATCCAGTCAAGCTGAGACCGCGACGACACTCATCGCTGCACAAGCGCTGGCACATCTCGTTGATGGCCAGGCCGGGTCCACTCAAGCCCAAAGGCGCTCGCTGGCAACAGTTGAGGCAGGGCACGTCTGCCTTGCCAGCGCCGAGTAGCTCTGGCTCAGTTGCCTTGTTGTCGCTGGGCGATGGCGGCTGCTGGTGCTCCTCGGCTACATTAAAGTAACGCGGCGGAGGCTCATCCTCCTCCAGCGAGCAAGCTGCTGCGCTGCGAGCATGACTTGGCCTATTGCTCTGCTGCAGATTCAGATTGAGCAGCAGGGCAGTGACGGGCATGGCCTTGCCCAGTGCTGGCTGGCGACGATGGCCCAGACGCTGCTCTGGCTTGTCAATGTTAGTGTCCATCTTTAGTTGCTGTTTAAATCGTTGACCATGCGGCGTATGCGCGATATTCGTACGACCGTTGCGCGTTTAGAACCGAACATCCAATGTATTAATACGCGCGTGCGTTGCTTTTCCTTATTTATATATCTTTGGGCCGCTCTAGCCAGATCGAGGCAATCAAGTGGACGCTGCCTCGCTGTCTCGCTACAAGGCGCTGCCCGCTGCCCGCTGCTCATTAATTGTTGCTTATGTTTTGCCATTGTTGTTGCTGCTGCTGTTGCTGCTGCTGCTGCTGCTGCTGCTGTACAGTCATAAGTACATGACTCTGTTGCTCTCTGGCTGTGCGCTCCTCTAGTTAAGGCAAACGAGATTTTGCTCGCACACTTTCCAAAATGTCAAAACACGCATTTAGCAACAATAAATATAGTGAAATAAAAACGAAATGAAACAGAAAATGTTTTACACGCAATAAACATTCGAGAGAATTATCAATCAGCTCTGATCTGATTACTATAGTATCTATCTGATTACTATGTGCATTGCACGTGTCACTGCTACAAGCCATTCCAGCTGATTGGCAGTTGCTCAACTTTGTTGCACTCGGCAAATGATAAATGTTGCAATTAATTAGCTCATTGTGTGCTTTGTAGAGTGCACTTGTAAGTCAGAATATGATCGCTTTCGCGTTCGTTCAATTTGTCTAGTCATAAGTCTTAAAGTTTTAGCTACTTAATTCTACAATAAATTAAAATGAAATATGTTAACAGTTAAAATAGGCTGGACCAATCGGCAGAAGTCCAATCTATTATAAATAATAATAATTAACCTTTACACATACAGTCTAATCTAATCTAACCTTATCTATACTAAGGGTATCGCACCTTAACGATCGTATCATAATTTGTGATCAGTATTTCAATGAATTAGTCGAAGCTCATCTATATCTAGCTTATGCCAAGAAAATAAATAAAATTAATTTAATAATTATTCTAAATATTATATTATTTCACTTTCGCACCGTCTTTCTTTCTCTCTCAATTTCACCTTCCAACAAATTGTTGCTAATAAATTTTCATGACAATTTTTTATTTGTCCGTCACGATTTGCATTCATTCAAGTACGAATTTATTGCATTTCATACTATTTCACTTTATCTAATTGATCTAATAATAGAAAGCGCTTTATTTCCGCAATATGCAAATGTGACATTTCTATGAATGCATTTGCTAATAAATATACAGCATATCGTGTACTGCGATCAGAGTAAAGCCTAGTGAATATATTCAATTATGAAGAAAATTTAATGAATTAACTTTAATTCTTTACTTTTGCCAGCTCAAAATGTCATACTAATACGAAATAATATATTTATTATTGTCATTATTATTATTTGCTTTATTATATATCGTATAAAATCGTATTTTGCTAGCATTTATTGAATAGATTTTGAAATTTGGAACTGAATTCAAATTGAAACTATGAACATATCAATCCAATAAAAGTCATAAACAGTTTTGCAAATGAATAAAAATGTTGCATATCTTTCGGCTGTCAAGAAAAATTCAATTTCTTGCGCTAGAGCAACATTAAATGTATTTTGGGTGGATTTTTCTAATGCTTGTTCCGCTGATAAGTGAGAGCTAGATAATAAAATTACCGTTGCTGCTAACTATACATACCCCAAGGTGTTTTTTTTATTTTGCTTATTAGGCATATAGCTGGACTTGAAACCTCAACTTCCTACCTACCAGGTAGCCAAAATCATTTAGAGCCCGTATGCCAATTGAAGAGAACACACTAATTTCGATTAAATGTTCTAATTTGTATTTATTTTTCTTTGCTTTTTGGCAAAGTAGCACGGAAAGCGAAACAAACTTAACAAGCACAGCGTCCGTCATTGAATTTTATTTATATATCTCACAGGCAAGAGCAAATATATACGTTTTTCTTGTGTCTAAATATATAATTATATACATAGTGGTCGACAACATGTTGAGAATGTCTCATGAACTTGGCAGTGAGCAATCAACTCTCGGCCCAGCTGGACACCTGTGCGTCGCTTGCCAAGCATAGAGAGATCCATCGTCCTTCACATTATCGAACCCAGCTAACATTTGCTTAGGAGGCACAATCAAATCCCATAATACGTGTCGGTGTCTAGCTAATTGATAACCTTATCAGCAGACGGTCTGGGAGAACACTTCTGTAATAAGTAACTAAACAAATAGATACCCTAGACTGCTTTCATTGAGTCATATAAACAATAGCTGAATAACGTTTGTAAAGTCACATGAATATATTTTAAAAAGTTGCTCGGTCTGGCTTAAGTTACGAAAGTCTTATCGCATTTATTGTTACACATTCAGCTAGATTTTTCTGATTGCTACAGCAGCTAGAGCCCTTTTGTTGTTGTCAAGCATATGTGTAACACCGCCAGATGTGATGCATGCTTATTCATATTATAAGTATAAGTACCCTTTGTTTTGCGAGTGAAACGAAACGATTAACAGAGAGATTTCGTTATACAACAGCAGCATTGGGGCACATGGTCGGACGCGTATATCGCGATTTGGAAATAACTGGTTCTGTACCGGCGTAGACTGAAATTCTCCGCCTGAAGTCGACGAAGTCCGCAACTATAATAACTATGCTGTAGCACTAATACGATCACTGAGTGCATGACATTGGCGAGGCACCAGGAGTCGTTACGCTCTTGCAAGTGGTTCGGGCGGGGGCAGCTGGTTTATGTGGTCTCTTTGAGTTCGCAGACATTCAACTCACCATTTTTATGCCGGAGCCGCACCACAACACATTATCCAAATTGGAATCAGGTGAATCTAGGTATTTTTGTACTTAGATCATGCGAGCGCGGTTCAGAAAGTTAACGAGCGCCGAGTCGCGTCGAACGTTATGCAAATTGGCTCCTTTAGGGCCTTTTTTGGGGATCTGTCAGCGATACAAATGCCGAGCCACACCGCAAAGAACTAAAAGCAACAATTGGTGCTTTGCACCATTTATAGAGCGTTCGGTGCCGCTCTTCGCTCGCCATACATTCGCCAGCTGATAAGGATACAGTACACTCTATGGCGCATGGCCAGACCCAGAGGCGAGCGGAGCAATTGCTCAGTGTATTGCACAATTTACAGCAGCAGTGAGAAAAATACTTACAAAATGCTCTTACTCGATCGATTCTCTCTTGTGGCGAGACTATCTCTTTGCCTCTCTGATTCACTCTCTTGTAGTGAGACTATTTGACATCTTAAGTGCTTTAGGTTCAATGGCTGATTCTCGCAGAGCTTGTTAGGCAATTAGGTGTTGTAAATTATTGGTGGGTATTGATTAAAAATAGTTCATTACCTATTGGAAATAAAACCTTAAGTAATTGAAAAATATTTATATGAATAGATGAATATATGAATTTTGAAGATACATTTCTAAGGTATCAACAGGAATTTAATTTTATTTCAGTAATTCTATATTTATTTTTACAGCGCACATATTTGCATCTACATTAAGCAATAATATATTTCATAAACTCTTATAAACACTGTAGTAAATAACTTTAAAAAGTCGCTGTGAGTCGAGCCACACCCAGACCAATCATAAAATTGCATTCGATAAGATTTGAAATTACATTTGTGGCGTCTGCACCTGAGGCTCTCATGTCTAGCAAGGCAGAGGCCGTATCTTATCGAAGACCACATGAGCGACTAATTTTGTGCTGCGCGCTACTTGAAATTTGCAAATGGAATTTGTCATCGACCTTATCGGAACATTGCCATAAAGTAGCCGAACATTAATATTTACGAAGCCTGCGCACGATCCATGAGATAAGGCACACGACTGCCCAGAGGCTAGACGAATGACAAAAGTGACGTATGGAACTAGAAGTCCAGTCTGAGTTGGAATTATTTAGTTCAAATTGGCTGCAAATGCGCCGCAGATCAGCATACTATATAATATGTATATATAAAGGTAGTGGCGGTCGAACTTTTGTGGCTTATATTAGATTTATCAAGGGTATTAGGTCTACAGCACTATTGTTCAGCTGATTATGATTGCTGGCAATACTTTTATTTCATTGTTTTATGGCTCGCAGTTAGTGGTCTAGCCGGAGGCGATTAGATAAGCACTAGCCTAGCTGACGGCCTTGCTGGACTTGAATGGCCAAAACTCTGTTTATCCTACGTGGCTTGCAGCACATGCTCGCATTTATCTCGAATGTTTTATAACAATCTCTGAATGGTGACTTGTTTGCATACATATTTATTGTACTGCAGTGATTTGTTTTTGTTTATTTGTTTACGCCGAACAGCCGTTCGGCTTATCAATTTGGGCAACGTAAGCGTGCCATAAGTGTGTGCTACATAAATATATATGTTTGTATGTATGTATTTTCAAAAATATGTTTGTATTTTGGAATTTGATCCGTATGCACTTATCACTGAAAGTGATTTCTAGCAGCACTTCGAGTAATTCCGAGTGCCGTGTCGAGTGAGGTCTGCTGACTGTTACGGATTACAGCTCTGTTATACCGGCTTCAAATAAATTCTTGTTGATGAATCGTTTAGTATACAATGGTAATTTATAATTAAAATTTTAAATGCGTTTGAGGTAGGTAAGGCATGCGGAATTTCGAGAGACATGTGCATGGGCACGTAATCACAGTGGAAAGTGGGTCTACGGCTGTATCATGACAGAGTTAATATGAGCTTGATAATATAACAGCAGAGTGTAAATGCAAAACAGAAATCAAGCTAATGTCGCTGATACGTATTTACATACAAACTAGTAATATCTAAGCTTGAGACCCGTTTGCTTTATAAAAAATGACCCAAAGCGAATAAAGCGGATAGTGAAACAACCAACGACGTGCCCCATCTTAGGTCTGTGAACTCCAAAACTCAAATTCTAGGGTATACAAAAATCAGTGTGTTTAGTGTAAAAACTTTTGTTATATATACATTCAATTATATGGACTTGCAATAGCAGCTTTAGTTTGCTGACTCGACCCAAGACGAATTCACTCAACCCCGAAACGAAGCAAAACAAAAGGATACCATTTGGAGAACAAAAGCTGATTAAATTGTGCAGGCAACGCCCTCAACAAAGCATAGTAATGTGCCTCTTATTGTCACACACGCACACGAATAAACAGAGTGCCGTTATACTAATTAAAAGCTCATTTGTACTATCCACACACGCCCACGCACACACTCAAACATACACATTCATTCCATTGACGCGGAGGTCAGTGGCAGCCGATTCGCCACGGGCCTCAAACCCAAACAAACACAGCCTGAAATTTTAGTGAGAGTGAGAGTGAAGGAGAGCCAGAAAGAGATGGATAGCCGAATCTGCAGTCAGCTAGCACTCTCACTCTCACTCTTTGACAGTTCGAGCAACTCTCTCAGGCGCATTGAAATAAAAGTCAAAAATATTTATTGTAAAATATTACACAGCATACACACTCTCGCATACATACATAGACACGCGCCCATATGGAAAATTAAAATGAGTTTGATTTGCGGCACACAGACAGGGAAAGAAAAAATAAACCAAATTAAAGAATGTACTGTTAAATGGCTTAATAAATGCACAAAGAAAAATATACAATATGCGGAGACTTTGCTGAATGCGGAAAGGTCCAATGGCATGCAAATGGATTTTCTTTGGCATTGTAGTTGCTGTACGTAATTGTTATTGCTGTTGTAGTTGTTGTGTTGCGGCATGGTCTCTATGTCATGCGATTTGTTGTTTTATCAATAATTAATTTGAATGCCGGAGTTCGCCCTTAATCTAGTTTAACTCACAGAAATTTCTTGAAGAACTTGTAGAATGCCACCAGCAAATAGACAAGCGTTGAAATTAGCTTCATATTGTTAGTTATTTATTTGAAATTTAACTTGATTTAATTTGATTTGTTGGCTTGTTAAATAATAAATTTCACAAACAACTGAGCTGACTTCATACAAAACATTTAGCTTAACTTTACATAACACGAATGATATTAACGTTAGCTTTACTTTACTTGACTTTACTTTCTTTTGAATTTATTTGTTTTATTTATTTATTTTGATTTTAACATTATTATTACTATTTTTATTTAGTTTTTTTATGCCTTTGAACTTTATGCACCTAGTTGAAATTTCACTATCAATGTCATTTCCGCGTTGAACACGTTTTTCACACTAAGCTGACAAAAAGAGGAGACTACGTTTTCTGTGACGCATATGTGTGCGTGTGTGTGTGATGCTATGGTTACGGACAAAGCGCAACTGAAACGTGTGGTTGTCTATAGAGAGTCAGAGAGAAAGAGCTAAAGAGAGAGAGACTATGTAAGGGGCGCGAGCACGTAAAAAAACCAAGCAAGGAAAACCCAGACAATGCTTTCGGCAAAAGTTAACAAATGCGAAAGATGTATGTGAACTCGGCAATACTCTTCATGGCAATAATACTCATGTTTGTATAAACTTAATATATTGAACTAAATTCAATACCTAATACTGTTATTATTCTCTTTGAAATATTCATTTAGTATACGTTTTACTTTATTAAGAATTATATTTGCTTCTATTATTTTGAATATATAATGATTTATTTTAAAGTTGCTTGAATTAAAGAGTTTTACGGCAACAAATAAATTTGCAATAATAAAAAAGTTAATTACTTCTTAAACATAATGTCTATATTTGTAACATTTTTCGTCTCTGTCTGACAACAAATCAATATGCTTTTTTGGTGTAGTGTGCGCAGACCGTTCACTTGTTCGGAGCGGGGCAATAAACTTTTGTGTGGGCGCATTTAAGAGAGTCTAACGCTGGCTGGATGAAGAGTAAACGCAACAAAAATTTGGCTGAGCGAAGCCAAGAGCGTAGCCGGCAAAACACACAAAAGCTTTGAGAAGCTGCAAATGCAAATGTTAGTTTTTGCGTGCTTCAAAAGTTTAGCCAAGTTTCAAACAAACTAAAGCTTAAGTTGCTATAAACTGATAATTGTAATATAAGTTAAAGCACTAAAGCTTCACTTGCTATAAAAGCTTAGAGGTTTTAAAAATAAATGTACCAAATGCTGTTCAAGTTACTTGTTAAAGTAACACAAGCTTTATACAAAATTGCAAAAGTTTGAAAACATATTAAATGCTTAAAGCTCATTCAATTAACTAGTTTCTCTATATCTTAGGGTTATATTTCTGCTTCGGCTAACAATTCGAAGGTTTGTAGTCGTAGGCAGGTCCCAAGCGAACAGACAGATTAATGGGCTGATTCAAATAATCCTTGATGCGTCTGAAAAGTGAACAAATATATGAGATATTTAAAATATACCACAGAAATGTGCACGGAAATCAAATACGGATTGAGGTAAACAATAATAGCTGGCTTATCTAAGAGTTCCACTTACTGTTTATCTGCTTCAGTCTCATAGTGCTGATAGCCCTTCCGCCTGGCCGATTTATTCAGACGCAACGATCGACGCAATTCTTTTGGCAGTGGCTTATTGGTTTCTCGTCTCATGAAGTTGGTCAGCTGCTGGCATTTGGCAGCCAGCGTCTGCCAGGCCAGACGTATCAGCCGTCTGTGCCTGGATCCTGTGGCGCCATTCGAACTCGTGTTGGCGTCATAGAGGTTCGTATTAGAGACAGCCCAGGCGGACATGTTGAGCTGCCTGTGCGCAGACAAAGACTAAAAGCTGTGAGCTGAAACGGCCAAGTCTGTTGGCCACTTGCTTGGGGCTGATAAGATTCGCTTAGCTCTCTGGGAGGGTTAGCACAAACACAATACATATTGGCTCCAATCGTTACGTTTAGACGCAAAGCAAATACGCTTTTCAGTTGTGAGTCGGCTATTTCGTCTGTCAGTTTTTAATGAACTGGCCCAAAGTCATTTGAAAATTTACTTGAAATGTTTTTCATTATCAGTTTTACCGCAATTGCAAGACTCCAATAATCCCAGTTGATGCGCTGAGTACACTTTATTTATTGCAGTCCAGAGGTAAGGCAAATGAAGGTTCATTCAATTGCTTCCGTTTGCTGGTTTTTTGTCTAGAAAATCAAGAAACAAATGCAGTTATGAATTTTTCGCATAGACAATTTTCAATAATATTTTCCAGCGCTGCAGATTGGTCGCTCTGGCTGTGCTTTCCATGACAATGACAACATGTTCTGCAACAGAATTCAAATAGCAGTGCCAGGCAGGCGCCCATGTGGCGAACACCTCTTCCTGGCCTTCCGCGCCGCCCTCGACAGCTATGACATTTGGTGCACAGCTTCAGCTGCACGGGACCCCGACCCTTGCCACATGTCGCCATAGGGCCTGCAGCGGATATTCAAACAAAATTGCATGTGGTTGAACGCAGTTTGCCTACTCTGGCAACCGGACAGTGACCCAATGTGACTGGGATTTTGGCCAGCTTGCATTGTTATAAACGAAACGAAAATTCGTTTATTGCCATATTGTTGGCACGGATTCGAATTTGTCTTCAAAATGTGCACATTTTGGCCGCAGGCCACTCGCCAGCCTTAATTAGCTGCATCGTTGAGAATCGCCGAGAAGGGCTTTAATTGATAGCACTTGAAGCAATTCAGAATTTATCTACAGCACTGACGTAAATCAGTCCAACTTTATTCAATTATTCATGTATAAATCTTGCGTAATTCAGTAAAATATTCATTTCGTTTACATATCAACTTTAACTGCTCTAATTGAGATTCACATAGAGAGACGCACTGCAATGCTCTCAACTTGCTGTAAATGGGTTAGTGAATCACTACAAATGACAAAATCATTTGCTTCACTTCGTGCTCAATGCAAGACAATTGAATGTGTTTGCCGTCAGATAAGATCTGTTGGCCTCTAGCTACGTTTATTGATAATATGCAGATGACAGCAGGTTGAGGCGGTTTCCTGCTATCTGCTGTCTGCTCCTAGTGCCTGGTGCCTGGTGCCTGTTCGATGCGGTCCAAAGCTAGCTAAGGCCAGGTTGGTGACTTACCACAAAATTTACTAGAACAAGCTACACGCACACACAGAGAACGAGAGAGCAGGAGCGAGTGAGAGAGCAGGAGAAAGCCATCTATGGCTGCAAAGCTTGCATTTAAAATTCCATTTAAATACCAAATAGCAATAACGGAGAGAAAAATCTTTTGTGAGCTAGAACGAAAGAGCTGGCTGAGTGAGTGTGGCTTATAAATATCCTGCAAAAAGCTAAAGATTAGTATATGCTAATCATACGGATGACTCGGTTAAATATATGCAATCACCGTTTATGATGGACGCTTCAGCTGTGAATGTCTTGTGTGACATAATATAAAGAGCTGGGGTTATCTCATCTTAACCTAAAACTCCAAAATGCACTGACATAAAGAAAAAAAAAAACATCATTCTTTTCTTTTTTTCTAATTTTAATGCAGAGTTGAATAGAAAGTAATTCATTTGTAATAAACAATAAACAGTTCATAATGCATATAACCTAAAATATCAAAAGAATTTGATAAGAACTTGGGTTACCTACACATTTATTCTTAGGGACTCGACTTTACGGCAGAATATTGTCAAATGAGTGATTTAAATATATTTCAGAGTCTCATACCCTTTGCTACCTCAGCTGTCGGTACAGGGTATGCAACTTTGACCTCAATAATATCCATTGGCTGTTGCTTTGATAGTCAACTAAAATGTAATAAAAGTAAATTTCAAACCTATTTACTTAGCTAGCTTCTATTTAGTGCCGGCCCTGGCTTTTTTCTTGGCTGCATTCAAATTGATTAATTTTTCAATAAAATTTCTATGCGAAATATGATATTTGGTTTGCTTTAGATTTGTATCTTATGTACATACGATGCATACATATATTTGGTTTCAATTTATTAATAATTTGTTTTGCTGGTCTTTGCAGTCAGCAAATATTGCTATTTCACGTTATGCAATAAAGAGCAATAACATTTTTGATCGACCATTGCACTAATCAATCAATTTTTAATTTGTTGACTTCAGTTCGACTTATATTTTTGTCTGTTTGCAGTGCCAGGCAAATATTTGAGGCAAGTGCAAATACAGTTTCAAGGGTATAGCTGGACACAGATTAAGGTAACAGTTGCCAGCAAAATTAAATAAGCCAGCCTGTTGCCAATACTAATGACGCTGTGTACAACTTAAAGGCCGGACCAGCTGCTAAATTAGACCAACAGCTAGGAGAGGGTGTGAATATAAAAATGGAGCTGAAAAAATGTATATGTAGGGAAAACTTCAAGGATTCGCTGCACGTTCGCATCTTTAACGCCATATGTTGACTCTTGCTACATTTCTGCAACAACACAGAGGGGGATAGCGAGTGGGGGGATGCGAGGGAGAGGCTCGCACATATCCTTTATCTTATATGCGCTATTTTATGCCTCTTGGCAGCAACTACAGCAACAATAACGCCCGCCACTGGCCTACACTTTCTTTCACTCCATATACTCTCGCTCGGAGTCGCATCATTTTGTAAATACGTTGGTGAAGCACTTGTGAAATAACCTGAATGATCTTTCGTTAGAAATACTCTTGGAAATTAATTTGAAAGGTCTTTCAGTACATATTCTACATATACTGGAATAGCCCAAGTTGATAAAAACAAGCTCAAATAGTAAATAGTCTCTTCTAAACTGAATTTGTAACCAAATATGAGAACGTGCTGGGATTTTTATTTTACTTTACTTAAACATTTGTGCAGAAATAAATGTTATATGCCCATGGCTCTTAAAGCCGTTCCTTATTTGCTGTAGTCCTGCAAGAGCATTTAGTGCTCGACACGCAGACCTTAACTCTTCTCTCTGTATTTTCTGCCTCTTCTGTCAACAGTTTTGGTGCCGCTTGCGTAGTTGTTGCTGCGGCTGCTGTTTTGCTTGACTTTTTGCCAATAGATTGTGTGCCACAGTTTGGCATTTTATAACATAAACTTTCATTTATTTTCGCTCGTCTTGTGGCACATCTTTGCTGCTGTAGTGGGCATGTTGTTGTTCGCATTGTAATGGCTAGCCACATATGCCATGGCCACAAACAACTATACAAACACACGCACTAACACACATGCACATGGATGTAGGCATACATAAACGAGTACACAAGAAGTCGTCTGCTGCCTGCTGTCTTGACATCTGTCTACCCGGCCCCAGAGCCTGCCGCCTGAAAGCGCCCAAAAATGTACATTTGCATGCACATCAGCATTGGGCGTACATTTATCTCGCTGACTGTGTGTTGGCAGCGCTCGCCAAAGTAGGCCGCCAGTTGTTGCTTAATGCGGCAAGGATAGCAAAGCAGGCAGCTGCCCTCTGCTCCACTTGACTGAAACATGTCGAGCCGACACTCGCGGCACAGCAGCTCACGAGCCCTGTGCTGCAATCGAGCGTGTTCGTGTTTAAAGAGGAGTCTTTCAAGTGAAGTACTCAGATCCTTACTCACTTATTCAATTATTTAAAATGCAGCAGTTCATAGCATGCAATTTCTTAATAATTTGCTAAAATATATACATATTTAATTGACAATTAAAGCTTATTTAATGGCAATCGTATTGCTCAACAATTTGTGAAATGAAATTCCAGACAAATCAACCAAACAATGCAACTTATAGCTCTCTTTTAATGTAACCAAAGTTTATTTATTTTTTGTCACAAATATGCTAATAGCATCGAGGCAAGCCCACTTCCAAATGTCTTGCCCTCTTTCATTTTATTTTTCGAGCTTAAAAACAAATCCATACCGCATGTGTCATTGGCGAAGTAGGATCTGTCATTGGGCAGAGCCTTAGGCTGTCAGTTCTGCCAAGTCGATCACAGCGCGCACAGCCAATGGCTATGGCCGGGCCTTTATAAGAAAGCCATTCAAGCGCTACTTTTTTCACATGGCAACCCACACAATCGACCGACCATTTGGCTTAAATATTTTATGCAAATTTTCAATGTAATAAAAATTTCTTCATGTCCACACGCTCACACAGATACATATATTGGGAAATAAAAGTTGATGTCAATGCCGTTTGTCTTTCAATACATTTCTCTGTGCTGTTCTCCAGCCCCTTCAGCATTCGAAGCCATCACAGTCCTTCTTCTCCTCACATTTCGACGTATTTGTGTGCAATGATTTCCAATATGTCGCAACTCTCGGTCCCAACTTGCGCTATCTTCCGGGGCAGGGTTATCGGGGCCCCGATTCCTCCAGCTCTTGGGCTGAACCGCAGCAGCTTGAAACAAATGTCGAGTTAATGCTCCGGCTGACGTCCCCAGCGACACAACGACGTCACCAATAACAGCGACAATGCATGCCGCATGGACATGGCCTCAATTGGTTTGATCGACACCGATACCTAAGGGTTGTAATATGTGTGTTAACTACCCCAAGCCCAATTGGGTAACATATTGCCATCACGGCCATCTTTTAGGCTGACATCTGCGAGTGCGCGACATTACGAGATGTCGTCGAGTGAGTGCCAATGCAGTCAGCTCGATTGTCATATGTGAAACCTTTTTCCTTTTGCTTGGGCATGGCGCTGCAGCTTTTCCTTTTTCCCTTTATTGTACATATTTCCGGTCAGCATTCGGCTTCCGTTTTTGTTTGAAATTACTTTATTAAGGCGTCAACACGTTTTCAAGGTAAGCTTGCTGCGATGGCTTCTCCTTTGGACTGTCTGCCTGCCTGGCTGGCTGCCTGGACGTTGGGTTCATTGTTTTCTGTTTATGATGCACTTAAATTTAATATTTAATTTTAATGTATTTTGACAGCAAATGCAGCAACAAAGTTTCCACATAAACTAAAGCCGAGCACAGCTTATGTGCAGCTTCTGCTGAATATTCAGATACGCTACGCAGCTGCTGTGTGATATATTTGGATTTGCATTATAAATTCGTAAATTAAACTTTTGTTTTGTTTATCTAAATAGTTTTAATAATTCATTTAATAGCTTAGGATGCAATGCATTTGAAGACACGAAAATTGATCCAGCTTTAGAAGAAAGTATTTTAGAATGAGTGTAATCTCTTTTAAATTCAGCTTAGTTTTCTATAGATTTATCTCTTCATTTATTTTAATTTATAAAATTTTTTTAATGTTACGTTACCTTAAAGCAAAATAATCTCTTGCAGAATATGTTACAGTAAAACTGAAAATTTCTTTTCTCAGAATATTTACTGTACTTAGTCGCAGCACGCAGCTGGTATACCCTACGCTCACACATGTATGCTGTGTGTGCTTTGGCCCATTCTAGCTGACTCGCATTTTGTAGCAGACTTCTTCAGTACGTCTTTGATGTGGCACGTGTGCACGTCCCGTTGATGGCCCTGTCTGGCAGTTTGGCTTAGCATTTGTTCTTTTTGTTATGTTTAACATAATTCCAATCAACAGTTTGTATCAATAAATAACGGTAGCTGTCTGCCGGCCAACAGCACCCGTCCCCGCCCACAGCCTCCTGCTCCATCAGCTGCACCCCTCCTGTCAGGCCACGCGACCTGCCCGCTAATGAGGGGCCATAGCTACCTGCCGCGAAAAGGCATGCAAGAAAAGGAAAGCGCTTTTCCTTTTTATGCGAAACAGTCGAGTGTCTCGTAAAAATTTCAATTATCCTAAATGATTAACTTTGTTTATTACACAGCTGCAGGAAGCTGTGCAAGGACGCGCCCGTCCTGGCACATCATTTATCAGTTTATGACTTGATTCTATTATTTATTGGCACTCGAATAGAGAGGGCTGTGGGCGAGGCAGGGCGGCAGCATCGACGCGGCACAATTTCAATTATAATTATGTGCAAATCGTAAAAAAAAGGCAGAGAGAGAGAGAGACGGAGAGGGCACCTTCTGTGCCTTAGATAAAAATCACTTAGTGCGCGTCGCACACCGACACATGCTCACGCACACATGCAAAGTTTATAGCTAACAAAAATCGTTAATAAATTAAGCGGAAATATATTTTCCCAGCCATTGCCGGAGGTCATTGCGGTTGTTGTTGTTCTCCTTGTTCTTGTTGCCTCGCTCCATTTGGTGCTTTTAGCAAATACTTCTCGTGTTGTGCTCTTGGCTGGGTAATGGTTTTTTAATTTTAGTGTCGTTGAAATTATGGTCGAAACAATAATTTAATAAGTTAATGTCTTCTTTTTCTACTGTCTTGCTGGCGCCCTCTCTTTATACCTATTATTTTCTTCTTTTTTGTTGCCGAAGGCAAAAGCCGAGCGTTGGCAGCGTAAACAATTTTCATTTGCTGCCACGCCCCCTTCGCAATCCTCCCCCACCCCAAGCACTGCTGTGTGTGTAAAGAGCAACCAACAATTTTCTCGCAGTGGCAACAATGTTATTTATGTATACAGCTCGTTGTTGTTGTTGCTTCTATTCCTCCTGCTGTTACTATTCCTGTTATTGTTGCTGTTGCTGTTGCTGTTTTTGCGGCCAGCAGGTGCAAAGTTTGCGGTGGCTGTTGCAGAGCTTTAACAACTGGGGTTCATGGGGAGCGGGAAATAGACGTTTGTATGCCTGCTGCTGCTTAAATTGTTTTCCCCAACGGGGGAGCTACTAAACAGCTGCTGGATTGTTGCCATTACCTCTGGCTATTAGCTACTACCAGGAATCAGACTAAGTGACTGATAAACTTAATATATATATAGGTAAACAAACAAGTTTTCCTTGTTAATCCTACGACAGCTATTGCTTAGCAGAAGACTAGTTAGATTGGAATGAGCTAAGCCCTTCCTCTCCTCCCGTCCCACCAAGCTGCCCATTTGCTGGGGACAATCCTTGATGGGACCTCAGACACAATTGCGCCATGTAATGGCAAGAGCTTTATGACTCGGGATTGTTTTTTATTACATATATCGTATGTAATTTGATGTTTTATGCTTTTCGGGCTCAGTTTGAAGGCTTTACTTGTAACTGGGCCGGCTAGTCATCCGCCAGTGGGCCAGCCCAGTCAGCTAACCAGGTTAGCTGGGAACTTTGCATAAATATTGTAGAATTATACTTTATGATTTCTTGCGATTTCTCTTCTTTTTATACCCTGAGCCCATTGAAAATGGGAAATCAGGGTATAATGGTTTTGTTAAAAGTATGTAACAGGCAGAAGGAGGCGTGGCAGACCCCACAAAGTATATATATTCTTGATCAGGGTGACGAGAAAAGTTGATATAGCCATGTCCGTCTGTCCGTCCGTCCGTCCGTCCGTCCGTCCGTCCGTCCGTCCGTCCGTCCGTCCGTATGTATGAACGCGTCGATTTCCGAAGATACAAAAGCTAGAGAGTTCATTCTTTTTGTGTTAGGTCCGTATATTGCACGCGCAGTACGAGTTTGTTTCAGAAATTTGATAACTTGTATATTTGGGAAGTTATCGATAAACGAATTTATCGGGAACCAGTTATAAAATTCTAGCTAATTCATCTTTAGAGTTAGAGTCTCCAAGTCTTCTGCATATATATAGATACTAATTTGATACAATTTCGGTTTTTGTCAGATTTTGGATTACGGTCCCCACTTCGCCCCACCACCCCCAAATATGAAAAAAATGCATTTCAAATACTAGAGACATGCAGTTTGGTTTAGCATATAGATATGAATATCATAATCATAATCTGAAGATATCAATACGATTGTCCATCTAGAAACAGAATTATTAATCATCAAAGTTTTCTCATCAAAATCCATGCGGCGCAGCAACAAAGACAGAGAGAGACAGCAAGACGCTTGCAATGCTTGCAATATTATTCGTTCGAAGAAGGGCTCAGGGGATTTCGTAGTCGAGCAGTCTCGACTACAGCTTTCTTACTTGTTTTTTATTTACTTTTGACCATACATAAAAGAAACTAATGTAGACTACGCAAATACTCTTTTTGACGACATTGAAATGAAAATCGACCAAGACATGCATATAACAACATGCATATAGTGCGGGGTATACGGACAAACAGATGCAGAGCTTGGTTGCATAACATTTTTTGAAGCAAGTCAAATAAAAGAACATGGGCAAAAGTAACGAGAATGACGACAAGCCTGACATGCCATGTGTCCTGTATTCTGCCTCCAGATAGCCTGACATTTTTGGTTGTTGCTTGCTAAAAGCAAAAGAAACAACAATAAAGAATAACTCCAGCCGCAAAAAGGGCGGCATATGACTCGACGGTATGGAGGATATAGACTAAGCCCCAGAAACAAAATCACATACGCAAAAAAACATAACCAATTTGTGTCATCATAATTGTAATTCGTAGTCGGCTGCTGCAGCACTCTCGCTCGGTCAGAGGCAGAGGCAGCTGTCTCACTTACAGCGGGCCGAGACGAGCTGTCCGTATGTTTGTTTGTCGCAACAAAAAACAAGCGAACTACAAAATTTAGCATATTTTGGCATAACATATGCAAATTTCAGCTGGCATCCTTTATTTTAGGAATTTAAATATTTGATATACACATATAGAGGAGCACGTTTTATGCGCTGCCAGAGACAAACTGAAATGGAGTCGAGTGCGAGCGAGAGACAGTTATTTCTTGTGTCAAATTAATTTGCCAAATTGAACTCGAGATGGAGTAAGTAAGAGCGAGAGAGTTTTGAGGCAGAAATAGAGAAATATACAATGAGAGAGCAAGAGAGAGAGAGAGAGAGAGGGGTGGGTCGTACGCATCAATAAACAGATGGAATGCCAGTCATCTCTTGGAGAGGAAGAAAAGATCTGGCGCATAGGTATAGGTCGAAAAGGTAAAAAGGTAAATGCTACCCTTAAGCGCAATCAGTCATAAAAGCCATTATGATGATTGTTAAAAAGTATTTCTTGTGGCATTGCACGAATAATCGTGGCCAACCCATTGCCAAGTATTTAAAAAGTAATAAAAACATTGCCAAAAATGTTTCAGCTCAAATGATAAAGGTTCGGGCGCAAAAACTTCTGCCCAAAAGGAAATTAATAACAACAACAACAACAACAACAAAAAGACAACTATGCGAGCACAGAAATATAAAACAAAGCAAAAACAATGCGAAATCAAACCAAAAGTAAAGAGCCATTCCTCAATAATGATGCCAAAGTCAGCAGCAGACAGAGCCAAATGGTATAGAGGCAGAGTGAGTAAAAGAGAGAGAGAGAGAGAGAGAGAGAGTGGAACTCATAGCCAAGCAATCAGCGCATAAGCACGCCCTGTAATCAAGCATAGACCCTCGCAAGGACCCCAGCAGAACCCATCCAGCAAACCGAACTGATGCGCAACGTGGCAAAATGAAAAGTTTTATAATTAAAATTGGAAAAAGAGAATGAGTGGAGCATGTTTTCTCGCACTCACTGTGTGCGCCGATAATCGTCGGGTGTTCCGCAAACTCGAATCTTTTTCAATTCTAACAACATTTACTACGGCCGCACGCAGTTTAAACTAGAATCAAGGCTGTTTCTCTATTGTTCTTGAATCGGTTTTCCGGAACATTTTCCTACCTGATGCGCAATTGTGCATAATTGATGAGATTTAATTTGAATTAAGTTTGTGTAAAAAGCTTAATAAATCGATATGTCATGTTGGCCAAGTCTTTGGATAATGTAAGTTTGCTTTTAAAGAAGTTTTTGTTTGCGGTCGAAATCGTAGAGTATGTAAAGTGTGCATTTAGAGCAAGGGATACATTTACTAGGAATATTCTAACCTACGAGATTAGCCATTTAAAGACAATGGAGTATGATTACTGTTCGCATAAATATATTAGTTCCTCGAATTCCAGTTGCTGCATTCGCATTTGCTATAGAAGCTTCGGGTTCAATTGTAAATAGTTAATATAAAATATGAGTCTTAGTCCTTATTAAATAAACAATTATAATTAAATTCTGTAACAAATTTAATATTTGTATAAATCGTAAACTATTTAGACTTTAGTTAAATTAAGCGCTTTCGGGTCGAAATGTACATTGGGAACGTTCGCTGCAGCGCTCACTCCCTGCTGACCATTGGCGCATGATTGAAGCTGTTCAGCGGTATTTGCTAATAATAGCTGCGATTGCCATGGGTAGTACTTCTTATAACATGTGTCAGATGCGAAGTGGCTGCTGCTGCTGCTGCTGCTGCTGTTGTTGCTGCTATGGCTGTGGCTGTGGCGTGTCCGACATGCACATGCATGCTGAAAATGGCAGCTCTTCATTCAACAATTGGCGTTTCTAATTATAGCCAGTTATCATGTGCAGCATAATGGCCTGGGCAATTTTCCAGCACAAAGTTCACGGGAACTGCCAGCACTAAGAGCGATGCAATTTTCGGGCGCACTTAGGTCTCAAAGCTCCGCCATTGTATAGAGGAGAAGGCTGATAAATGCTATTGCATATTAGTCGACAATTAACATTAATTTGTGTGATAAATACGTAAAATCAATTATTGAGCCATGCGGCATTTCTACTATTGACATGTGGCATATTAATTGTTATGGCAATCCATTAAATATGCATTTGTTTCAATTACCATCTGGAACGTAAGTTGCGCTTCTGTATGTGTGTGTGTATGTGAGTGTGTGTAAAAATGTTTAAAGCTATTTTAATGCTAATTACCATATCTAGAGACAGGCAGTAACGCGTACTTGCTTGCCTGTTGAAGATGTTTCGCTTGGGGCATTTAAATTTTCAAGTTTTAATGCAAAAACCACACTCGCACACACACACACACACACATGCTGGCACATATGCATATATGAGACGCAAATTAACTTATGGCAACAATGCGACTCTCAGGCGTCGCCCACATCATCAACAACTTCATCATCCTCATCAGCAACGTCGTCTTCATTGTTGTCGTTGGTTGTCGTTGACGACGCTAGATAATAGCTAGGTATCTACAATGGATGTGTGTGTGTGCATATGCCTAAGTATGTGCAGGCTACATGATGTGAATGTAGGTACGTACATGTATATACAAGTGACACAGTTATTACCCAAATGCCTTGACGACGTAGCCAACTTATACAATTGCTAACAATAAGGAACAAACTACGAAATTAACAATATTCAGATGCTCTTTTTTCTACCCGAATGGCAAACTCAGCGAATAACACAATCACGCCTGAAATCAAAGGAGAACTCAATAAACTATAATTTAAATAATCGCAAATAAATGATGCGTTAAATCGAAAGAAATTTAGATAGCTTGATTGATAGTTTGGCTCGAATTTAAATAGTTTTTCTGATGATATTCAAATATATATTATTAATATTATGTTCTTTTGATTATTTGTCATGACTGTAAGAGTCGACTTTACCATATGATTGTCAATCGAAAGTTTGTTTTCTAATCAAGTACTTTTTAATCTCATAAATATTTTGTATGTTTTATATATAATTTTAATTAATAATTTAATGTTTATTTGCAGAGACATTCACTCTCTACTTTCTCTTGTTTTCTTAATGCTTTGATACATTTGAATCCTCGTTTCGCCCATGTACAATAATTAGATTAACACAATAACGACAAGCTGATATCTAATATATGAGGTAGTTCAGCTTCTCAATGTTGCTGCAAAGTTTTAGCCCTTTGCATTCTACCCTGCTGAGCGTAGAGTATGAATTCGTTGCACGCCTAAAGGCGTCTCAGGAAATTGTGGCAATTTCTCTAGACTTTTGTGCAGCGAAAGTGCGCGTATGCAACTTACTTTTGCTTGTTTTCATTCTTAATTATTAATTAAGAAATAAGCATGACAACCGGCAGCAACGACGACATCTTTATTGTAGTAGTTGCTGTTGCTGCTGCAGCTTCTTTTGAGTGTGGCATTACTTTGGGCGCTCAATTCATGTGGTTTAATTAGCTTGGCTTAAAGCAGCTGCTTGCCAGCTTAATGGTAATGGCCCTGGCTGCCTAATTGCCAGTTTGTTAGACAGCATTTGTTTGCCCACTCATCTGTCGCCGAGTCATTTGCGTTTCCATTAACCAACCAATACAAATACAGACTTGCGCACACACAGAAACAATTGCAAATCCCGCCATTTTCGATTCAATAAAATGCAAAAATATTGAAAGCAAAAAAAAAGAAAAAAGATGTAACAGCGTCAAAGTGAGAGAAGAAAAGCTGTGAAGTAGCTCATAAAAATGTAAAAATTTTGCGCCCGACGCAGCACTTAAAAACCGAACCACAATGCGTAACGTTCTGTATGCGTGTGTGTGTGTGTGTGTGTGTGTGTGTGTGTGTGTCTACCACCAATGCATAGCCAATATGGCCGCGTGTGCGTGTGCGCTCAAACCAACGCACTTCCGGTTTAATTAAACGGAAACTGATTTAATTGCATATTTGATGAGCTGCGAGGCAGCGGCCAAATGAATGGCTAGGCACAACACCGAGGTCCTTGGCGTTATTGTAATTCTCGCTGAGGCTGTCGATTCTAGCCCTGCCTCTGTTGTTGTTGTTGTTGCCTCTTACTTAGTTATGCAACAGTAACAAGAAACAGCCGCAACGCCTAGGACTATATGACTTGACGCTTTGAGAGCTTAGCATAAATTGTGATGAATACTAAAAAGGCATTTTATTTATGCCTCACTTAATTACACACCAACAACACTTACACACACCCACACACACACACATCATTCGGTAAAGTTGATCTTTGTCGCCATGCAACTGTGAAAAAGTGGCAATATCCTTAGCGTCCTTGTCACCTTCGTGAAATAAATAAATAAAATGTCAACGGAAAGACGTCTACAGCTGCAGACACACAATTGCTGACCTGGTTTATGCGTAAATTGTTGAATGAGATGCGTGCCCAGCACTTATTGAAAACAGAGTCTTTAAGTAAACAACGATTCCATTTAAATGGATTCTGTGAAAGCTCAACTCATGCGTGCACTGAACAATTGCAATGATTGATTGTATAATCCCCAAAACAGAGCTTCTTCTTCTTTTATTTTTGCTAATTCTGCATTGATTGACGAATAGACAAGTTCTTCAATTGCCGTTGAATATGATAAATAATAGAAGTAACGATAGAAGATTAAATTAAATGTAATAAATATTCAATATTATATTTAAAGAATGCTTCTGAAATGCCAAAATTCTACATCTTGCATTTAAATCGTAATTTATGTGGGCAATTGGCGTTTCATGCTTATCAATGATGCCTGAAACGAAAACACTTTTCACGATATAACTTTTCGCATAAACGTGGCTTTTACTTATTCTGGCTGTGCGCCTTGGCCAGATAGTTAATTTTTATTATTTCCTCTTCGCGCCACAGCCAATGAAATTGACAATGTCCAGTCTTTTGCACTCTCTTCTTGGCTCGGCTGCTGGCTTTTAATTTAATGTGCGCATTTTTATGAACATGTTAATTTGATATTCAATAAAGTTGGTTTGATTTTCGGCTTTTAATGGATTCTCGCATTTAATGACGGCTGCCACTACAGCAGCAGCTCCTGCTCCTGCTGCTGCTGTTGCTCCTGCTCCAGCTCCCCCGCTTCCAATGTCCTTTTTGGTGCTCTGTTTTAATGGTTCGCTCCCACTCAGTCCCATTCAACGCTTCGCTGAAGATTACCCAACCCCATACCCTGCCTCTGGCTCGGGCTATGGGGGAGGTGCAAATTGCTGCACAGCTTGTTGGGTTTGTGATTTGTGTGCGAGTTGCACACTTCACTACAGCAGCAGAGGTGTGGGTAGGTGAGACCAAGAGCAAAGCTGAGATTATAAAATCTGAAAATCTATGCATAAAAGCGAAGCAATAATATTTTGCTTGGCATTCGCGTTGGATTTGAGTTTGCTTGGCTTTCAATAGCATCAGCTAATTACCTTTGAATGTTAGTTAAGCTAATGCATCCAAAAGCTAATGACAGTTCTTACATTAGGTATTGCGGAATTAATACAAATGCGAAAGGAGATGGAATAATGGAATATTTCCATTGAATTTTGCATTATTAAAAATTAGTGTGTCATCAATTTCGAGGTACATTATCTTGCTCTATCATTCTCTCTCGCTGTCTCTTTTATCCTGATTAAAATCTCTTGTCCAAAGAATAGATGAACATTCAAGAATAATTAGGTTTGCTGATTAAAACCATATATTTTTAGCTTCGTATGAGTTGGCATTACATCTATTTCATATAAATATTTATAATGCATTTATTTTGTTCTTTGTAGATTTTTATTCTCATTTCAGAATTTGTATATGAAAATGCTATTTATTTATATCTATCCTTAGTTACTAAATGCTTTATTCTTTTCTCATTTTTTTTTTAAAGTTCGCTATTCTCAGTTCTCGTTTGATTATTATTAGCTAAGCCGTTGTAAGCAGCTTTCAGTGCTTAACCCCCTCGCTCATAAAGTACAGCAGATTTTAATTTGACTGACTGCTGCCGGAGTGCAAGTCGCAGTCGAGTGGAGTCGCAGTCCGTACTTTTAGCTTTTACGATTTTGCAGCACATTATTGAGTAATTATGCGGCATCAGAAGGTAAGCCATCCATCAGCCAGCTTCAACTTATTATTACGGTTGTCTAGTTGGCCATGAACAGCATCGCCGTTGCCATCGCCATCGCCATCGCCATTGCCATTTCCGGTCCTCATCCTGTCAGTTTTTATGAACACTCAAAATGCAAACACATAACATTAACAGACTCATTAACTGCGAACAAAGCAAATATAATTTGTTGCCCAATAAATTTGGTATATTCAGTCAGCATAGCTCTGTAGCCGCCAACCCGCCGCCTCTGTAACATGGCCTTAACAAATAGGCAGCGCCCAAGAGAGCGGAAGCCGCAGAACAGGGGTGAAAAACTCACAGCTAGATAAAAAGAAATGCGCGACCAAAATAGAATCAGAAGAGAGAGAGAGTGAGAGAGAGTAGCAAAAATACATACACAAATACAAAAATATATATATATATGGGAGAAAGGCAAGAAAAGAGGGAATCATTTTATTGCTTTGGCGCGGCAACAGATTTCGCTGGCACAAAAATGAATTTAGCATAAATGAAACATTTTTACGAGCTGCCATTACGGGCCAAAGCAACATGACAACAATAAAAACAAACAGAGAACACAAAATGGGAAAAAAAGAAAAGAAAAGAAAGGAAAACAAAACAAAGCAACAGACAGACAAACAGACTGCAAAACAAAGTGCAAATATTTGGTCAGACAAGACGCAAATGATGAACAGTCCAACAATTTATGTATGCGCAACGCGTCCTACATATATATCTATATAAGAATTCTATATTAAACATATACACATAGGCATGTGTGTATGAGTGTGTATGCGAACGTATGTGCACACTGAGCAAAATGTATGATCTCTGCATTAATCTAATACAATTTAAAAAATAATCAAAATTCGACATATATATATATACATATTTATATTATTGATATGTGTTAATTCCAAGTTAGATATATGACAAATCAGTGTTCAAATCAGATTGAGAAACTTGAAGCTCATCCTGTCAATTGCCAAAGCGTAATATTGATCTTTTCTCTGAGTGTATATGTGCAAGTGTGACAAGCCAAGGACACATACACACACGCACACACACACTTATAGCATAAGTTGAGCAGATAGCTCTGTGCAATAAAAAACATCATCGAAGCCATTTGTCAAAAGCAGCAACAGCCCAAAGAGCGAACCCAGTGCGGAGCACTTCGTATTTCGTATTCATTGCCAAAAATCACAATAACTGCGCTGCAAAGCGGGACGACATGTGCGGAGATGGGGGCGGGACACGCTTTGCTCATTGTAACAGAGCCCGCGAAGTAGGCAACATAAAGTGGCAGCTACCAATTTCCCCTACCAGCCATGAATACTGGCAGTACGCTAACTTGTGTCCAAACACGCGCGTCTACAAAATGCGTTGGCCACACTCTCGACCCGCTACAATCCGGATACGGCTGCGGGAGAGGGTGCGAGTCCGGGGCATTTTAAAGCGTGCCTGGGACTGGCGCGTCGCATCGTCTGCTGTGAGAAGCGCATAAATAATCTTGCTGCCTCACGGCTGTTGAAATGGCGTAAAATAATAAAAGCGACGTGAAAGCAATAGCGACCAGGCAATCGCAATCGCAATACCAACAGTTACGGCAACGGCAACAGCAATAGCAACAGCTACAGCAACAGCAACAGCTACAGCAACAGCAGCAGAGCCCAAAGGCCGTTTAGTTTTCAAGCAGATATTGCTGCTGTTGTTGCCCTTGGATGGCTGCAGTTCCTGGTATTTGGCATTGCGATAGTCCAGCTGCAGGCTAAATCGCACGGTCCAGTCGAGTCGAGTGCTAAGCGAAATCGCGATTTTTAGTGCTGCCTCCCATCTATTTTTGCATAGTGCATTAAGTGACTGCTACGATTGCGTATACGCGGCGTGAACCGTCAATGTAAGCAGCGAAATATGCAAAGGCGACTGGCTACAAGTGAATCAGTTGACTTCAGTTTAGTGTCTAATGACACCATAGTTGAATCAGCACTGACTCAAAATGTATATTTGCAAGAGACTAATAAGATATAAATATATAAATAAGATATTTGACCATAAGAAAAGTATCTAAAGCTCTCCGAATTGGTAAATAATTGAGTATATTAAAAAATTGATGAAATAGTTACGTATTAATTAATTATTGAATAAGCCAAGAAATTAAAGTATTTATCTGCAGAGAGTCAACTGAAAAATAATTAGCATGAATATTTTATTTCAATTTGTTTTGTACAGAAAAAATAAAAATAAAAAAAAAAAATAAAATAAATAAATACAGAATTAAAGAAAACCTTTTTAAATAATATCGCTCATAAGTAAGTTCGAGAAATTTATTTCAAATTTAAAGAAACTGGAAATACAATTTAAGCCCATTGCCTTTGCTTTTCATGAATATTTTTTTGATGTATTAATATACATTATATTTTTAAAATTTTGTATGCTCAATCCCTACCTAACATTGTATTTTATTTTTATTTTTTCTATACCCTGAGCCCATTGTAAATGGGAAATCAGGGTATAATGGTTTTGTTAAAAGTATTTAACAGGCAGAAGGAGACGTCGCAGACCCCACAAATATATAGAAATATAAATATAGAAGAATATATATAATATTCTTGATCAGCACAAAATAAGTTTATTGCCCAGTCCGTCTGTCCATCCGTCCGTCCGTATGAAAGTCGAGATTTCGGAAACTACAAAAGCTAGAGAGCTGAAATTTCATATGAACACTCGTATGTTAGTTACGCAGAACGAGTTTTCTTATTTATTTAATTATTTAATTTTTTTATTTTTTTTTTTTTTTTGGTAAGTCATCCAATTTCCAAATTATCGAAGGGAAATCGAAAATTTGTTTATTTTTAAAATGTTTTTTTATTTTTTTTTTTTAGCATAACTTCTACACCATTTGAGCTAGAGACTTCGAACTTATATATTTAGATAGATATTATGGATCGCAGATTTTGTAATTTTCAGATTTTGAATGTCACGGCCAATGCCAAAACGCATTTCAAATTCTTGAAACTTGCAATTTGCCAACAAAGATACATTTAATATCTTACTACTCTTAATCTACTCTGAAGATCGTCCATCTCGAAATGGAGTTATAAGCGTACAGCCTAACGCAACCCCAAGCCACTGCAGCAACTGCGCGGTTAGCAGAGCGCGTGCTCATGCGTTTGTAAAGAAGGAGAGTATTAGTTTTTGTTTGAAGGGTTCAGGGTATCTCGTAGTCGAGCCGTCTCGACTAGAGCCTTCTTACTTGTTTTAAGCCGTCTTTAATATTTCTTTGCTTGCATTAAAATTTATTGCTTAACGAAACGTTATTCAAATTTGTAAATCGAGTTTTACACTCAAAGAGAAAAAATTTGCGAAATTTTGCAAGTTTCTTCGTGCAGCTTTTATGTACTTCGGCTAAGTAGTCGAGAATAGTTAAGTAACTAAAACTTCTTTAGAACTTGGTAAACTGTTTTTTTTTTTTTTTTTTGTTTTGTTTTGTGACCCACATATGAGCGACGCACACAATACAGGCTGATTGAGCAGGTCTTCAATCAGAAGCGTAAGCCACGACCTGGACCTTACTTACCTCTAGTGTCGTGCGCTGACAGTGAACTCGGAAATTGTTTATATCTTTTTTGATTTATGCCTGGCTCGCATTGTATATGTGTTGGATAGAAGCACACAGTCTTGTATATATTTGGACAATTTATGAAGGACGTTGCCTGGACGCCCACCCATGAGTGGGTGGCGGCAACAGAGGGATTGGAGTAAACCAAGCCACAAAATGGCCTAAGAAGCAAGGGCCGTGAACTACGACCTCAACTCTGTGCCCTTTGGGATTAGAGACAAATTAAAATTGTAATATTTTATTTATATCGTGTATTGTTGCTGTTGTTGTTGTTGTGCCACAATAACTGCTGAGACAGGACATTCGTCCTGCCACATTGTCATTCGATGCGGAAGGGGCTTCCATAGAGACGGCGACAGGGCGGGATGTGGGATGGGAGATGGGCGATGGGCGATGGGAGCTGGGCTCTGTTGGTCTCTTGGTATTAGGGGTTAATTTGTGTGTTTATTGCAGTTGGACAAGTTTGCGTTTGTGTTTGTATTTGGTCGCCGTGGGTGGGCGGCAGATACTTAAATGTATTTACCAGCGATATAGCAACAGTAAGAGCAACAACAGCAACACCAACAATAAGTAACAGCAATGAGCAACAAAACAGCAAACGGCAAATGCCGAACGGCAACGAAAAATTGTAGACTATTTAAGAAATTTATGTGCGGATGTTTCGCCGTCGGGATATTTCCGGTTTATGATGATTATGTTTTGCGCGCCAGCACCCGCAGGTCCCACTCTCTCCTCCTCCTCACTCCCTCACTCTCTCTCTCTCTCTCTCTCTCTCTCTTTATATCTCCCGCCAACCTCTTCTCAATTCTCTGGCTCGCCTGTCGACTCCTTGTTGTGCTACGTTTTATTTTCGTTCATTTTTAACAAGCGGATTACGCTTTTGCCACGTTATTGTTGTTGTTGCTTTTATAACTCTGTCTCTATGCAATAGCTCTGAGCCGGAGCTTGGGTCGGGCTTTCATTTCTTTTGTTGCTGCCAGCATAATGCATAATAATCATAACAATAATTTCTCTTATTTTTATTCGTTTTCTTTATTTTTTTTTCTTTTTTTTTTTATATGCTGACCAAAGTTTTTTATTTCTTCGACGCATAATTCTTGTGTGCATTTTAATTATTATTTGAAAAGCATTTTAATGCATTTGCATTTCATTCTAAATATAATCTCTATACCAAGGCTTATAAGCCTGGTAGAAAATAAGCGCAGGGGCATTAAAACACGTAACATACTTAGCCAAATGCGCTTAAAAGTTTATCACCCACCTTTAGCATAACATATATTTTAATACATTTAAATAAATAATTAAAACGTTTACTTGTCACGCTTAATACTTATATACACATGGCCTACACTCATTTAACATTGATATTTAATAAGTTTAAGAGCTTGACTCAATCTAGATTTGCTTTCTTTGATTCATTACTTTTTATTTATTTATCTCTTATTCGTGCGAATCGAGTTTGCTTGTGTAGAAACCTCAGCTGCAACTATTTCACCGCAATCCCTCAGTTAAGTGAACAGAGCTGGCAAATTGCTGGAGCAACCGCAGTAAATGTGGCTTACAAAGCCACCAAAGCCCCCCTTTCAAAGCCCAACTTCTTTAAAAGCGAACAACTCCGAATTTGTATGTATGCAGAGGGACAGAAGGCGTGCAAGGAGTGGATATTAATTTGCCTGACAACAAAAATAGCCGAGAGTAACAACAGCAATACACACACGCACACATGTATAAAGAAGTGGGGTATTATTTTTATTTCTTCATACAAAGGCGACATCGTCTGGCTTTTATTATGGGTATTCCGCTCGCTGGCATTACAGTTAGGGTCTGGCCATTGTTGACGCTGTTGTTGTTGTTGCGATTGGAGTTGCCTTTGGTCAACGGCCGGCCACAAAAAGTAATCTCTGAGCATAAACGCATAGCCTGGCTGCAATTATGCCGAATGCTGAGCATAATGCGACCACAATTTTCATTACCACACACAGCGAGCAGGGGCCTTTTGGATATGTCCAGCCAAATGTCACTCTAACAACAACAAATAATGCTACACTTTTACATTACAGCTTGTGTGTGTGTGTGTGTATGGCTGTATGTATGTGTATGTAGTATGTATGGCTGGTGTTAAGCCTGAAAACGCGGCCACGACAAAGTCGCCTGTAAAGCCAAAAACAATAACTGGGCTTTAACCCATCGCCTAGCTGCATGCACGCCTCATAAAAGTCTAATTAATTAAAATCGTGCCCGAGTCGTCCAGAGGCATCACCGACAACGCGACGAACGCCCCCAGCGGCAGCAGCAGCAGCAGCAGCAGTAGCACTCGCTGTGGGTGCGTCAGCCAACAGCTCGTATGCGTAATGCGCGCTGGGACTTTGGCGGCAGACGCTAATTAAAAGCCTGCAGCACAACTTTTCTAACAAACAAGATATGAAAATATGCTGTCATGAGGCCGACATCGAAATACTCTTGCGAATCACAAATTTTACATAGGCAACTATACAGATGTAAATGGATCTACATAATACATATACATTTTATTAGCTATGTTTTTAATTTAAATAGTTTTATAGTTTCCCTTATTTATATTCTAGATATATAAATATACATTCATACGCGTAGCTCTATCTCTTTTTGCAGCTTTAAGAAACTTCTTAGCTCAGTCGGCATGCCCATTGAGCACTTAGAAAGGTTGCAAATATCAGCTGCTATAATAGTTACAAAGGAACTGCCAACACACTTTTCATGCGAGTTATAAAGTTAATCAGGCCTCAAATGTTATCCCCAGTGAAAAAGCTAAAGCTGCGCCAACGGCAGACGCAGCTGGAGCAGCAGCCGCATTGGAATTTGATTAAAAGTACTTTTAATAAAGTTCCTTTGCTGCCATTGATGATATTTATTGCATGCGTTTTTCATGGCCTCCCCCATAGAATGTTAATTAGTTTTTATGATGTGCATGCGTGTGTGTGTGTGTCCTTTGTGTGTGCGAGCGCGCACAATTCGGATCAGCCCTGCGGGATTATGGCTTATTAAAAGGCTTATGAAAGTCAAAAGAAAGTTTACTTAATTTCAGTTAGTTAAGCGCCAATGAAAGCCGTCCACTTGAGCATTGACCAAAAACTTTTCGCTGGCCTGCCAAATGGCCAATAAAAATGGCTTAGCTCGATACAGCGGCCAACAGGGAGTTGGCAATTTCACAAGAATTCTTTGGATTAGACACTCGCGACTTTATAGCCAGCACATAAATTCAAATGGTCCAACATAAAATCAAATAAAAATCTGCAATAAACATCAAATTGACAACACGTCGAGGACAATTCCGGCCTCTGGCGTCGCCTGATCTGGGAGCCAACTTATTTGCATGTTTGACTTTGACTCATGTTCGCTAGCCTATTTTCGGATTAAAGAAAATTGTTTTCATCTTAAATTTCTACTAGAAATATGAACAATTTTTTTTGGTTTTTTTTTTTTTTCAATTACTGCTGAACTTCAAAGTGAGACCATTTATTATTTATATTCAGGCAAATACAGTGAAATGTGCTTAAAGTGAATGATAGCATCCGATAATAAATAATCGAATAAATTGGAAAATATTTCAGGTATTTTTCAGTGATTTTTTCTTTACCCGTTGCTCCAGGCATCACAATATTTTCGTTTTGCTGCTATCACAGCTAGCTATAAGCAGCTTTCACTGTATTTTATTTCCTTGTTGCCGCGTTACTTTGACCAGCTGCGGTCGTAGGACAGTCGCCTAACGCTTCAATAGCCAAATTCGTACCTTTAGCAAGCCCCCTGCGCTTGTGGCCAGGCAAGTTTCTGGGTATTTTACCCAGCAATTATGAGCGCAATTGTGCGCACTTTGTTCCCGGCTTTGACTGCGCATTTTAATGTTTTCTCCAGTTTTTTCCTTCTCTTTCCCTTTTCTTTTAATTTTATTTTTTTTTTACAATACGAAAAAAAAAGATCGTTAAGAAAGAGTTTCAGGCATGCTGGGCACGTGCTGATTGATGTAAAATGCGTAATGACAGAGTCCTGAGAGATGGGGCGAAGGTATAGATAGATAATGACCACGTTGTGATAAAAAAAAAGTTTTCTAATTAGAATATGCGTAGCAGTTGCCAAGTGGAATATTTGACCCTTTTTTCTGGCCACTATTCAATGAGCCAATTAAAAGCATTCATATTCTTTATACTCCCGTGTAAACATCGTATTAATTTCACAAAAATAGGTTTTATTTTGCAAATTAAAATATTTATTGTACTGTACTTTCTGGACATCTATCACAAATTATTCAAGAAGTAATTATTCTATTAATTATCATATCACTAGACAATCAGCAAGTTAACTGCAGTTATTACATTTCTGTTTATTGTTGTAAGACTTTTACAATATTTAGTTAAATGTATTTTAATTGCTTTTATTTTTTTGTTATAAATTAATATTATGTATAAGTTAAAATAATTATAATCTTATTTGATACTTTCATACATGCAAATATAAATAAAGAATAATTTTTGTAAACTTAACTCATATCTAAGTAATTAAGATATTTTTATATAGTATCTATTACCGCTTAGCGATTTTTTAATTCATTTGGCATAACATCAAAACATTAAAAACCTATGCACTCTCTTCTTCAACGCATTATCTTTATATCTATTACGCTCTCTCTCTCTCTCTCTCTCTCTTCTTGTTCTCTTTCATTTTACTTGTAGCTATATCGATAACGATTTAGATTTGATAAGCAATTCTCAATAGAGCAGCGGAACAGTCAGGCGAAATTGTGAGCGTCGTAACAGAAAACCGACAAACTTGACACCCACAGAGACAATAAAAAGAATGGCAATCCCGAAGCGGAGAATTAGCACCGATATGAAGTCCAGATTGTAGTACTGTACGATTGACATATCTTCCTTCCAAATGCGCATATGTGGTGCACCCTTGTGACGCAGCACATATTCAGTCCACCAGATGGCGTTCTCCAGTGGAGTCATGGGCTGATCTCGCAGCCTTTTGGACATTTGGTGCGCATTTTCAGAATAAAACGGATTGTCGATAATCTCTTTTATAGATTTCGCTATGGATTCAACAGTCATCGTAGAGGCATCCAGAATTTGAGCCAGTCCTGATTGTTTCATAAGTGCGGAATTGCCAAACTGATCGTAATACAGCGGCAGACACAGCATGGGCACGCCGTAATAGGCGCCCTCAATAATGCTCAGAATACCGCCGTGGGTAATAAACAATTTGACGTTGGGATGCGCCAACAAGGCTCGCTGTGGCAGTATTTGTCTTAAATATATCTTATCCGATTTGTTGGGCAGCTGCTTATCAAATTTGAAGACAACGCGCTGCTGGAGGTGATCAAAGCTTCGCTGGACCTTTTCGATTAGCACAATGGGGAGCCACTTCTCTATTATGTCCATTCCCATCGAGAAGACGATGACTCCATGCTCGGCCTCATCCACAAATTGTTGCAGCTCCTCATCGAGCTCGTCCATCGGCTGTTCCAGGTGCATTCCCGCCACCTCGATGACATTGGGAACATTGGAGCGGGCACGTCCCAGGCTAAAGTGCTGATTGATTAGTACCAAAGCAAAGTTTTGCCGAATATTATGTAGACTTTCGGCACTTTCATGGAAGTAGCGCTTATAGAGCGACAACTGCTTGGGCAGGTACACCATTTGTTCCAGCAGCCACTCTTCAGTAATGTATATCCAGTTTCTGACCTTATTAAGAACACTGAAGCCATTGGAATAGCCATTTGATACAATTGGCTCGTATACACTAATGGCCCTATTGCCTGCCAGGTAGTTAATGCTCCAAGACGTTCCACAGAGCGATAGCCCCACCAGTGGGGCTCTGAAGTGATGGGCAAAGCCATATAAGGCATCTGTGAAGGTTGCCTCGACTATGACCATGTCGAACTGGGCACTCTTATCCTGCAGCATTGACTGAACTCCCGGGTCACTTAGAACGCAGTTGGATGATTTGTAGAAAAAATCTGCTACAAATGAGGCCTCTTCCCACTTGGTTAAGGGAAACTTCAAGTCATCGCTAGATTCTTTAAAATCTACAATTTACAATTTACAATTTTATTTTTTAAAGTTTTGAATATCTCTGTTGCAAAGGTATTTTAATAAGAAAAGAATTAGTAACAATTAGTAAAATTCCTACAGTTGCACTTTATATTAATATTAACGCTTAAATAAATGCAATAATTATTTCATTTCACTTTGAACAAGTATTTCCCTTTGTAGTAATAAGCAGGAAAATAAACGGCTGAACTGTTGCTTACCTTTCATTAAGTGGTCCAGGGCTTTGACTCGTATATGACGAGCGCCTTCGATATCCGCGAAATGTTCATTTCCAGCTGAAATGATGGTTACTTGATGGCCTTTGTGCACAAGTGCTTTCATGTAGGGCGTCAAGAGTAGAAAAGACGTCGGAGAACAATATGAAAATACGGCTAATATGTTGGCGGCAAGTGCCTGCTGAAAGCAAACGCCAATTACCAGAAATACGCCACCCGCGTGCCTTAACATAACGTAGCTCTACGTCCGATCATTTCAATGCTCTCATTTGTACTGGGCTTTTATTAAACTATAGACGAACTTCAATCGCCTGAAGTCTCAGTTATGGAGAGTGCTGCCAATCTTATCGCTGACATTGGCATTGATAGTGGCTTTCGACAGTAAGCGAGCTGTATTCCATTTGACTGTCAGTCGAAATTTGATATTGGTAGGAACAGGTTAACTTACCGACTCTCTGTTTGCTTTGATACACTAGCAACTGTGAATTTTTACTGAAAATAAATTAAATCAATTATCTACAAAAATTCATTTAATTCAATCTAAACTTCGTTATTTAAACAAAAAAAGTTTAGAAAGGTTTCATAGCAAAATTATCATAATTGTGTGCTTATCAAAGTGGTATCTAAAGTTAGAGCTATTTCTAATCTTCGTGTTCAAGTGTGGCTATCAACTGATAACAATCCAAGCACTTAAAGAAGAGAGAGTTATTATAAGTAGGCTCATTCCGAAGAGTAAGGAAAATAACGATTTAAGTTCAGTTTCTTGCATCGGGTCGCCTTCCGACCCTTCGACTGGTGTGCAGCGTGTTCGATATATAATTATTAGACAACCGACATTGAGAGAATATTTTCAAATTCAGTTATTACAGAATCCGAACGTTGATCGCTGTGAGGTGACAGACACAGCTCGAACGCATAGACCAGTTCATTGCTCATTGCCAAACCCGCTCTGTTGATTTTATTAGCCAAAAATAAAAATCCATTTAGGCTGCAGCTGCTCGCCCAGGCTTCTTCGATGGTACTTGAATCTGGCATTGAGTTCTATTGAAATGAGCCAGATGAGAGTCAGCTCCAATTATTTTTAGTTCATGCCAGCAAGTGGCAAGTGAAGGCACAAACCAAAACTATCAAGCCCACAACCACGTTCACTGACATGCTGCTGCTCCACGTCCGAGCATTTCAATGCACTCCCTCGAACGGGGCATTATTGAAGAGAGTACTGCTAATCTTATCAGTGGGATGCCATAGGTAGTTGTTCGAGGGAAACATGCCGAGCGCCTCTTCAGTTGAATTCCGCATGTGCAATTCGCTGGAACTGTGAACGGGCTGCTTGTACAATGCAGCTGCAGCAGCTGCGGATTGGGGGCGTAGCCCTCACAACATTACTGCTGACGGGGTGCCATACATGGGCTGCCAGGATACTGGCCGTGTTCCCCTATGATATGCACTCACAGTGCATACTTTTGACGCCCTACATACTGGCGCTGTTGGAGCGGGGTCATCAGCTGACCTTGATACACGACTTTAAGAACTGCGAGGTTGTGGAGCACTTGCATTCGATACGCATCAGCCATTACTATAACGCAACGTTTGGTGAGTGGCAGATTTGTGAAATTAAAATTAATTAATTAAAACCTTATTTTTTAAATTATTGCCTAAATAGATTACAGTCCCGAAGCATTTACGGTAACCTCCAGATGGCTATATATCGAATACATCAAAAAATATTTCATCAAGTTCAATCTAAATGTGCTCTCCACACCCGAGGTGCAGGCGCTCCTCCATTCCAATGTGACCTACGATCTGGTACTCATAGAGCCCTCCTACACTGATGCGCTCTTCGGACTCGCGCCCCATTTCAATGCCAGTCTCATTGGTCTGTCCACGTGTGGGTCGGATTGGAACGTGGACACATTAGTCGGCTACATTCCGTCTGCCGCACTCGAGCCGGTTATGCCCACTGGCTTCAGGCGCGCCGTGACTCTGCTGGAGCGTATCAATAACTGGATCCTCATCGCGGAGGAGTGGCTGATGCACAAGTTAATCATTTTGCCATCGATGCGAGCAATACACGAGCATTTCTTTGGGCATCTCAGCCAGGGATTCATGGAGATACGTCAGAGTTTCTCGATCGTATTGCTGAATCAGCACTTCAGCCTGTTCTCTGCTCGCTCAAATGTGCCCAGCTTGGTTGAAGTGGCCGGCATGCATGTGCCAAAGGAACTCGAGAAGCTGCCACCGGATCTAATCGAGTTTATTGAAGAGGCGCCGCATGGTATCATTGTCATGTGCCTTGGCTTGGAGGTGCAGAGCAGACATCTGTCGACGGCGACCCAGGCATTGATAGCCGAAGCCTTCGAGGCTCTGCCACAGCGTGTTATATGGAAATACGAGCACGATGCCCATCCTGAGGTGAACAGTAGTATTTACTTCAGCAAATGGATACCGCTTCAAGCGCTACTCGCGCACCCCAATGTGCGCCTCCTGATCAACCATGGCGGCATGCTAAGCATCATAGAAGCCGCTCACTTCGGCAAACCCGTGCTGGGCCTACCTCTATTCTTCGATCAGTTCCGCAACATGGAGTACATGCGCGAGAAGGGCGTGGACCTCAATACAATGACCAGGCAAGAGTTTGTGAAGACAATCAAGCAAATGCTGGAGCAGCCCCAATATAAACACAATGCGATCAAGCTCTCGGAACGCCTACGAGATCAGCCACTGCATCCACTGGACCTGGCCGTCTACTGGACGGAGTATGTGCTGCGTCATAAGGGTGCGCCTTATATGCGCATTTCCAGCTCCAATATCAAGGTACTGGACTACTACAGCCTGGACAATGTGTTAGTAATCGCTGGACGCATTGGTTTCCCCCTTTGCCTCCTGATATATGTGCTATACAAGATAATCAAAAAGACGCAGGAGGGGCAATTAAACAGCCATAGAAAACAACAATAGTTCCCTGCCGGCACAGTATCGGTTACAGATTCCATTATCTTATCTGCGATTGGCAATTACGCTTTTTAATCAATGGAAATCTGTATGGATATCCACTTCATAAGTGCTTATTTGTGTAAAGTATATGGCGTATTCTAATGTACATATATGATAATATATTATCTTAAAACTACTATATAAAATTAATAATAAAAAAATAAATAAATGGCAGCAAATGGAAAATAACAAGAATAAAATTTTATTTTGCATTATTATTTATTTACCTTGTCATAATAGTATAATTAAGTTTATAAAGCAAGTGGCCCCTGCTCAACAATATATGTGTTGTACGGCATCAATAAAAACTCAATTCTCAGAGAGTCAAAGCTTATTTGAAACTGGAGAGAATGCTCAGTAAATCGACAGACCGGTCTAGTCTACGTTGTATACTAAATGCATAACGAAAGTTTAGGTTGAGCGAGAGCGCACAAACTACGAATAAAAACAATGAGTGAGAGAGAGAGTGAGAGAGAGAGAGAGGGAGAGAGAGAGACATTCAGAGTGAGCGTGAGAACATCGACTTGCCTCTTATATAACAACAGAGAATTAGTAAACAAACAAATTTATTGTCAGACGCGTGCCGATGACCGTATAGCACAGACATATGTATAGTTAAGCTGTGCTAAAAATAAAACAAAAGATATAAATATATATATATGTTTATATGTATATATAACACGGGAATAAATCAACGTTATGCTTCAATAATTTTGGCGTTTTCTAACTAACGACAAATCGTAATCGCAAAAATAAACCGATAATTCAAATTAATTTCGTCTGCTCATTTTTTAGTGTTGAACGAGCCTCAAACTCATTTGGTTCACTTTTTAGTTTAAAAATGCAGTTGCTTGGCTTGGGCGTGTTGATAGGGCTGCTCCAGCAGCTGGCAGTTGGCGGGGAAGGCGCCAAGATTTTGGCTGTCTTTCCATTCCCCGGCAAGTCGCAGTACATATTTGCCGAGCAGTACCTCAAAGAGCTGGCTAGAAGAGATCACAATGTCACGGTCATAAATACTTTCGGCAGCAGCGAGGTGTCATCGAATTTTAGAATAATTGGCGCGACCAAAATACACGAAATAATGGCTGGTAAGATTTCATATGCTTTAGCTGATTGCACAAGATAAGATAATGCTGAATAGCTTTCGGCAGAGCGGACTACAATCAGCAGGCCAACCAGTGGACAATGCTGACCATGACCACGGAATTCCTGAATATGCTGACGACGAGCGTGCTAGAGGATGACAAAGTGCAGCAGCTGATGCGAAGCGGCGAGGATTTCGATTTGGTGTTGCTTGAGACTGTGCAGAACGAGGCATTGTTCGGTCTGGCACAACACTTCAAGGCGCTGACCATGGGCATCTCCTCGTACGGCACAGATCGGCACATTGACGAGCTAATGGGCAATATATCGCCACTCTCCTTTAACCCCATGCTGCTCTCCTCCCGCACAGAGCGCATGAGCTACGAGCAGCGACTGTGGAACGTGTGGGATGCCAGCCTTAGCTGGGTGCACAGGCGTCTGGTTCACCTGCCCAGCCAAGAGCTGCTGTATGAGAAATACTTTCCCAAGGCCAGCCAGACTCTGGACCAGGTGCTAGACAGCTTCTCGCTGATGCTGCTGGGTCAGCATTTTACGCTCAGCTATCCGCGTCCCTATCTACCCAACATGATTGAGGTCGGCGGACTGCACTTGCAGCACTCGAGAGAGCCCCAGCCGCTGCCCGACGACCTGGACAAGTTTGTGGCAGAGGCCGAGCATGGTGTTATCTATTTCTCAATGGGTTCAAATATCAAGAGCGCCGATCTGCCCTTGGCGCGGCGTGAAGTGCTGCTGCAAGCCTTTGGCAGGCTGAAGCAGCGCGTACTCTGGAAATTTGAAGAGGAACAGTTAACGAATCAGCCCGCAAATGTGCATATTAGCAAATGGTTTCCACAGCCGGATATTCTAGCGCATCCCAATGTGAAGCTCTTCATCACTCACGGCGGCCTGCTGAGCACCATTGAGAGCATCTACTTCGGCAAGCCTGTGCTGGGATTGCCTATATTCTACGACCAGCACTTAAATGTGCAGCGCGCCCAGCAGGCGGGTTATGGGCGGACTCTGAATTTGTGGGCCATGACGGCTACTCAATTGCATGATGAGATTGTTGAGCTGCTCAGCAATGAGAGCTACACGCAAGCAGCACAGCTTAAGTCGAAACTATACGCCGATCAGAAGGACACGCCATTGGAACGCGCCATCTGGTGGACGGAGTATGTACTACGCCACAAGGGCGCGCCCCATCTGCGATCAGCATCGCGCGACCTAAACATGGCCCAGCTGCACGGCTTAGACACCTGGGGATTACTATGTGGCCTTGCATTGCTAATTGTTTTGCTGCTGTTCTTAGTCATCTCGCAGTTGTTTAGAATTGTACGCAATATTTTTGGAAAGCGTTCCATTCAAACAGAGGCAGCCAAGAAAATTCAGTAATATTGCCTATAATGAATTGAAATCGATTGCGAAGTTTTTTATGATTAACTAAAAAAATAAAAATTAATAATTATTTGAATCAACATTAAATAATACATTATTGATGCAAATTTACAAATTTACAACATATTTATTAAAGTTGTTGAGGCACGTTAAAATTAATATATTTTCATTTCATAATTATTATTAAATTAATATTATGACTTATAAATAAACAGAATATGTAGTATAAAAAAAAACCTGAAACTCATAAAAACAATTATAATACAAAAGACTATAAAAAATGCTTTATACCTACGAATGCCGCACTGTAGCATATGAGTGTATAAAGAATCTTTTTTAATCTGTTTAATATTAATATTCTAACAAGACATTCTACTGTGTATAATCTAGTCCATAGCATAGCTATAGGGGGTATTTAACGCTCAAAAAATTAGATAAGAATGATTAGAAGATCAGACTAGGCTCTCTTAGAGTATAAAAGCCTTATCTTCCAGCTCTCATTCGTGTTGAATTCAAAAGAAAATACATCTCGAAACGTTCTCTGCCAGCTGAGTCTACACCCTTATTAGGGTACTATCTCGTCTAAATGTTTCTTACACAATATTGAAAGTTATTTCAGTACGAGTTGTAAAAATTTTTGCCGATGATCATGACTGGCAGATTGCGTCGTTCACGCAAGCATACGAGATTTCCAGCGAGTCGAGCAAGAGCTGCTATGATGTGTGTATGCAACAACAGAGACGGTGCCTAATTTAGTAGTCTAATATGAAAATGCTGCGGCGATCTACGTGAGGCTGGGTGCGGTGGCGTGCTGTGTTGCTCATATAAATGATTGTAATCGTCTCTGTAAAAGCTGTTATCGCATGCACGTCCATCAGTCTAATCTGAAGCAAACAATGTTTTCCATTAAGTCCAGGCAATTTCAACATTTCAGTTGCATATTAGAACTGTGTCTAGTCGCACTGTCTACAAAATGTTGTTTTGCAAACTGTTCGTTGCTGTCTTAATTTCCGTCTTGACAAATCGGCTTGATGGTGCGCGTATTCTTGCAATATTTCCCTTTCCGGGACCCTCGCAGTACATCAATGTACAGCCCTATCTGAGGGGCCTCGCGGCACGCGGTCACCAGGTAACATCGGTAAACGCCTTTCCCCAGAAGAAGACTGTGGAAAACTTTCGTGATATTGTAGTACCTGAAGTTTTTCAGTCATACGAAGGTGCGTCTGACGGCAATGCGGGCCGAGCGGAATATTGACTCAGTGTCCTTTCTGACTATTACAGAAATCATTGCTGATCTTGATATCCACAGGAATTCGTGGCAGGAGAACAGCTTTATTAATGACTTCTTTCTGAGCATCACCAAAACAGTGTTGCAGAATGCGAAGGTGCAGCAGGAGCTGCTGCAACCCGGCAAGGCACAGTTCGACCTAATCATTGTGGAAGCGTTGCGCGACGATGCGCTGTATGGCTTTGCTGCGCACTTCAATGCGCCGATCATTGGCATCTCCACATTCGGCACGGACTGGAACATCGATGAGCTCGTGGGCAATACTTCCCCGATTTCCTATATACCACTCGTTACGCTTGGGTTGACCGATCACATGACCTACTGGGAGCGCGTGCACAACTTTGTCGAGACGGCCATTGCCTGGCTTAATTATAGGCTCGTCTACATGCCGTTGCAGGTGAAGCTCTATGAGCAATACTTTCCACATATTGCCCACAAGAAGCCTTTGGTGGAGTTGAGCAAGAACTTCTCGTTGGTGCTACTCAATCAGCATTTCTCGTTGAGCTTCCCCCGGCCGTATGTGCCCAATATGATCGAGGTTGGGGGCCTGCATATTGCTCACAAGCCAGCGCCTTTGCCCAAGGAGATGGAGGAGTTCATTCAAGGCGCCGGCTCGCCAGGTGTAATCTACTTTTCACTAGGCTCTAATATAAAGAGCAAGGATCTGCCAGAGGAGCGCAAGCAGATGCTGCTGCAGGCCTTCGCAAGCCTGCCGCAGCGTGTGCTCTGGAAGTTTGAAGAGGAGCAGCTGCCCAACAAGCCACAAAACGTATTTATCAGCAAATGGTTCCCTCAACCGGACATCTTAGCGCATCCCAATGTCAAACTCTTCATTACGCACGGTGGCCTGCTGAGCACCATTGAGAGCATTCACCATGGCAAACCTGTGCTGGGGCTGCCCTTCTTCTACGATCAGTTTCTGAATGTCGAGCGAGCTAGAAAAGCTGGATTTGGACTGGCTCTCGATCACAAGCAGATGACAGGCACTGAGTTTGTTCAAACCATTAAAAGATTGATTAACGAGCCACAGTTTGCCGAAACAGCAAAGATAATGTCCGCACGCTACCGCGATCAGCCCATGAGTCCACAGGAGACGGCTATCTGGTGGACGGAGTACGTGCTGCGCCACAAAGGCGCACCACACATGCGGGTCGCTGCTCAGGACTTGAGCTTTGTGACCTATCACAGCCTCGATGTGTTTGGCCTCTTCTTAGGCGTGGCCCTGTTGATATTGGCAATAATATCTTACCTGACTTGGAAGCTGTTGCGCAGTCAAGCGAGTGCAGGACAGAAGAAATTCAAGCATCAATAGACTTTAGTAAAATGTTCAATATAGACTTTAATTATGCGAATAAGTTGTATTTAATATAAAATAAACTTATTTGAAGTTGCACAAATATAATTGGATTATATGGATATGTAATGTAATGCATGTATGTGTGTGGCATTGGCAAGCTGCTATTCGCGGTCGCATATATTTATCGCTCATTACTATGCAGTTCATTATGGTGTGAGTAACCCAGAAATATGCATTAACCACTGTCCAATCAGAAGCGTACGCGGCGTATGCGTAATATTAAATTGCAGCGCAGCTTCCGTTGTATGTGCGACGCTTATTTTTGGCCGCAGCACCAAATGTGTAATCAAAAATTCATGAGCTGTTTGTGCAATTGGTTTCTGTTCTTGTTGTTGTTGTTGTTGTTGTTGTTGCTGATGTAGTTGTAGTTGTAGTTGTTATTAGCACTGACATTTTGCATAAAAAGCTCCAGCTGCCATTGTTGGCATGCAAATGTAAATGATTTCATCGAATTAAAGCTGCCGTTGAATGCCTTTAAAAATTCCGTGAGACGCGTTCGATTCAAATTTTCTGACGTCCTGCTTTGTGGCTGCTATCCCCTTAATGAGTTCATGATTATCATCAATTGTGCTGCTTCTGGACGTGCGTTAAAATCAGTTTTCATTTAATGCAATGAAATGATATGTATATGATAATGAAATGCTTTTGCGGAAAAAATATCTGGAATATCTTTATTTAAGATAAATCCACATATTTAACAAGCAAGAAGGCTCTAGTCGAGACTGCTCGACTACGAGATACCCCGAACCCTGCAAAAGAGAAATACTCTTCTTCTTCTTTACGAACGCATGAGCTGCCGCGGCTTGGGGAGGGTTTGGCTATACTTTGGACGCTCATGAAACTTTTAGAATATAATAATGGCACTAAAATGTGTATATTTGCCAAATTGCAAGTCTCTAGTATTTGAATTAAGTTTTTTCCAAATTTAGGGGGATGAGGGCGAAGTTGGATCCGTTATCCAAAATCTAATAAAAACCGAAATTGTATTAAATTGGTATCTACATATATGCAGAAGACTTGGAGACTCTAACTCTAAAGATAATCGAGATATAATTTTATAACTGATTCTCGATTAATGTTAAAATCCATAACTGTGAAACGGAAACAGTTATCGATTGAAACAAACCCCTATACCGCGTGCAATACACGGACCGAACAAAAAATAATGAAGTCCTAGCTCTTATAGTTTCTGAGATCGACGCGAACGGACGGACAGAGGGACATGGCTATATCAAGTTTTCTCGTCACCCTGATCAAGAATATATATACCAACAATAACAATAACAAAACAATCATACCCTGGTTTCCTGTTTTCAATGGGTATAAAAGCGAAAATAAATAAAATTAAATAACAATAACAAATGAATAAATTTGATATCAGTTTATTCAACTTTAAAAATATATTTAATAATAAATAGAAAATATTCTTTCTCTATTCAAAGGCAATATAAAAAAATATATATATTTAAAAATAATTTATTTACATTTATTTATATATTATTAAAATAGACTCAACTGATTTAAAAATTGGTTCAAACACTTGCCCATCATAGATTAAATATTGAAGAAATATATAACTAATACAGTTACAAATTTTTATCACCCTTCACTTTTGAATGGGCAGGACATCCGATTATTAGCTCTGTAAAATATGTGCCAGTAGCAAATCTGTCGAATCTGTGGATTTCTCACAGTCAAATCGTTATTTGCCTTGCGATTGACAGTCCCATTTGCATATCCATTTGCATGGTGAGGCAGCTTTGTTTGTTTTCACAACAGTTTTCCAAATGTGGCAGTAAAGGTGTAAAGCTGGGGAGTGGGATTGTGTGCCCAATTTGTTGGTATAGCAAATTGCAAGAAAATATCATAAGAGATTGATATGATGAAGATTTGCTCAGCTCCAATGCAAGTCTATCAAATTCTCCCCTAAAAATATATTGTTATAGCATAATATGTAAACGAAATACTAAATTCGCGTAATATATTAATATGTTTGAAAAAATCTTTAATGTGGCTTGCTCTTTATTTATTATAATTTTAATTTTATAAAGAATGATAATTATATGTGTATATAATTAGAAAATTATCAAGTATTTATCATATATAATGTTGAATATATATGCAATTATAGAATAGCACGCTTAGAAGCTGGGATAAGGAAAGAGCTGATCCCAAATTCTGTAACGCTCTTCATAAATATTGCCAGTTTTTAGTGTTAGATTCGTATCGATTTCCAAATAGGCCTGATTTTGGGAATTGTATTGAGGCCACTGAAGGTGGCGCAAGTATTCATCTGTCTCGCTGTTGGGATCACTGAACAAACTAAATATTAGTATTTTGTAAACGATCAGATATCGTCTCTATTTACCCCTTTCTGGCAAACTCTATCCACATGCGCGTAAGGCGCTCGATTAGCAAATTCTCAGAGTCGTTCTTTTCAAACTCAGGCGCTATGAACGGCACTTCGAACAAATACAGAAGCTCATCTTGATGCACAGCTCCTGAAAAACTATCGAATTAGCTCTAATAGATCATTTTAATTGCAGTTAATATGTACCTAAAGTTTGATTGGTGTCCGGATGCCTCAGGAAGCTGTGCCGCCCTTTGTAACGGAAAAAGTACCTAAAGATTGGTGTGTGAGGAGCCATTAGACGCACAAAGCGATGGTACTCGACACCAATGAGTGCATCACTAAAGATCCTGCTCAGGCCTTGGAGAGATCCAGGTTCCTGGATGTTGCCATTTCCAAAGTATTCCTTTCGCAACACAGCGCTGGCCTCCCGTGAATGGGTCGTGTTCTGCTCATAGAGCAGAATAATGGGAGCATAATGTTCCCAGTTATCATTTAGCTTCTGACGGAAACTGTCATCGTGCAGATAATCTGTAAGTAATAGCCGTTAGAATGGATTACTTATCTGCCATGTTTACTCACAGATGGCCATGGAGAGAAACTCAAATTCAGTGATGCCTGCGATGAGAGGCACTTTGTAGAATTGTCCACTCTGGGCCGTCTTGTACGGATGCTCGAGCAGAAAACGCTCCTGTCCGAAGTCCTGCTCGATAACCGGCAGCCAGTTTAGCACAGGGTGCCAGTCTACTTGGAACATGTCGTGGAAAGAGCTCACAAAGTCCAACATGGGTTTGCCACGCAGACAGTCGACCAAATCCTCAACGGGAAGCTCCGGGCAGTTGAGCAGACGTGCCTGGCGCTTTGCGAGCATCAAGTCAGATGTATGATATTCCCACTGGCCATATGGAAAGCCACTCATGCAGATTCCACGATGAAATAGACCTCGTGACATGGGAGACAACATATGCAGGGCTATGCTCAGGCTTCCTGCACTGTAGCCGAGCAGAGTCACTGAATGCGGATCGCCGCCAAAAAGATGGATGTACTTTTGAATCCAGCGAAGAGCCATCACCTGATCTTTGAGTCCAGCATTGCCGGGCGCATCTGCGCTGCCAGTGGCCAAAAAGCCCAAAGTGCCCAGACGGTAGTTCAATGAGACTAACACGCAATCGCGATCCATGAAATACGCCGGACCGGCCAAGTACTTGCTCTGGCCAGAAAACCCGTAAAAGCCGCCGGGATGCAAGAACACAATGACTGGGAGACGTGCATTTGTATTCAGATTTTTTGAATAAATGTTCAATCGCAGGCAGTCCTCGGACAAGTCCATCATATTCTTCCACGTCTGTGGGCACATGGGTCCATCTTGAGTAGCATCAAAAGTGGCCGGAGCCCAGGGCTTCACAGGCTGTGGATTTTTGAAGCGCAGCTCTGCCAGCGGAGGCTGTGCATAGCGTATGCCACGAAAAGCATGGAACTCCACTCCCAGTCTTGATGTCAGATTAACTCCACGTATGCGGCCTAGCTCCAACTCAACCTCAACGCCCAGAACAGCAGCGCAGGAAATCAGCCAAATGAACGCCACGAAGCTAAACATCTTGCGGCTTGTTGTCGACTGATTCTGATTAGAATAAAGTGCAGGGTTTTATGTAACATAAAATATATATATGTGTATAATAAATAAGCGAAATAAGCGAAAAAGTTAGAGAGATTTGCTCAGGCTTTTGTACACTACATCTCAGTTGTATACGTACTTCATCATTTTATTTAAATTGTTATGTACAAAATCTTTATATTTTGTACAATACTCCTGAATACCTGTTGTGATATTCTATGCTTCACAGAAAATTAAATTGTTTGATATATATTAAAGTATTTAAACTATTTAACAAAAGTTTTCTTTCATGTGAAATAGAATTGAATATACATTTCAAATAGACTATTCGAAGTCCATGGAAGAAAATGAGCTCATGACGGGAATAACGAATAACGCTTTAAGTTCATTTCATATTTACATCAATGAGAAATGAAGAGCAAACAGGTTATAGAGTGTTTTGTTGCACTGAGGGGAATACCCAAACAAGCTTGAGCAATTGTACTGAAACAAATCTACTCGCGCTCTTATTATTTCTTTAGAATCATAAATACAGTATTAAAGCTAACTGATTAAGGAAGACTGCTAACTAGCGAAAATAAATTATATTATATCTAAAGGTCATACAAGAAAACTATATTTGGTCCAGAGTAGCCTATTCAGACACTGTCTGAACAGTTAATGAATATTTGAAAGATTATAATTTTGAGAGCTCAACGGTTAAGCGCATCAACAGGAAGCCCAGTAACAACGGCTACCGCAAAAATAAAAAATAAAAGTAAAATTAAAGAAGAAGAACAACAGTTGCCACTTTTTGGCTGGCACTTTTCCATAGTTTTCGCAGCCGTTTTTCGTCTTTTGTTTCGTTATTTTTTTCATTCCTGAACATTTTTTTATTTTGTATTTTGCCTTGTAGTTTTAATGCGGCCGTCGCCATTACAGCCGCCAACATTTCCGGCGCGGACGTTGATTTTCCAGCACGACCATGGCCCAAAACAGTTTCAATAAGTTGTGCTAAAACTTTTACACGCCTTTTGCACGCCGCTCCCACAAACCCAAACACCACATCGCCCCTCCGCCCGGCAAACAACTGTCGAGAAAGCACGCAGTAGCGAAAATAAAAGCGTTGAGCGCGGAACGGGACATTTCATCAGATGGGGGCGTGGGCGTGGCCGTGGCACTACATCTGCCTGGTTCACTGTTAAAAATTTGAACGCGCTGATGGGCATTTTTACAACTGAAGCGTTAACTATGTGCAACTAGCCAAAGAAAGAAACAAAGAAAATGCAGGCAAAAACGCATAGCCCAAAAAGCGAACCAGCAAGAGAGCTCAATTTGCCAGTGACTGACTAGGAGATACCCTGTCTTTCTATTACTTATAACCAACTCTGCAATTTAGGCTGTTTACAGTGAGAAATCAAATGTGGAATGCCTTTTCAGCAACTACTTTTAAGATAAGTGTAAGACTGACATCTAGATTTGGCATGCAGCTTGACATTCTAATTATGTATGTATATATATTCATTAAAAAAATCTTCTCGTCTGTTGGAGACTGTTCTATGCATTTCCACTAAACCAGAATAGCCCAATTTCCTATTTGTACTGGGATTAGGGTATTACATGAATTCGAGATGATGAAAAGCACATCGATAGCTAGATGAAAAATGTTTTCTATTTTATTTAACAACTTCGATGCCGACAACCGAACTAGACCGCAACTCGGACTACAATTTTAATGAGCTTTAGTCATAGCAGCATCGTAGAGTCCTAACCCAAACCAATACAGATACAATTTAAGTTTAACAATACATTCAAATTCAGACCTACGTAAGAGCTTAGCTTAGTGACGCTTCTGCTTAGACTGTGCCGCCTGGCGTCCCAAGAAGAATTCCTGCAGAGCACGGAACATAAAACGTATGAATAGCATCAGGCAGTAGAGCACAAACAAGATGCCGCCATAGAGTATCAGCATGGCATCCAGATTGTGATACTGCACAAAATCAAGATCCTGTGAGGCACTGCGCAGATACCGCGCGCCCTTATGCCGGCTGACATGCTCCACCCAGAAGACGGCACGCTCCAGTGGCAGCTGTGGCTGATCCTTGTAGCGTGCGCACATGTCATTGACCAGTTGCTTGGCTTGAGGATCCTGCAGAAGCTGTTGAATGGCCGTTAACAGCCGCTCGGCTGTCAGCTCCTCGTAGTTCACAGTTCTGCCATAGCCATTCTGTTCGGCACGAGCCATGTTTAGGAACTGATCGCCAAAGATGGGAATGCCCACAAAGGGTTTGCCATGATAAATGGATTCCGTGGTGCTCAGCAGACCGCCATGTGTGATGAACAGTATCACATTCTCATGCGCCAATATGTCGTCCTGTGGGAACCAGTCGGAGATGAATACATTCTCTGGCTTTCCGACCAAATTCGACTCTTCGAACTTCCACAGGACTCGCTGCTTGAGCTTGCCAAAGGTTTCAATAAGAGCCGCTCGCTTTGCCAGCGGCAAGTCCTTGCTCCTCAAATTTGAGCCCATTGAGAAGTAGATGACCCCATGTTCGGCACCCTTGATGAAATCCTCAATGTCTTGGGGTAGTGGCTGGCGCTTGCGATTGATGTGCATGCCGCCCACTTCGATCATGTTGGGCGAGTAGGGACGGGGAAAGCTTAAGGAGACGTGTTGGTTGAGAAGCACCAGCGCCGTGTTCTTGCGCATGTCGTAGAAGTTCTGCTTGTTTTCGGGGAAGTACTTGGCATAGAGTACCTCCTGCTGTGGCAAATAGTACAGGTTCATGAAGATATACTCATAGTTGATGAAGGCGAAATTGATGACGCGCTCGACCAGCGACATATGATCCGAGAACTTGAGCAGCGCGTGAGGCACATAGGATGGCGGAGATGGCGAGCCAACCTGAAAGAGCAGATTAACTGTGAGCCGACTTCATTCGTGTTCACACATCCTTAAATACCTACCAGATCAGTGTTCCAGCTGATGGCACCAAAGGTGCCAAGTCCAATGAGCGGCGCATTAAAATGTTCCGCCAGACCAAACTGAGCCTCATTGAGGAACACCTCGCTGATGACAGCGTCGAAGGTCTGATTGGATTTGCGTAGCTGCTGGATTTTCGGTTCCTTTAGCAAGGCTTCCGTTATGCGTAAGCCTGATAAAATGTGTAAGACAATTAAATATTTCATCAGTAAAATATGAGTACGATTAGTGATTATTTTATTTTAGCTTACCCATGGAATAGAATCCAATGATTTGTTGTATTATCGGCTTTTGCGACTTCTCAAGAAGGCCGCCCAAATCGCCTGGTAAATAAGATACGTGAATTGATGAATTAATTACAAAAACAGATTTCTTTATATATAGTTATAATTGATGAAACGACATTGCTGATCTTAGCAGCGACCATTCTGCTCCTTTTATATTCATATTATCACAATTCTTACAACGGAATGAAAATACTTGAGCAATTTGTAAAATAAAATAAAAAGATAAAGTAATTGCCAAGCTTGCATTTTTTACATGCGTAATAACTATACTTTGATCCTATTAAATATAAATTATTATAGCCCCGCTTACACAACTGAATATTACACTGTATTTAATTAGCAATACGTTACATTTTTAATTTTTCTCTTTTTTTCGATTTATAGACAAGTCTACGAGGGTTGATCGATCCGTTAGAGACTGACTTACCGCTCATCGCTTTTAGAATGTTAGGAACTGGCAAATCGTTAATATTCTTGATGGGCTTCTTTAGGGGAAAGGGCGAAACGAGGGTCACCTGGTGACCAGCAGCCGCCAAGCCCTTAGCCAGCGCGGAGCCCACATTGTAATGGGAACGAGCGACAGTGGGCAGTACCAGGAGGTAATTGTAGGCCGTCACACTGCTCAGCAGGCAGATTAGAGCGAGGCTTGTTAAACTGGTTTTGTGGTGCGAGGGGGACATTCTAATAGTTACTGTTCGTAATCACAATATGTTACAAAACCAATAATAGTAGCAACTAATGATTTTATTGTAAAATCACATTGAGCACCGGCTTATTATACGATCGATTCTACGCGCGATCCACACGCGTTGCTAACTCGATTCCAACTAACGCAATTCTCCCAACATTTCGGTAAATAAAGCGTCAGGCGAGCTGTCGAGTTTTAGGCTCAAGCCACGGCGACATTCTAAATACGCTACACATTTGGAAAATTACATAGTGAGAGCAGCTTGACTCGTCAGCATGACTCGAACGGAACACAACTGCTATCGAAGCACTTTAAAGTTTAATCACAAAGCTGGCACATTTACCAGTTACAGATATGGTATGGCGCTGTCTGCGCTCAAGCATGACTGTAGTGTATTTGCCTGCCTGCTTGTCATGCTGCGTGAGTGCTTTGCTCTTTTGTCAGTCTTACTTCGTTTGCTATTCGTAACGCAAAGAACACGTCGCCGGTCGTGAGAGCTTTCAGAGAGACCAAACAAATCACTTCAATTCGTTCGATCGTATTAATTGATCTCAACAAGCGTACACAGCCATGTATATATGTATGTAAATATGTTTAATTATGTATGCAGTTGTACGAAATTCGTTGTTATCTTATGAAATAACTTTCATACATACATTTATTTTCCGATTGCCCTTTGTATACATACAAATATGTTTATATGCGTATGTTTGTACATACGAACAGCCCTGTCAAAACAGTTACAAATTCTCTTCGCTCGCGCTCTCGCTCTCATTCTCGCTCTTTTTTTTTATCGCTTTTGCATTTGCTCTTCAGAAAGAGCGAAATACATACATATGTATTTGTATTCAAAAGGCAACGCGTTTTGCATGCACAAGTGTTTGGCGTATTTATAGTATGCACATTTATATCAATGCATATGTATATATCAATTGGAATATGTATATACAAATATACATTTATATTGATTTATGAGCATTCATTTCCTCCTGAACAGATAAACATATTTCCCAATACTTCAATTACATTGTAAAAATAAGAATTGATATTATTTTCTATTTATTATTTTTCTTAGGATTTTCTATGAATATATAAAAGAAAACTAAGCCCAGATACATACATTTGTCAAAATATTTCGTTCATTTATATACATACATACGCATTATATCTCGCATCACATTTCGCAAGATCTATATTTACTTACTCATGTTAATTTTGTTTCACTTTCCCGGATTTTTCTCGCAGTGTTTGGCGAATAAATCTGACGACAGCTGTCAATAAGTAAACAGCAGCAAATATAATATAGCTTAATCCACCAATGATCATAGCAAAGACATCCAAATTATGGTACTGAATGAAGTTCAAATCTTGCGCAGCGCTTCTTAGATACTTGGCGCCCTTCTGCCTTGTCACGTGCTCCACCCAGTAGACAGCTCGTTCCAGTGGCGTTTCATGCTGATCTCGGAATCGCGTGGACATCTCACGCATCTGCTGGGCATAGTGCGGATCGTTGAGAGTCCTGTTAATGGCATGCTGGAACGTTCCAGCTGTCAGCTTGTCAAATGAGACTGTAACTCCATAGCCCAACTGCTCAGCTCGAGCCATGTTAACGAACTGATCGCCAAAGATGGGAATGCCCACAATAGGTTTCCCGTGATAAATGGATTCAGTGGTGCTCAGCAGACCGCCATGTGTGATGAACAGTATCACATTCTCATGCGCCAATATGTCGTCCTGTGGGAACCAGTCGGAGATGAAGACATTCTCTGGCTTTCCTACCAAATTGGGATCCTCGAATTTCCACAGCACTCGCTGCTTAAGTTTGCCAAAGGTTTCAATTATAGCCTGACGTTTTTCTTGTGGCAAGTCCTTGCTCTTCAAGTTTGAGCCCATTGAGAAGTAGATTACACCATGTTCGGCACCCTTGATGAAATCCTCAATGTCTTGGGGTAGTGGCTGTTGCTTCCGATTGATGTGAATGCCACCAACTTCAATCATGTTGGGTGCATAGGGACGGGGAAAGCCAAGGGAAATGTGATTGTTGAGAAGCACCAGAGCCGTATTTCTGCGCATTTCATCAAAGCTCTGTTTGTTGTGAGGAAAATACTCTTTATAGATCTGCTCCTGCTTTGGCAAATAGAAAAACGTGTGGAAAATGTACTCGAAGATCAAGAATAATAGGTTTACAGCGCGCTCAAAAAAGCTCATGCGATCGCTAAACTGGAGTAGAAAGTGTGGCACATAGGAGGGCGGAGATGGCGTGCCAACTAGTGGAGTGCTCCAAGTTGAGGCGCCAAAGGAGCTAAACGCTATCAGTGGCGCATTAAAGTGCTCCGCAAAGCCATAGTGTGCATCGTTCATAAAGATTTCACAGATGACCGCGTCGAAGGTGCGATTCTCCGCAATAAGCGTCTGAACTGCCGGCTCTGCTAGTAAAGCTCGGGTAAGATTGAGGCCCATGGCATGCATAAAAGGGACGCGGAATAGAATAGGTATTTTGGCGATTTCAAATATTCTGGCCTTGTTAACTGAAATAGTAAGCACAAAGTGAATTTTTGTTAAATTAAAAAATTTCACCATCGCCCGTTTTGCTGGCTCATCATTATCGCGCTGTTAACAATTGATAACAGAGGCATAATCCATTGATAGCTACCTTCCATGGCTGGTATTATGCTCGGCGTTGCCACATCGATGTAATTCTTGAGGGGCTTCTTTTGCGGAAACGGAGAGACCATCGTCACTTCATGCCCTGCGGCTACCAGACCCTTGGCCAACGCCTGGCCCACATAGAAATGGGACTTGGCCGCCGTGTTTGATATCACTAGATAGGAGTAGGCCCGCACTTGGCTTAAGCTGGCCAAAAGCAGCAGATGCAGCTGAAGCCATCGCATTTTGAAATTTTATATGCTTATTAGCTAACGAGTTCCAACTGTGCACTGAACTGGTCCCGACCTATGCGGCGTTTTATTATAGCTCTGACATTTTATATCAGATAATTTATTATCAAAAAGTTTTGAGTAGAAATACAATTATACCAAATGAGAGAGCCGCAACACACAAAAAGTTTTATTTCTCTCTTTTACAAATTTCTGTCTTTGTGTGGGTGTGTGTTCTTTTTTCGTACCTTTAACTTATAGAAGTCGGAATAATGCTTTGTGTATGTAGATATCTTAGCTAGATTCCAACTCTAAATTTAATTATTTAGCTTCTGCTACATTTTTGTACAATCATCGTAAACAAGGAAATTTATGTGTTTTGCACAATTATGCATATAGGCAAAAACTATTAGCCAAGAGTCGCATTTGGCTGAAGCCAATTTTTGAGGAAGCCGAAGAGCTTCCACCCACTTCGTGTGGCCTGCTAAGCCATTTGTCTCCCCTTTCTCGGACTGCTTGGCTAGTTATCCTGCCAAAATTCTCTTTTTGGCATCCATAAACGACAACTGTTGCCAAGGCAAGTGGCATAAAGCAAATCGGCATTGGCATCATCGTCAGCATCAGCATCAGCATCAGCGTCTGCCTTTGTCCAACTCCAGCTCCAGCATCAGCTTCAGTTCGTGGCAGCATCTAATTAGATTGTTCTGGCAGCCGTACAAATATTCCGCTTGCCGAGTTGGCGCCAGCAGTGGCTGCCAGTTCAAAATTGTTAAATAATTTAAAAATAAATTAGCGGCAATTCTTATCCATGTGGATGTCTGTGCATGGGACAGACGCTGAACTGAAACATAAAAATGCTGTGAAAATCGCAACCAATTTCATGCATAACAGTTAAATAAAATTTAATTTGGCAGAAAAGCGAAGTGAATGAGAGTTAAAATGCCAAACAGAATGCGAGAGAAGCAAACGCTAAATGCATAAATGACCAAACATGCAAAGAGATCCAGATAGAAGCAAATGCTATGAAGGACAGAGACAGCTACAGGGAATGGAAAGTGTGTAAATGCATTAGGGCTGCTCCCTGGAGGGACTTTCGGTAGGAGCTGCTTTGCTTTTAATGAACACAACAAATTTGTATGATGGCAACAAAAAGGGCACTAAAACGGACTTCATTTGTCCACATTTATTATTAATTTTAATATTTTAAAGTGAACAAAAGAGCAGAGGAAATCAAGTAAGAGATCTGCAGCTATGTATGTGTGCGTGACTGGAGATAACTTGAACGAACCAAAACCTCTCGGAACTGTTTATCAACATTCACAAATGACTCACAACATCGCTAATTATTTAATAATATAATAAATATATTTTATAACAAATAATATATATTTAAAAAAAATTAATTAAAAATAAAAATTAAAGATATTTATTTTTAAATTATTTAAAAATAAAGAATCGATTTTGTATATAGAAATTACTAAAAAGTATCAACAGTACTGTTGGAATAAAAAATCTGTCAATTTCGACAGAGATCTTTAGCTACCCAGTTTATTTTATTTTATTTTCTTTTTTTCTTTTTACCTCATATAAATGACATAGTTTGGATTTTTTTAGTCCGCTCGTAATTGTAAAAAAACAAAATGCAAACTGATAAATTTTTACTGAAAATATTTTTATATTCGTTTTAAAGCCTTTCGGTATTCTGTAATAAAAAAATATTTTTATTACAGAAGCTAATGAAAAACTGCACTTCTATACAATTATTCTTTTTCAACTTTGCAACTTAATTCAGTAAGAATATATTTAATGAAGTTGAGTATACCTCATGTATAAAGCAAGTCTAACTAAATACCGATCAAACAAGACGCTCAAATTAATATTTATTAATAAATGATAATTACGTAAAAAACATATACTCGAGTTTTTCATGTGAGCGAGTATATGAAATTAAATTTAATTTGCAATTATTTTTAACCCTGATTTTCACATAGTTTTCTCTCTGATATATAAGCAAATATAAATAAATATTTATTTTTCATGAGAAATTTAGCTCATCACATTCCTTACATAATTCGTATTTAATCCAAAACAAATATTTTTCTTTGCTATGCAAATTTGCAAATAAGCCAAGCAAATATACTAGAGTTGGGAGGTCCACTTAGTAATTATAGCATTACAGTGATTTCTCCAGCTATTGCGAAAATATTACAAATACTTAGCCCTTAGCTACATTAAGTAATTTTGTGCAGTGAATCATGTAAATAAAGGGGCTAATGCCAAATATTTATCTAACGAAAACTTATTGTATTGTGTTTCAGTTGGTGCATGCTAAAAGCAGCTATAAAAAAAAAAAAATTAGTGGAAAAATTCAACAAGTAACAAAATAAATATAAAGAAAAATGGAGAGAGAGATAAAACGGACTTAATTTCAACGACAAGCTAAAATAAATGGCTGGAAAAAATTTACAACATCAGCAGCAGCAACAGCAGACAGGAAAAAAATTGGATAACAATGAAAACCACAAAGCGCCGATTTTATTTGAGAGTGGCGCATGCAGGAAAGCCATACATACATGTGTATGTAAGTATATATATATATATACGTGTGTGTGAGTGCTGGTGTATATGTGTGCAAGCATGTGCATATTCCGCCTGCCAATCAACTCAACAATTGCAATCAATTCGCACGCTACTGCTGCAGGCAGCGAGCCCTGCGGCTGGAGCTCCACTCCGTTCGTGGGCATTGTCATAGTGCAGCTGCAAATGTAATTTTAAAGTGAATGAATTTGCGTGTGTGTGTGTGTGTGCGTGTGTGTGATATATCAACGAAAACCAAAATAAAAAGTGTTGTCGCCGCAATGCCTTTTTTAATTACGTTACTGCACCATTAAGGACCGCAGTGTCTGGCCATGAATCAACACAATGAATATGAAATGCGCTTAAGATTTGCGGCAAACGTTTCAAATGCGATGCGGGAATTCAACGCATGCCGTTGACTCCGCACAATGCTTAAAAGTTGGCCAAATTTATGGCCATTATATTGAAATCGTAAGCGGAATACGTGTACGTCGCGTTGACGCCTTCTTATGTACAAATTGCCAAGTATTGTTATGCTAAATTTATTTGTGCTCACTCATAAGCTCACCGTGTGACATGTGTGTGGTTGTGAATTTGTTGTTGCTGCTGGTAACTTCATCAGGCGCACGATTGAAACGCAGCTTCCGCTTCCGCTTCAAAATGGCTGCCGCTGCCGCTGCCGCTGCCGCTGCCGCTGCTGCTGCTGCTGACTTTGCTCGCAAACAAATCATGCTGAACTTCCGTTTCATTTCGCATTTTTTGTCATTTCATATTCTTTTGCCAGTTAACTCGTCTCTATACCAGTCGCCCCCAGGAATATCTCAACATTTTTCACTCTGCATTTTAGACACTTTTGCGTAAATTTACTTTTCACTTTCAGAGCCCAGCATCCGAAAAGTTTTCAGCATAGCTAACTTTTTCCTCGCATAATGTACATTTTCATATATTTTTTCTTCCTTTACCCAACTGTTTTTCAATGTCAATGCACATACACACACACACACACACACACACACACACACACACACACACACACACACACACACACACACACACACACACACACACACACACACACACACACACACACACACACACACACACACACAAGAAGCACACCGCTAGGTAGGAGGAAACGGAAACTTTGTCTGTTTGGCATTTCATTTCCTTCATTTCGGTTTCTTGCACCTCGTAGCTTTGAGCATGTGTGCATATTTCAATGGAACTGTGATTCTGTTTAATTTGATGCTTGGCTGCTTATTTAAATTCCGTCCCTCGTCCACATTTAAATTCTACTGTTTGTTTTTTATTGACATTCTATTTCGAAATCAATCAGCGGGCACGTGTTCTGCTTGGAGCCGATAGCTTTCAGCCATAACAATGCCAATAACAATATTTGCCGGCATCAGCAAACAGGCCACAAAATGAAGGATCCCATTTAAATTAGCATCTATTTTTGGGCCGACAAGTGATGCGTAGCGAAAAAAAGAATTACAAATGAATCTCTCAATGTTATCAAAGTATAATTTAAATTAAAATGTTGAAGGTCAAAGAGTTTTGCAATTAAGCCATGTAAACAAATCATATGATTACAAAGAAAACAAATAAGAAGGTTCTAGTCGAGACGGCTCGACTACGAGATACGGTGAACCCTTTAAAAAAAAAATATATATATATATATATTACTTTTCTTCTTTAAAAATTATATCTGCGTATCCATAATATCTATCTAAATATACAAATTCAAAGTCGCTGCTCAAATGAAGTAGACGTTACGCTCGTACTGTGTAACTAACATACGAGTATTCCTGTGAAATTTCAGCTCTTTAGCTTTTGCAGTTTCCGAAATCTCGATGTTCATACGGACGGACGGACAGGCAAACAGGGCAATCAACTTATTTTTTATGCTGATCAAGAATATATATACTTTATGGGATCTGCGACGTCTCCTTCTGCCTGTTACATACATTTTCACACAACTATTATGCTCTGAATTCCCATTTTCAATGGGTTCAGGATATAAAAACAAAAGACAAAAAACAATAAGCAGATACCCCATCTGGGAAATATCCTCATCCCCGGAAAGAGTTAATATTCCAAACTTTGTATGATTCTTTGATGCATGCATATCATTTCACTTTCGTGAATGAGTGTACAAATGAGAGAAGAGTTGTCGACTTCATTTACTCTATTATGAAGTTTGTGAGAATGATAATTATATAACTGTGTGGGAACTGGGTCATAACATCGTAGTCCAAAGGTCCTCCATTAACCCAATTTCTGGCACACCTAAGTTTTGAATCCCTTCCGACATCCCATACTACATACTAGCACTAGACAAAATGTTTACTATTTCATTTGTTAGTGTAGATTGGTTCTTTAGATGAGACACTTCGCAGCGCCCGTAGACTTTTGGCCGTATTTAAATGATGACGTCCACTATAGTGTTGCTTACTTTAATAAATGCAAGCACTGATTGCCTGTGGGACGTAACGGACATTTATAATGAAATTATAAAATTTACGCTCGTTGGCTATGGGAGCGTGCACTTGTCAGGCTATTGGCCGCGCAGGATGTGGAGCTGGATGCTTTGACTTGTGCCTGGGTCGCCGACTTGCATCAACTGAATTGCCAATTAAAGCGCATCAACATTAATGCTGGCCATGATAATGACGATAACGAGCCGTCGCCAGCAATTGCACGTATGCCAGCAACAACAAAACCGCAGACACAGACTGTAGGGACAGGGTAGACAGCCTCAGCAGAAAAAATCCGTTGAAAAGTACAGAGGCAAGAGAGAGAGAGTTGCTGGAAGCTAGAGAGACAGAGAGCGAAGGGCAGCCAATGTCCATGATTGCCTCGGATTCTGGAGCTGACTGCGACTACGCGAGCACTTCTGTGGCGCTGACATGTCGCCCGCAATGTCGTGGTCCTTGTCGTCCTTGTTGGCTTGACGTCTGACGGTAAATTAAAAAGCATAAAGCTCTCGGACAAGCAAACTGCATGCACTGAGCACAAAAGGGCAGCACGAAAATTTATGCACGACTTGCATATTAAACGTGTGTTAATTTTAGAGCAGCCAGCAGCAATGCTTCCATCTCTCTCTCTCTCTATCTTCTCTCTCTACCTTACGCTCTGTCTCACTCTTCATTCCGCAGACACTCTGCGGCTATTGCTGTGCGTTCTCACAAAGGCGCTGTCAATTTTCATTGCACGGACTGGTCTCCCGTTCAAATGGCGCATGAAACGTCATTCTGAGACCCTGACTGACATTTGTGGTCATCATTGCGTTTGCTGTTGTTGTCGCGTTTGCCTCAAGTACACACACTACAACGTGTATGTGTGTGTGCATGTGTTTGCGTATGTGTGTGCTAAAAAGTAAGTGAGCTCCTGCTCTCCGCAGATCTCAGCTCGGTCATGCAATTTTCCAGTTCAAAAGCTTAAAACTAAATTAAACTTTATGACTTGCCACAGAGCCAAACAGCCAGAGCAACAGGATTTGCGGCAACTACAAAAAGGATTACCACATGCCATATGAAGAATAATGCGAGGATTCACGTTATTGTTATACCCAACTACTTTGTTACATCGCGCACCACTCACAATCGAGTATATTGGGTATAAATTGTATAAATTGTATCTGTTATATATATATTTAAAATTAGGAAAAATTTTCATAAGCAAACCTTTTTCTAATTGAATTAAGTTTTCTAATAGTCTCGAATTTAAAAAAAAAAATCGTGCATTATTTATATATAATAATAAATACAATAAATAGTTAAATTAGTTAAAATATATGATAATGTAAATATTAAAATACATTTTTGGACTGCTTACAGAGTATCTTTCTGACTGGATACATATGTATGCAAAGCGAACTTATTTGTTTCGCATAGTTTCGCTCTCAGAACAAATCGGATTATCTGGTCAAGCCAAAGAGGCGAACAAACAAATAAATGTAATGAGTTTAAGTGCCAACGACAAAAATTGTCAGACATTTTATTGAGCAAATATTAAAAATATTACGAATCGCTGGCCATTAGAGGCAGCCGTTGCCCAGGCGCTGCAAGCTGCTAGCAAGCTAGCAGGAGCAAGCACTAACGCAAACACAGTTATAGATACAGATACACACACACACACGCACACACACACATACACACAGATTCGAGAAAGAGCCACCACTTAATGCTGATATGTATGAATGTGGCAAGTGAGAGGGAAAAACAAAAAAAGAAAAAAAGAGAGAAGGGAAAAGGGTAGGAGACGGCTTCTCTCACACATACACAGAGAGACTAAGAGATAGCAAACTTAATGTAATGGCCAAGAATACCAAGAACCAACAAACCAACGCTCACAAACATTTGTGCTGCTCCTCGCCATCCTCTCCACTCTTATCGTCTAGTTCTGTCCCTGCTCTCTCCTTGGCTCAATGCTCATTCTGTGTTTGCTGGACATGTGTTTCCAATGGTTTTTGCGCCAACGGCTTTGCCATTTAAAAACGCACAAAAGTTGGCGTCAGGCAAACACACACAAAAAAAAAATATAAGTAAAACGAAGCGAAAAACTAACTTTAGAGAAGAATAAGCCAGTTGGCATTGCAGTTGCAGCGTTTATTTGATTTTTACACACCGATTTTGAGCTATTCTTTTATTAGATTTTCGGTTTGCTCTGGCAATTTCGTTGCATTTTCGTCTTTTTCTTCTGCTTTTTTGTTGAATTCTTTTCTATTTTTTCATCGTGTTGGTTGTGAATTTGTGAGATTTGATTTTGAAATTGGCCGGACGATAAGTGGTCACGAAAGACACAGAGGCAGCGGGCAAGAGACATGAGATGCTAAGCTTCAGCGGGGTTATCAAAGGGAGTGCTACTACACCAGATGGAGTGCATGAGATATCATGACGATTCAGTTTACATGCCAAACTTTAATATTTCAAAAGGAAAAGTTTCTCTGTTTGAAAATCCATCAGTTGTTGGTGTTAGATTTTCCGAAATAAACTGATTTCTACTTTTCTAAATGATGTTAATATTTCCAAATCTTTCTAAATTCATGACTTGCCCATAAATCAAACGTGAAAGAGCACGTTTCAGCGCAGTTTGAGCATCTTCCAGCAATTGCACTTTAAATACATTACACTAATAAATAATAAACCATAATTTAGCATTGCATCTAAATGCCAGCACAAAGCATTCATGACAACATAAGCCACGCCTTCATCTGCGCTTCATGCCCTGTAATCACAATAAGCTAATGAAAACGAATAGCTCTAACTGATATGGGATTTCGTATTAAATATATAGACTTCAGTTGGAAAATAAGAGCACGAAACTTGAAACAAGAACACAAAAAGAAATTATGTAGTTAAAATTCAGTATAAACCTTTATAGTATTCCTACAGATTGATATGTATCTGCAGGGTATTGCTTGTCCAGCTCATTCTCTCTTCTCTCATCTTATACATGTTTTTGCTGAAGCTGTGACAGACATGCTATGCTCTTGAAAGAAAAAATTCATATGTTGGTATTGCTGCTGCTTTCAATTGCTCTTGGCAGCGGGCGTTGTCGACGCGTCGTTGCCATCGATGGCTGCTTTCAATATCTAATAATATTGCGCATACGCGCAGTGCGCCGAGCACAGAGCTCTTTGGCTGATGCTACTGCTGCTGCTGCTACACTTACACTGAGTGCGTGTTGGCGCAATAATCAACAGTTATATTATGAATGTACATACACATGTGTACGTTCATATATTCATTCAGACACAGACACGCTCACATACATATGTGTGCATAATGCGCATTTTAACCCCTTTCGTTTTTGGGCGTGGGGCTCTGTGTGGCACTCCATCTCCACCGTATGACACTCACTCTAAGTGATACGATAAATTTGGGATTTTCTTAGCATTATGCGCAGATTTTGCTGATTTCTCTACCCACACAGATTTTGCACGCTGGCAGCTTGAAACTTTTTTAATAATAAATAAAAGTGCTTAACTTAATTCGAGCTGTTCAAAACGTTCTTTCATTTCACCCCAAGCTCATACCAACTGCATGTGTGTGTGTGTGTGCTATGGATTTTCTGCTTGTATTTGCCCATTTTATTTGTTTCTTTGATTTACCCACACACACACACACACACACTCCCACACAACCACACAAAGTGTTTATGTGAGTGTGGATAAAATTTTCCGATTATTGTTGAGTTTTGGCTTATTTTCTCTCCCCTCGACGAGATTCTTCTCTCATTTTGTGGCATTTGCGGCTGTTTACCTCGCCAGCGGCTAAAATGCAATTTATGTGCGTTGCCCAAGTGTTGAGTGTTCAGATTTTTGTTTTTGTGTTTTTTCTGATTTCGATTTTGTTTTTTTTTTTTTTTTGTATACTTGCGTACGGATTTCATTTTATGGTGCTTCGATGTTATTGCCACTTGTCATTTGCGTGATTTACGCTTATCGGTGGAACCAAGTATGTAATTTGCTTTTCTTGTCAGCTTAGCGATATTATTGTTGATTCTCGATGACATGGCTCTTATTCAACAGCTGCTTCACGCTCTTGGTAAATTCAGATGTAGATATTTACATAAAAGAGTTGAGCCTGATCGAGTGTATGCTGATCACAAAAACTCTTGTGAGTTAGAGAAATGTATTCATACTTAATATATTACTTCATATGCAATGTATGGCAGTTCCTTAGAAATTTAATAAAAATTTAATAAGCTTTGGCAAGTCACTAATTGAACACAAACAATGCAATATGTACTTGAAGAATATTTCGAGCAAACAACAATTAAACTTTCTAGCCTTTTGAAAAAATTTTCAATTGAAAAGCAATTGAAGTAGCCTTACAATGAAATAATAGCCAGCATGTTCAATTTTGAAACGACCTTAGCAGATTGCAATCTAAACATCAATGCTAAACAAAGATACGCTCTCATTGCATTATCAAATATCCATAAACGGAGTAGGCATTGAAAAGAAATTCGGTTAAGTGCAATGAAGAATTTACAATGTTCGTCCTCAATTCATCTGGCTTCAGCTGAGAAATATTCGAAAATATGTTTTAGTCAAATTGAAATTCATGTGTGAAAGTGTGTGTGAGCCTCGTCTGTGGCTGAACTGAAAGCAATTTGTGAAAAACTCAGCTTGATGGCTTTGACAGCCTTACAGACTGTTTATCAGAGTTGCGCGTGACTGAATTTCTAGCTAGACAGGTAAACTTTATAGCTTAGCAACAGCAATTCTTGCTAAACTATTAATTTATTATTAAAAGTCAATAGCTGAATAAGGAAGTCGAAACGGGGCTCTGAATAAGCTTTGCTGGGAAGTTTTTAAGATTACTGAAGTTTTGATATTATTATTTGAGATTACATATTTTCGTTTAGTTTTTTCTACTTTTAGGAACGTGCATCACTGTTGCTAGCCATGTTGCTGCTGCTGCCTCCTCGTGCCCAGCAGCCTATCATGAGTTAATAATTGAACATTTTCGGTATAGGCAGCACAAATTGCAATGATTTAGCACAGGCCACGGCCACCATGAGTTGAATGTCGGACATTGGACATGGGACGTTTGGCTTTGTGCAAATATTCCAATAAAAAGCAGCAGCAACAACACGGGCGCAGCTGCAACATTTCGGGTGATACAAATATATATGTATGTACATACATATGTATGTCGTTGCATATTGCCATAGACATGCTGGCTGAACTTGTTCTGTGTCCTGTGGTGTTGCTGCCCCCTGGCCATGGCCTTTTGTTGGCTCTCTGCATTTCCTGCATGACTTTTTGGCACTAATTAAAAGAGGCAAATAATTTTCTATGCCATCTCATATACAATCTGTCTCTGTCTCTCTCTCTCTCTCTCTCTGTCTCCCTCTTTGCATGAGTTTCACAGTTCTGGTTGGCTACGTTTCTGATAATCGTTGCTTATTGTACAAGTGCCTGAATGGGATTCAACTGGTCACACGCTTTACCTGGACTAAATATGAATTAACTCAACTATTTATCTGCAATGCAGTCAGAATAAAATCCATATGTAAATATTTTTATATATTATGAAATACATTTATTACTTTACTTTTCAAACAAACACTTCACTATCATTGTGATTTAAAGGGTGCTTACTTTAATTTCTCTTTCATTCGGTTAAGAGCACTGCCAGCCTTAAACCATTCAATTTGCTCGTCGTTGAAGGTGTGCTTGAGCTGTATCTTGTCAGCGCTGCCGCCGTTCTTGATCTCGCAGTCGATGGGTTTGCCGGGAGCCATGTCTTTCAGATTGAGCAGCGATATTTTGCTGGTGGGCTGAATCTTGTCGTAGTCGCTGGGATTGGCGAAGGTAAGCGCCAACAGGCCCTGCTTCTTCAGATTCGTCTCGTGGATACGGGCAAATGATTTTACTATGATGGCAACGCCACCCAGATGACGTGGCTCGAGAGCAGCGTGCTCGCGAGAGGAGCCCTCGCCGTAATTGTCCTCGCCTACGGCCACCCACTTGACATTTTTGGCCTTGTAGTCTCGGGCTACGTCTGGAACGCCGGCAAATTCGTTGGAGAGCTGGTTCTTGATTTTGTTCATTTCGTTGTTCTCGGCATTCACGGCCCCGATGAACATGTTGTTGGAGATATTGTCCAAGTGACCGCGATACTTGAGCCAGGGTCCGGCTGCTGAAATGTGATCCGTGGTGCACTTGCCCTTGACTTTGATGAGCACTGTGAGGTCTATATAGTCTTTTCCGTCCCACTTGTTAAAGGGCTCGAGGATCTGCAGACGCTTAGATTTGGGGTCTACAGCAACCTTCACCTTACTGCCGTCGGCCGGGGGGGCGGAGTAGGTGTCTTGCCCGGGATCGAAGCCCTTCGAGGGCAGCTCCTCGCCTTCAGGCGCTTTCAGCTTGAAGCCCTTTCCGTTGGAGTCCTTCAACTCGTCTTTCAATGGATTAAAGTCCAGGCGACCCGCAATGGACAGCGCTGTTACCATCTCTGGGCTGGTCACAAAGCAATGGGTCGCCGGATTGGCATCGTTGCGGCCTGTGAAGTTGCGATTGTACGAGGTGACAATGGTGTTCTTCTCGCCCTTCTTCACATCCTTGCGGTCCCACTGGCCGATGCATGGCCCGCAAGCATTGGCCAGCACCGTGGCGCCGAATTTGTTGAATGTTTCGATCATGCCGTCACGGTCAATGGTCGCTCGGATTTGCTCAGACCCGGGCGTGACATTAAAGGGTACCTTGGATGTGAGACCATGACTGAGGGCGTCCTTTGCGATGCTGACACAGCGGCCCATGTCCTCGTACGACGAATTGGTGCAGGACCCAATCAGACCCACCTTGATTTCCATGGGATACCCATTCTTCTTGGAGTTCTCACCCAGCTTGCTTATGGGGTGCGCCAAGTCGGGCGTGTACGGTCCATTCACCAGCGGCTCCAGCTCGTCCAGGTTGATCTTAATTAGCTTGTCATACTTGCAGTCTTTGTCTGGGGTCAAAAGCTTCTCCTTGTATTTCGTGGCCTCTTCAGCGATGTTCCCTCGTCCCGTGGCGCAGAGGTAGGCGACCATGCGCTCATTAAGGGGAAAGAGCGAAGTAGTTGCCCCAATCTCTGCTCCCATGTTGCATATGGTCGCCTGTCCAGTGCAGGAAATGGACTCGACACCCGGCCCATGGTACTCAATGATGGCGCCGGTGCCGCCCTTGACGGTTAGGATGTCGGCCACCTTGAGGATGACGTCTTTCGCAGAAGTCCAGCCGTTGATTTTGCCAGTCAATTCGACGCCGATCACATTGGGACACTTCAGTTCCCAGGGCATGCCTGCCATTACATCGACAGCGTCCGCCCCGCCCACACCAATGCACAGGCCGCCCAGACCGCCGCCGTTGGGCGTGTGGGAGTCCGTGCCTATCATGAGCAGGCCTGGAAAGGCGTAGTTCTCGAGAATGATTTGGTGAATGATGCCGCTGCCTGGCTTCCAGAAGCCCAGGCCGTACTTGGCGCTGGTAGAGGCCAAGAAGTCATATACCTCCTTGTTCAAGTCCTTGGCGCGCTTCAGATCCTGCTCGCCGCACACCTGTGCCTCGATCAAGTGGTCGCAGTGCACGGTCGATGGCACCGCCACCTTGCTCAGGCCAGATGAAATGAACTGCAGTAGAGCCATTTGCGCGGTGGCATCCTGCATGGCCACACGATCCGGACGCAGCAAAAGGTAGGACTCGCCGCGCTTGATATCCTGATCGCCGGCACTGTCCAAGTGCGAGTAGAGCACCTTCTCCGACAGAGTCAATGGACGCTTCAGACGACTTATGACACAGTCGACCCGCTCGCTTAGCAGCTTATAGGGCAAGGGCGTCTTGGGCTCAAACTTGGACATGGCCACAATGGAAGACTTGGAGCTCATGGAGACGTTCCACTGATTCGTCAAGGGCTTTACCGCTCTTCTGCATAGTTTGCGCAGCCTCTCCGCAGTTTGTGCAAGCATTCGCCTAGTCATGATCGCTCCTTCAGTAACGTTATGGTATTTAGCAAAATATATATACAGATATATACAACTAAAACTTTCTACAATTTTGTCGCAATAATAAAATAGTTGAACTGTTTTTTTACAAATTGGATTTCATATAATTTCTAACTTATTTTCTGACAGGTTTTAAACAGTCAACATAAAATGCCCAGCCATGCCACTAATGCCAATAATTATTCATTTGCTCACCAATATCAATTATTAATTAGTCAGTCGTTAACAATTGAGAATAGTGTGGAAAAGCCATTTGGGGTAATATTCCTGTGGCTCACAGGTGAGCAACATTTAAGTAGGTAACTTTTGGCTGTTATTCTGTGCATATTTGATGTGGAATAAGCTGCAAAGTACAATAGCCATGGAGTGTGCAACACACATGTCGACGGGCCAGATGTTGCAATAAAGTGAGTGAGGGGATCCATATAAAACTATGCGGCACGCAGGCGACTCGAAAGCTGAACTGCCGAGAGTCATTCCTGCCCTGGGCTATCTGAATAGCAACAACAATGCAAATGGCAAACAGATGGACATCACGTCATTTACTTGAGTGCGGACGAGAAACTGGCCGGGCAGCACTGGCAGAGACCAAAGTGTCAACTGCAAGTGAGGTGAGCGATGGACGACGTGGCTGCATCCTGTGATTGTGTTTGCCACAGTGTGCCGAGTGTCACAGTGGATGGCAGCGGGACACAGCGACAACACTGGACGAAATGGACGAACTAGACAATGGTCAGTCGGAGCAGTTGCCAGACCGGTAGTTGGCTGCACCACATTCAATTGAAATCGACGTGCCTGTTTGCCACAAAACCGTTGATGACGGCTCGGTCGGTCGGTTGGTCGGATGGTTGGTTAGTGGGTCGCCGCTGGGGCGGGGGGGCATAAGTAGGCAGTGGCCGTAACAATGCCAAAAATTGATTGGCAACTACTTGACACAGGCTCACCCACAAAGCTCTTTCATATGGACTACTAAGCTGTCAGCTTGGCACAACGTTGACTATGATTTTCTATAATTGATGGATTTCATTTTGTGCCCAAAACCTGAGCGTTGGCAATTGTATGCCCGAGAATGGAACGAACCAAAAAAAAAAAAAAAACCAATTGTTTCTGTTTGGTAAAGTGGAAGATATTTGATTTTGAGTGAAGTCAGTACACTTTTTCCAATGTATATATTTTATTATATTACTTTAAACTAATTTCAATACAATTTTGACTGAAATGAATTCTCTTCGTTTGGAATTGCTGGTAGTTGCTGGTTACATTAAATGTATTTTCTATCGTTTTTGAGTCATCGATAAGAGGCAGTTGGGCGAGCTCTTCTCTGCGCTTCTCATATGCTTAAATTATTGCGCTAAACAACTTTTGCAATAAATAATGGAAAACTTATTGCCTGCAATTGAACTTGGTAAAAACAAAAATAAGAAAAAATAACAGAAAAGAGGCAAAAGTTAGGATCACCTATGCGTGAATATTACTTGGAAAGTGCGGTACAAAAGTTAAACCGAGCGTATTGCCAAATAGAAAATTCTAATAGGTGAAAATATGGATCGATGTGTTGTCTCATGGATAAGTTTTAATATTTTTTAATGGGCTCACAAATTCAGCTCTCGATTTACATTTTTGCTGCGTAGAGGTGGCGTCATTGTCAGTTGCCAGCTAGTCGGACTGGAGGCAAAGTAAATGCAGCTGCAGTATCAAAATGCCTGACAATTGCTGAGCAAATTTATGTACTGCCCCTCAGTTAAGTGTGGGCAACTGTATTGAGCCGGGTGTGGCATAGTGGCCGTGTGGTGTCGGTGTCTGTGGCCAAAGTTGCAACAAAACTGAAACTTTGAACTGAACTGAAAAAAAAGGAAAAATAGGAAAAAGAAATTTTGTTAATCCTCGTTTTTGCAGCAGGCAGCGGACAAAACGTTTGTTTTTGCTGTCAGTGCACCACCATGGCCATGCCTGCATCCAAGCTCAGCACAGCTTGTGGTAAAACTTTTCAATAATATTCCCAAAAGTCCAGCCCAGACGTCGACAACGACGACAACGTCGTCGACGACTAAAGCGAAAAGAGACAGCGAATGGAAACGGAAGTGCCGCCATAGTTGGACACATAGCATAGTTTTTGGCGCTCGGGCAACCATATTGCAGCAATACCCAGTGAGAGCTGAGTGAATGCGCATTAATATGTATTCCGAAAGCCAATTTCTCGCCCGATTTCCAGCTAATTAAATTTGCGTTGTATTTCAATAGAATTGCCGGTAAGCAGACAATGCATAAACGCATCAAGCTCTGAAGAGAGGCAAGATATTTTAAGAGGATGAACGAATTCAAAGTTTTCACTGTGTGCAGGTAAACTTGTTCTACGTTATTTCTCCTGGCCGAGCTTATGCAATGTGCTATATGAATTCGCTTCAATGAAACAATTCCAACTGCTTTTGGCAAAATTGATCTACCAATTAAAGGATTGACTTGTAATTTGTACGGCTGTTTTCGAGTTATTTTTACAGAAATTTTAGTTTTTACTTTGTTATGCTCGAGCTTTCAATTGAAGAGCAAAACGGAAAGGCATATGCAATTTCATTTTGCAATTTTACATTTTTGTTTCTAGAACGAAAAACGAAGAACTTAATTAAGAAAGAAAAAATAATAGAAAACCATGAAAAACTGTTTGGAATAGAATCTGATATTTCTTAGATTATAAGTTCAGGGATTTCTGCACTACTTGGTTCAGGGACAGTACCAGACTCTTTGATTAATTTAATATTATTATAGATACAAAAAACTTTGAGAATATATTTAATTTAATCCGATTATCATTATTTTTGTTACATTTCTCACTCAGGCCTTCAGGTCAGGTCAACAGAATGGCGCAGATTCTGCATCGTGGAATTTATGAAATTGGCCATGAGGAGGCTTTGCCGCCGTATAGTGGACGTGGCCAGAGCCACCCACGTGCAGCTTTGTTTTAGTGCGCCCGGCAGACAAATTCAGCATTTCCCGCACACGTGGCTTTGGCGATTTCCTTTTGTGCAAACATATTTTACCGCAATTGCGGCACATGAGTTCTAGCTTCATTGAGGCGTAAGTAACTCAGCCGCCGGCCACGCCCATTCAGCTGCATCACCATAATGAAACTGAGCCGCCCCCGGCCATTTCAATGTGTGTCTCTGTATATATATAGATTTTTGTTGTTGTTGGACTAGTGCGTCTAACTAGAGCCCATAACTCGGGCATAGCTTGAACCTAGGCTCCCTACTCAATTCTGCTTGCATTTATTTTTTATTTCACATTTTCTTGCTTCTTTTTGTTGCTTTTTGTTTTGTATTCACTAAGCTCTTTTTATTCTCACTTACTGCCATCGCTGCGCTCCGATGGCGCTGCATTAAGGCCAGTTGCTGGCCAGCGTGGACCTGGCGCACCTGGACCATATCTAGCCAATGGGATGATGCTGGGCTGTTGGGCTGTTGGTCTGCAGGGCTGCTAGGCTGCTAGGCTGCTGGGCTGTTGGTCTGTTGGGTTGTCGTGCAGCTGCATGCAACTTCGCTTTTGTGCGCATTGTTTCCGTCAATAGACGCATTTGTGCGGGTCAGCTGGGCACAAAGAAAGCAGAGAGTGGACCAGCCTCCGGGCCAACTGGGAGGCCTGGGAGGCCTGAGCTGTGCCTCTGCCCCGCACAGGGGAATCGCCTGCCGCAGCTGTTGTGACTGGAAGCTGTTGGAAGCCGCACATAATTAGATTTAATTTGCAGTTTTCCATATTACCTGTGCCATTTGGGCCACGGGCGCTGGCCCTGCACGTTTAATGCACGAAATGAACTTTGTTGTAAAATGGCTCCATTTAGTGGCACTGCAGCTGCATGGAAATTATGAACCATTCCGTGCTGATCTATGGCCATTAAAGCAGGCTGTAAAGTGGGGTGTTGAGGGTTCGTCGAGCACTTTATATGGCGATTTACTCCTGTTTATTGAGCTGCAGCTACCCAAGTCGAATGCTCTTCCATTTCGTTACTTACTTTCCAACGTAAATAACCTTTCAGCGAGCAGCACTTAAAAATACGCAAATTTATCGCTCATCTTTCATTAGCCTTCGTCTCAAGGCATTGAATGGGTTGCGGATGAGGAGGAAAACTCTGCTGCGATGCTGATGGAACGACGGCTGTCCGTCCATCGGGGCAACGATAAACTCTTGGTTTTTATGCTACTATCATAATATGTACACAATAATTATTCCCCGGATGGATAATAACGTAAACTGGGCGCAGTGCAAATGCCACACAAAACGAACGAGCGTAAAAATTGCTCGAGCTGTGCCGTTGACTCCCTCAGCTGAGGCCAATACCAGACCAGTAGCAGGACGAGAACGCACTCGAGCGCAACAAAATGGACATGAAACAAAGAATAAGAAGCTGCAGCTTGGAAATGTAGCCTTATCAAATACTTGCTCGAAGCCAAGTAACTGCCTGTTATTGCTACGGCTACTCGGGTCGCGTTGAAGCCAAGTAAATGTTTGTTATTGCTACGGCTAGTCAGGATTCATTTCATTCCCTTTCCATTTGCATCTTTCGTCCGCACTCTATTGGGGCATTATCATCTGGCTGCTGCTTGGCAATGCAATCATTATACACTGCAAACTTTAACTTACGCTTCCAGCTGCGATGCATCATTGTTACACTTATGACTGACGCAATGGGTCTTATAAATTCATTTAAAATTAAGTTTTTTAGATTCTGAATTTTGTAGTTTTACTTCTCAATGTAATATGTAAACGAATGACTAGAAGTATTTCAGTGATGCCATGCGTTCCAATAAATAAATCCGATTGCTCTTCTGTCTAAAGCCTAGTCATAGACTCTCTGTCAATGCCAAATGCCAAATGCCAACTGCTTGGTCTTTCATATTTCTGTGAAATCCGGAAATTGTGCTCATGCAATTGCTATTGGCGCAAGTGGGCAGGCAATGCAGCACTGCATCTTCAAAAAATGTGAGTGCAAGCCAAAAGACAAGAAAAAAATGGAAATGTCAAAAAATTCCAACTGAGAGGAGCAAGTTCTGGGCTCTGACTTTAGACAATGGTGCGTAATTTGCTGAAATGTTAAGTAAAACGTAATAGCTGGGAATTGACAAAGTCGCTTCTGGGAAACTGGGAATCTGGGAATCTGAATTTGAATCTGGATCTGAACTTGTCGTCCGAATTCCTTTTACGCCCGCCCTGTCAACAGCAATAAAAGTCAATTGTCAGCGTTGGCTGACATTCCTTTTCGTTCGTTTTATTTTTGGTTTTATGCTTTTTTCGAGCTAGCATTGCAGCTGCGTCCGCCTTGGCCTGGCTTGCCTGAACGATTTGCTGGCATGCAGCTCTTCACCTGGCTGGACTAGCAGCTGCAGCTGAAGACCATGCAACATTCACTTGTCACTTAACATGTTGTCAAGCGCCAACTGAGCACACTCCCAGCTACGCTCTCCACACACTCGTGCAGTGCAGTGCAGTGTGGGACAGGTGGAAATGGTGTGGCAGCTCTGCAGAAATCAAAATGCATCATAAAACGGAAATGAAAACAAATGAAAAATGATTTTTACTTATGCGCAAATTGTTCCAGCTCCAGTCACCACAGCTACAAACAATTTTCCTTCATGCTTATTTGTTGTTGTTGGCTTGTGCTTGTTGAAAACAAATTGCATTTGCGCTTAAAGCACTGTCAACATGCCAGCTGTTGTTGCCACACCTTTAGCTGCATATGAGAGTAGAAAGCAAATGGGAAAATTGGATTAATCACAAGACGTGGCCTAGAGCGCTGCTATTAAAGACAGTATCGATGCGTCGTGCCGATATCATTGATAAGCTTGCATTGAATCAACAAAATATTTTAGAATCAGTAGTTGATTCGAAGCAAATGATTAACTAAAATGAAGGGAACATCAAGAGAATAATCTTAAATAAGGGAATCATATATAAGGTAGTCTCAACTGTGCGAAGACTGTCCAGTTCTCAAGCTCTTTAACTGGCAATTTTCGGATTCTTCGTTTCAGGAACCAGAAGTTGATTAAGTCAATGCCATGAAAATCATGAGTGAATATGAAGAGAACGCGTCTGAAGGAGAGCTAGCAGTAAACACTCAGGTAGAGCAAGCATTCAGAGAGTGAGCACACACATATAAATCAAACCCAATATGCTGCTCTTTTAAATGGAACATCAAATGCCGCTCTTATTAATGAATATTACTTGTATATAATAAGACCAAATGACTTAGCAGAGAATTTATAAATGTGTTTGAAATTTCTAATTGTCTATTTTGATGAGAATTTCATTTAAGTGTTCTTGAATCAATAAAGAATATTAATAAAACTAGATATGATCAGCTCTTAAGTAATTTTTCTTCAACAAAAAGTTATGCCAATTTTTGCTTTGCAAAAATCACTTGGTAATTAATAAAGCTTATGCTTATTTTTGGCGAGCTGAATTCGAATGAGATCATATTATGCTTACTGATTTTATATATTATATATTTTCCGGATTATCTAATAACTACGTATTTCAACCAGTTTCTAGTAAAATGAGAAAAAAAAGGCTTATTCGCATTCTGAAGATGCCGAATTGTTTTGTCAAACGGCTGTGAACAAAAGAATTCGATTGCAATATTTTTACCGAAAGTATACATAAATTGTTAGTCGAAAAGAACAAATAAATAAACACAAAATGATATTCCACTTCTTCTATATTTATTTATACGAGTACTTTGGTATCTTTCAGTGGTGAAAACATTCAGGCAACCTAATTGAATCAAGTTGCGCTCGCTTTTGCTCGCTCCGCCAGAAGAGGACACAATTTGGGAGCCGCAACAACAGGAAAACATGGCCAACAACAAGGCGCAAACAAAAATTTGTTAAAAAGGAGTGAAAATGTGCGCAAGAAGGCAACAAAAAATGTAAAGTGCAAACAAATGGACAAATATATCCGCCAAGCAGCAGCAGCCCCTGAAGGGAGAGGGGCGGACGACAAGGTTGGGTTTCGACTGGTCCCAGCAGCGACCCAGGCTCGACCTTATTTATAAATTAACAGTAACAATTTTTCCCGCCGGACATACACTTAAAAATTTTACAACCATGAAAGATTAATATAGTATATGGTAAATAGAAATATATATATATATTTCATCTTTTTCGTTTTTGTCTTTTTTATTCCTGGTTGCGTTGGCGGCGAAATGAATCCCAGGCAAGGTCCCTTACCGTCTTTTAAGCAAATAATTTCTATTCTTGGCCGCCATAGCTTTTATGCTTGTGCTGTTTCACGTCCAATGGACACCGCCAAGTGCACTGCTCGCACTCTACCTCTCTCTCGCTCGCACTCCCAATCTCTATAGCTGCTTCCGACTCTTCATATCTCAATCTGTCTGTTCCTTTCGTTCCGTTTCCTGTTGTTCCTTTTGTTTCTAGTTGCCCGCCTTCGCATGTTTGGTCTGCACTTCTCTTGCGCTCACTTTTAGGAATTTGCTGAGCACTCTGTCTCAGCTACTAGTCCACATTTTAAAGAGCAAGACGAATTTAAGAGATATATGTATATAGATATGGTACAGGCTCATAATATTCGTAGAAACCTTGTCATCCTCAAACACTTAGTGAATCATGAAACGAAATAATCTCAAGAACATTCTTGTAAGATAACTGTTTTAGTCGGCAGGTATCTGCCTGGCGTCCACATAAGAAATTTCCCCTCATGACACTTGTGTTTCTCTTAGTGTGCCAGCCGATAAGATAAGGCATTTGATTGGCTGGGAACTACTCGAAGTACGAGGTGAAGCGACAATAAGACATGTGTTTAGGTAGGTTCTGTGCAGATAACAAATATTATATAATGCAAAGAATATAAAATATTTAAAATAAAGGCAGATACAGAATGATAACTGTAAAACTTTAATTTAAATTTATTTATTATTTGTAAAAATTGTTCTCACTAATCAAAATAATATTTTGAGGCTTTTACAGATCTGCTTCGTTAATATAAACGCTAAAGCAATCAACTGAATAAGAGAGAAACGAATCAAGCAAGTTGTTTTACCAGCAAGAGAAAAGCTGACTTCACGCTTACAATAACAAACCTGATCATCAAGTCTCTACTGTGACCAAGCTAATCATGCTGATGAGGCGTTTTTTGTTTGCCGAGCACACAAAAGCTTGGTGCTGATAAACACACACTCGACAATGGCTGGGTGAGAGAGCGCTGTAGAGAGCTTTAAAAGCAAACCCCATAGAGAACTTAAGTTTAGTTGATGCCGAGAGCTCAAAGGAGTCACAAACTACACAATATGAAATGTCTAACGCTGCTCATAGTGGCGCTGATAACGCTTGTCGGTCGAGCACCACAGAGCGAGGGCGCAAAGATCTTGGCCACATTTGCATTCCCCGGCCGCTCTCAGTACATATTTGCCGAGGCGTATTTGAAGGCATTGGCAGCGCGTGGCCATGAGGTGACCGTGATCAATACCTTCGAAAACAAGCCAGTGCCAAATATGCGATTCATATCTGCACCAAAAATACACGAATACTACGAAAGTAAGAGCAAGATTACTGAATAATTTAATGATAAAGCTTCGTTTACTTATATGTAAATACTTTCTCAACAACAGCAACTATGCAGCTAATGCAGGCTGAGACATCGTTTATACAACAACAGAAGAATTTCAGCTGGCTGCTTGAAATTATCTGTGAGTGTTTGCTGGAGAACGAGTCTGTGCAAAAGCTGATGAAGTCTGGCGAAACGTTCGACTTGGTGATTGCCGAGGTGCTACACACGGAGTCGCTGTATGGCTTTGCTCAGCTTTTCAATGCGACTCTCATTGGCTTCTCTACCTATGGCAGTGATTATAATATTGATAAGCTGATGGGCAACATCTCGCCGATGGCCTACAATCCACTCATCAGTTCGCCACGGTCCAATCCCATGAACTTTTTAGAGCGTCTGCAGAATAATTGGGAAATTTGGCTGGAGAAACTGGTTCATGTGTTTTACCATTATCCCCGGATGGAGAAACAGTACTTGAAGTACTTTCCCAATGCAACCAAATCTCTGCCCGAGGTTCTGGACAGCTTTGCTCTAATGTTGCTGGGCCAGCACTTCACGCTGAGCTACCCGAGACCCTACATGCCCAACATGATTGAAGTGGGAGGTCTTCACATCTCGCACAAGCCGAAAACGCTGCCTGAAGACATCAAAGAGTTTATTGAATCATCCGCCGATGGCGTCATCTACTTTTCATTGGGCTCGAATGTAAGGAGCAAAGATTTACCTGCATCAACTCGGGATACTTTACTCACAGTATTCGGCAACCTCAAGCAACGAGTGCTCTGGAAGTTTGAGGACGATCAGCTGCCCGGCAAGCCGGACAATGTGTTCATCAGCAAATGGTTCCCCCAGCCGGACATCTTGGCGCATCCCAATGTAAAACTGTTCATTACCCACGGTGGTCTGCTGAGCACCATAGAGAGCATCTACTTCGGCAAGCCTGTGCTGGGCTTGCCCGTCTTCTACGATCAGTTCATGAACGTAAAGCGCGCCGCAAGCATGGGCTTTGGTCTGGGCTTGGATCTGATGAATTTGAAGCAATCGGAGCTGGAGCAAGCGATCAATACACTTCTAACTTCACCCAGCTATGGGAATACTGCCTCGCTGCTCTCGAAGCGCTATCTTGATCAGCCAGAAGCAGCGATAGATCGCGCCATTTGGTGGACTGAGTACCTGACTAGACACGAGGACCTCTCCCACCTGCGTGCTCTCTCCCGCGATATGAGCTTCATTCAGCTTCACAGCTTGGACACTATGTCGGTTATTTTGGGCGTGCCCCTAATTGGGCTGTATTTACTCTTCAAGTTGACTCGTCGACTACTGCAAGCGATCTGTGGTAGTAGGCGAAAGAATGCCACTAAACTGAAAAAGCATTAAGACTTGGATATATTCTGATAAGAAATAACTGAATTATATTTTAATGTTTTGCTGTGAGGCTTAATTGTTGTATTATTTAAGTATGGACTGTTAATAGTGTGAAAATAAATTACTTGATCAACTTTTGTAAATAAATTAAACTGTATGTTAGAATTAATTAATTGCATGCATTGCGCAACTACTATATAACTTTTATATAAAGCTTGTTCGATGCAGCCAACTTGACGCATACGTTACGTTAATTGAATTGACTTTGAAAATGAGAAAATAGTTCTATTAATTAGATTCACTCACAAGGCCAACCCATAAATAGACTTTGTGTATCATCCACGCTAAATAACAGGCTTAATGGAATTTTGTAGTTAGGAACTGATGATGATAGTATAAACAAATATTGAAAGTCTACAATTTAATTTTAAATTTTGTATGTACTGAAATTAGAAAATTCCTATTTCACAACATTCAAATGCTATATTTGTAGATACCTAAAAAAAACTATAATCTTATTTTCACATCATTTGGTAATTCCCAAATTCAGATTCAAAATCTTTCTTCTTGAACGGGATATCATATTCAGCTCTACGAATAGAACCGAACTGCCCAATAACACAACATGACAAAATAAATCTCAATCAATCTCAATACCTAGTCTTAATTGAACACAAAGTTTAGCTTTTCTTTCTGTTTTGTAACATTATTTGAACTCGGGTTGCCCGTGCTACAGATGTCCGTGACTGTTGCTTGGACACGCCCCAAGTCTCGCGCATTTTATCAACTTCAGCTTGAAACGAAATTCAAATGTGGCGCTCGTGTTTTTTTTACGCCCATACCCCAATTTCTGTCTATGTGTAGGTGTGTTTGTGTGTGTGTGTATGAGAATTGGCCCTAACAACTGGGAGCCCCAAAAAGCTCGCACTGGCCACTTGGCACTAAGCACTCACACCGAATTCCGTTAGAAGTTTTGCACTGGCCACACCTGCATAGCCAACACACACACACATACATATATACGTTTGTATATATGTATGAATGTCTGTAATGTATGCTCCCTGTCTCTCTGTCCACCTTCTCTGATTTGAGCTTCTAGCTACACGTACGCCGCGCCTGGCTTGTAAATTGTATCCGTTTCAGGCACATAAATTGTTGTCAACTTCCGTTGGCTGCGACAACGTCGCCGGCACTGACCACTTCTAGTGCTGCTGCCGGATCCTGCACCCCATAACCTGATGTCCTCTTGTGTCCAAGCATCCTGCACCCTATGCTCGCATCGCGTGCTTTGACTTGAGTGCCGTTTGCCTGGCCAGGTTTGTCTTTTTGCTCAACTTTTAGTTTTTGTTTTTTTTTTTTTGCTCGATGCAGGTTCAGGTTCAGCTTCCAACTCCAACGTAATTGAATTTTTAATCTCGTTTATAGTCAAGTGATCTCTGGCATATACCGAGCGTGTACTGCTGCGCATATTTTACGTGCCTCAGTCGCCACTCGGGTCTAGTTTCTGGGCAGGCTTCCAGCAGCGGTCGAGCCAAATACACGGCACAAATAAAGTTGCCGCCTGTCATGGCCATGGACCACCTTCTATGCGAGTTGGCCCTCGTAATGAGCGCCCATCGTTATGCTAAATAGTTGGGAAAAGGCAACTTTGCCAACGGTCAGCGGGCTCGGAGCATCGGGTTAATATGCACACCAAATTGCATGCTCAACTTTTCGACTGTTGTTATAAAATATATGTGTTTCGTATGTAATACAATTTGTGGGCGTTGGCTCGGATAGATGCTGAATTGCCTATCCGGCAAATATTTTAATGAACCTCTGCCGGATTATGCGCACGCTGTTAATCGCCAGCCCAGTCCAGGTCTAAGCGCGTAGAAAAATCAGCCCGAAACCTAAACTGATTGCAAATTGAGTTTTGTGGCAGCGCATGGCTGCAGTATGCCGTGTCAAAGGCTTGTAAACGATTGCATCATTAACTTGCTTACGTGAGCAAGACGCTAGGAGGGCAGGACGGCAGGACGGCAAGGACGAAGGCAACGTTCAATTAAGGCTTAATTATAAGAAGCCGAGAGTCAACCGCGTCGCGTACTTTCCGCCGTGACACAGTTTCGCAAAGGGGCACGAGTGCTGGATGCAGTTACTCAATTATTGCAACACAACCACAAGTTAAGCAACTCTGGCGACACGTACATGTTACGCATAATATTTCGAAGGCGACCTCAATTGCTGGCATTAAACTGTTGACATTACTAAGTGAAATCTCCTTAGAATTTAACTGCCATTAATATCTGGGAATGTAACATCCAAGTCGAGTTACGTTCAATGTAAGAGTCTTTCGCATTACCTTAATTGCAGCTGTTAAAGCTGATATTAAAGCTGCTCAACTATAGCACAAAATAGTATCAAATGTGTTTCAAGCCAAGCCCTGAAAGATAAACTTGACATGTAAAACAATAATATATATTAGATATTTATGTATATATACAACTGCTGTTTATGTAGTTGCACAACAATCGGCAGCCATTCAGAGAGACCATGTGAATTTTCGTCACTTTAATTAATTTCTCTACAATACTCGCATCATTGTAATCGATTGAGTTTGTCTATAGAGCACTGAGCAAGATGGCAATCATTAGGTCGAGCATTAATTGAATATTATAATAGTGTGCTTTGTGGCCCAGGCACTGGGGACAGTGGTTGGGCATGGTTGGGTGGACGAAATGGAATATCAATGGACTGGCCAGACATTTGAGTTTGCGTCTCAGTTGGAGACAGGAGTTTGTGTTTGGCCTGGCAAATGTTTGATTTTCATTAAAACCACTCAACCGAACTGCTTATCTTAATTATAAGATTTTGCCATAATATTTACATTAGTTTGGGTCAGTGAGAGTGCATAATGCTTTCATGGAGCGGATCTGAGGCGGATCTCTGGCTCTTTGCTGCTTCAATGCAAATATTTGTGGCTTACGATTCGTACACGCACACTGGACTGCATATATGTATTCCACATGCCTGTCTGCATGTCTATCTATCTATGTGTGTGTGGGTCGTTGGCAAATAGTGAACAATTACGGCTTGCATGGTCAAGGATTGTGCTTTAGCCACAGCTGACATCGTCGCTTTCTGCCGCCAACTCTCAGCCGACAGTTGTGCTAAATTTTTTAACTGCAATAATTATACGGCAATTAGCAAAATGTTCAATAATGCAGCATAGCTATGCCAGGCAGCCGTTACAATTTTTGACTGCACTCGGTAAACTTCTAATTGCCATTAGCGCACTTTACTTTCAACCAGCTGCCGTCGGGCACGCCCACTGGGCGACAAGTGTGAAGTATCTAGTGGGTAGCAGGTGAGTGCCAAGCTACTCGCTCTGCAGTATTGGCGTGTAATTAGACCGCGCTGTTAGCTAACGCTGCAGCTGCTGGTTGGCTGGTTGGCTGGTTGTCTGTAATTTAGTACTAATGGCACACTTAAAGTGCAGGCAATTATTTTAGACCTATAGCTGCAGCTACATCTATTCCACTTCACAGGTTAAACAAAATACGCTCTGGCTACTTAAATATGCCACTCCAGCAATTTCAATAACCTTCAAGCAATACAATGAGAGTATACTAAATACGATCAACAACAATTACCATCTGCAACAGAATGAAAAGATTAATTAGAACGAGAAGAAAGATTGAGTTTTCGTACGGTAGCTTTAGCTGAACCTCTAGAGCTACATCTTTAATATATTCTTTTTAGCTTGCAAATAATTGTTCACATTTTTAAAAAAATAAAAATAACAAGTAAGAAGGCTCTAGTCGAGACGGCTCGACTACGAGATCCCCTGAACCCTGCAAAAAAAGTGATACTCTTCTCTTTACGATCGCATGAGCGCGAGCTCTGCTAACCACGCAGTTGCTGCCGCGGCTTGGGGGTGGGTTGGGCTATACTTTGAACGCTTATAACTCCATTTCTAGATAGATGATCTTCATGAAATTTTCAGAGTAGATTAAGAATATCTAAATGTATCTATGTGCCGAATTTCAAGTCTCTAGTATTTGAAATGCGTTTTTTTTTTCAAATTGGGGGCGAAGGGGGCGTGGCATCCAAAATCTGAAAATTACATAATCTGCGTATTCCTAATATCTATCTAAATATACAAATTTGAGGTCTTTAGCTAAAACGATGTAGAAGTTATGCCCGAAAAACATAAAAAATTGAAACGAATTTTCGATTTTTTATCGATAATTTGGAAATGGGATGAGTTATCGAAAAAACAAAATAAACTCGTACTGCGTAGCTAACATACGAGTGTTCATGTGAAATTTCAGCTCTCTAGCTTTTGTAGTTTCCGAAATCTCGACGTTCATACGGACGGACGGACGGACGGACGTTCATACGGACGGACGGACGGACGGACAGACGGACAGGGCTCAATCAACTTATTTTTTTATGCTGATCAAGAATATATATACTTTATGGGGTCTGCGACGCTTCCTTCTGCCTGTTACATACATTTTCACAAAACCATTATACCCTGAATTCCCATTTTCAATGGGTTCAGGGTATAAAAATCATATTCTCTCAATTTCGCTCTGAACAAGTTCGGTTCTTCGGTTCTTTTCGTTCTGGTTTCCGATTGCCCGAACATTGTTTCGTGAGCGATACGAATGACGCTCGCACAGTGAGATTAAGTAAGTGAGCAGATAACACAAAGAGTCTATGCAAAGGGTCTTCATTTACACATACAAATGCACATATTCCCACTCACAATGCATTCACATAAGACTTTTTGTTTCTTAAACTCAACTAAGCGATTGAGTTCTTTGAAGAAGCGACGTAATGGGCTGCTCTCTGAGGTCAAGTTTGAGTGAAAGGCAACGAACAAGCACTACTACACGACCCTTACTTGTTTTTAAACAAAACGATCTCGAACCTGACAAAAATAAAATAAATAAGTAAATTAAAACAAGTAAGAAAGACTACACGAACCTAGCAAAAAAGAATTATGTCTCTAGCTCTTATATGTAATTTCTGAGATCGACGCGTTCATACATACGGACGGATAAACTGACAAACGGACAAGGCTAAATAGACTCAGTTCGTCGCCCTGGGGTCGGTCACGTCTCCTTCTGCCTGTTACCTACATTTAACAAAACCATTATACTCTATATATATGCAGCGAAATATATACTGAGTATTAAGCATATATGCGATTGCAGGCTTTAAGTAAGCCCACAAAATGGAGAAAAACAATAGTGATAAAGCAAGCTCAACAATATACAGAGAGCGAATAAAAAATAGAAACGAGCAGAAATCAAACCTTGTTGCTCGTTGTTTAGAATCCCCCAAACTGTCAGTCATATAAATCTTATTGAGCAAAAGTTTGAAATGCTAACACTTTCCGTCCCACACAAGCAGAAATTGGGCGAATTTGTGTGCCAGAGCATAAGTGAGTAGAGAGAGTAGGAGAGAGAGAGAGAGAGAGAGAGAGTGGGTGTCTCTGTTTGTATATGAAGCGCGCCAACAATCAGTCCATAACTGCGCTTTTATGTGCCAGCTCACTGGAGACTAATGCTGGCGCTATCAGAAATATGCAAAAATCAACTCGGCTGTTGCAAGTGTGGCAAGTGGCGCAAGTGTGGCAAGTGCCACAAGTGCTGGGCTGCCAAACAACGGAAAGCAAAATGCACTGTCAATTTTTTCCCCCTACGACTTTCTTCAACAACGAACCAAAATATAGCATAAACAACAACGAAGAATATATAGTGCCGCGCACAACAAGTTTTGACAAGTTCAGACGGCTGGGCAGGCAGGGAAACAAAGAGATGTGTGCGGCATGTCTTGATTTGCATAAGCCTGGCTCTGGATTCACTCTTCTTTAGCGTTTTTATGACAGCGACAATCGATAGCCAGATAAAGCCATAGTGCACTCGCTGGCTGGGGAGCCATCAATCAAAATTTCATATGTCCAATGGCATGCCAGAGCCAAAGCCCGCCCATTTTCCATTCCATTCCATATTCCTCATTCCCCATTTCCCCATTCAACGTTCCCACCGTAAGCCAGCGAATTGCGGGATTCTTTAATTAAAATTCATGTGCTCGGTATTTATAAGTACAATATTGATCACTGTCAGCGGGGTACTAATAAAGTCAATGGGCATTTTATATTAAAATGCAATTCATCTCAAATCCAAGCTACAAATTTTTTTTGTCTATTTCTTATGACCAAATTCTTTGCTCTTTCATATGCACATATCATATTAATTATTTCTTACAAATAAATTTACATAATTGAAGAGAAAGCCACTTCGAACTGTTATTATTGGCATTGATTAAAAATAGCTTACCTATGTTAGGGGTGAGTGTATATAAAGGAGGAATGCATATGCTCTGCGTTGACAGTTAACTGTTGAACACACTTTCGTAACTTCTGATAACGATAGTATACCAAAATGTAGCGAAATCTGTATAAGATCGACTCAGCTCAACATACTAATCTACAATATACTTCATGATGTCCTTCTTCTGCATAAATTGACATTTTCAATGGGACCGGCTTATGTTGTGCCCTAACAGTATTCAATCAACTTTTACTTAGTCATCCTCACCTTTATTTAGTTTAATATTTTTAAATTCTTCAACATAATTGAATTAATTCAATTAATTGACTCAATGACAAAACTCTTTTACCAAAGTCTTTTACTACAATATAAAATCATCTTTTAATTGTCTCATCGCTTTTCAATTAAAATTGAATTATTCATATATATTGTCCTTAATACTTCAATTATCATTTCTTATAACTAGTATCAACAATTGTCTCTGAAATATTCATATCGATTTTCAATCTATTTAATAGCCAACAAATATTGTGGTACTGTAACTTTCTGTGATCTGCCAACTCTGTTTATTTGTTTGTTTGTTTTTTATTTTTTTGCTAATAATTTTCACGTTTGAACTGGCTTAAAACTTGAGAGTTCAATATATTTTCCTGTCGATTCGATTCTTTGGTATTTCTTTTATTTTTATTCGCCTCTATGTTTTTGTTGCTTTTGCTGGCGGTGGCGGCACCCAAAGCGGTAATAAATCAAAAATGCTCTTGTTTGCTTACAGGCGCGCCCGCTCAATGCGTTGAGTGTGTGTGTGTGTGTGTGTGTGTATGTATGTATGTGTGTCTGTGATGTGTGTATAAATCACAAAGCATGTCCTTTGCCAATACAAACACAATTGAGCATGCATATGCAACAGCAGGGTGTCTCAGTATGCGAACTAGCTAGCAAAAAGCATGGAAAAGAAATTGCGTTTAAAAAAATTTGATTAAAAAGTTTGTCGCCAGCCATCTGTGTGTATAGACACACAGCTCTATGCGTGTGTGTGTTTGTGTGTATGTGTGTTGGTATGTATCGATAACTGTCAGTGACACCCGCAACAGCAAAGTGGAAGGCGAACGGGCATTGTGCTTATCGATATGGGGCCAATGCCATGTGAGCCATGTTATAAATCTTTCAAAAGCCAAACAGAACGGAGCTTAAATTCAATTTTACAACTGACAGCATAGACAAGGCGCTGGCCAAAGGCATCACCTTCTCCGCACTTATGCTGCTGGGGCATGCTAAAATATTTATAATTAACAGCGTATTACAGACTTGTCAATTGCACAAGCGTTTTTGTTTGATTTTCTTTTGCAGCTCTTCGACTTGTTGGAAATATTTTTGGGCACACTAATTGCCAAGGCGAAATGCTTGCGGTGAAGTTTCTCCTTTCTCCTTTCACCTTTCTACGCTTTTCGTTTTTAATTTGTTTCAAGTTGTTTTGATGTGCACAACCTGTCGTATGCGCAATTAAAAGTTTTGTCCACTTGTCCCTGTAATTGTCATTTGACAGCAGCTGTAGAATGTGAAAACTGTTGGCCCTGTACTCATTTGTGGCAGCTGCAGCTGCAGCCGAAATTAGCCATGTTAGCTTAACGTGACAACGAGTTGGAATTAAACGCCGCACCTAACCCTCGGCCATCAAGTCAGCTGCGGCAAGTTCAAGGTTGAGCAAATATTGCCATGCAAATGGCATTTTGCACACACCCACACAAACAGCACACATGCAGCTACGTACACATGAGGCTGTGACAAATAGTCGTTTAGTGCTAACAAGCATTTTCCTACTCATATCTAACAAAGGAAATAGGTTTTCCGTTGCATTTGTAGCAAGCAAAAAACCTACAAACACGCGTCGGAGTAGAGAACGGCTTTTCGTGTATTGTAAGAAGTCATATAAGAAACAAAAAGAAAAATACGTCCACTGGCTAGGTGCTAAAACATCCTACTAAATCACGTAGTAAGCAGCTTTTGTAATGGAAGAAAATTTAAAAGATAGAATGCTTATTTGATATAAGTGATTATATTGATTGAAAGAAAACAGGAATCAAGTATTGTTTTAATTATATTACTTATTATATCGAAAGTCAATGATATGGATAATTGACTTGTGGTTTCAGATTCGCCTGCCGGTCAATATCTTCCGCCAACGAGTTGAGAGCCATTTAATCAGATCGTTCATCCCTTTCTGCCGTTCGTGTCTGACTGCTGTTCTACCTTGGCGACTATCGTCTCTTAGCTTGTATGATGAGCCAACAAATTCGATTGCAAATCCGTGAATCGATTTACGAATCAACTTGGCCCACTCACAAACAACCTCAATAGCAGCTAGGTGCGTACTTGTCCTTCGACGTGTGTGCAAGTGTGTGAGCATTGTAATTGAAATCGCATCGAGACGTGAAATGAAACGTAAAGTCATCGAATCAATTGAAATGAAAATTAAATTAAATGCGTGCGCTCATACATTTATTCATACTAGTCTCTCTCTCTCTCTCTCTCTCTCTCTCTCGTCTCTCTCTCTCTGTCTCTCTCTGTGCGTTGGCATGTGTGTGTGTGAGTGACAGCGCGCAGATCTCAATAAACTCGCACACACACTCAGAGCCATGCGCTTTCACAGTGTCTTTGGCCTTCTTACAGACACTCATCAACTCAATCTTAATTAAGCACAGGCACGCATATTGAGCGTCGTGAATGGAAGAAGCAATCGTTTGACTATGGCTCACAATGTAATTGATGGCGCGGGTCGAGTGGGGTTGGTTATGTATGTGAGTTCTTAAATATTATGAATCTGTGGTGCATGCATATAAGAGTCATACAGATGCATATTTATATAAACTCTCCGTCTATCTCTGTCCATTTCTATATGTCGTGTCAAAGCTTCTTTACAATTTTATATGCAGTCGAGTCCCGATAATTCGTACCCCGCTGAATCGATAAGCTCAATATTTCGTAAGAAACTGCTGGTCCCTTGAAAAAACTTCGTTAATTCGTAAAAATCCCATACATTTTGGTCTCCTTTTTAATTCGTAGTTTTTCTGCCTATTCGGCAAGGATCTTGTCTCTTATACTTCGTAATTTCGTTTCGAAACCTCTGGGAAATGAGCTAACCACGGCTAAAAGTGCTTAAATATAGCTAGAAAAGTAGATTGAACTTTGGTGGGCAAATGGATAGATAAATAAGACTGGCCATCAACCAATGAACAAAATCGTGATTAAGAGATAGAAATATGATTAGAAAGTGGGATAGAACGGTTAGAAAGAAGGTAGAACGGCAGTTGGTGAGGTAAACCAGAAAAATAGCTAAAAACGGCTAAAAATGGCTAGAAAGGTCAGAAAGGTATATTGAAATCTAATGGGCAAATGGATGGATGAATAAGACTGGTCATCAACCAATGAACAGAATCGTGATTAAGAGATAGAAATATGATTAGAAAGTGGGACAGAAAAGTTCGAAAAAAGGTAGAAAAGTAGTTTGAGAGCTTAAGCAGAAAAAGAGCTAAAAATGGGTAGAAAATTCCCAGAAAGGTAGATTGAACATTATTGGGCAAATAATTATCAATAAAACAATACAAAATTACAAGCTTATTTAAATCTTCATTTTTCGTTAATATGATTTTGTTTATGTTATGTTTTATGTTGTGTATATTTAATTATGAAATACATAATATTGAATTGAATGTGTATTTTATATATATTTTATAAGTTAAAATTATTGAAACGACGTGAAATATAAAACCCCTTCAATTCGTATATTAATTTTTTAAACCTTTGTAATTCGTAAAAAATTCTGTTCCCTTGCCATTACATATTATCGAGACTCGACAGTATTTATTTTATAATATTATTATAATTTTATATAATTACTATGAAATTCATTTATACAAACGAATTGTTCAAATCAAATATTTGAATTTTATTTTTTTTTATATATGTATATTTATTGACTGATTTATTAATTGTTTATTTTAGCTGTGTCTGACGATTCTGTTCTTAATTGAGCATGAAGTATGCAACCAAAAAAGCTAAAAGTGCTTTCAATTATTCTGTCAAATTACCGAAAATAAATATATGTATATACTACGCATTTTTCGAAATATAAAAAGAAATGCTTCTCTCGGCAGGAGAGGTTGACAGGCTTCAGTCAAATGTTATTTAAATAAAAAACCACAGAAACTCAACCGAAATGAATTTTATTAAATTGAAATGAAAGTGATGTCTTTTACTCCCTCTCTCTCTCTCTCTCTCTCTTCTGTGCTTATATATGTGATTTAGAGCTCTTGCGCTCTTTGCGTATTTATTTAGGCAAATGAACGCAAAGGCGCAGCCGCAAATCAAATTTCAGCCACACAAAATGCTGCTGGCGAATGCGACAGACATTGTGATATGCTTTTAGTGAAACATATTTAAATTAGCTGCTGTGAGGCGAAAAGAAATCATAAGTGGAAATCTAATAATGAGACCGCAGTAACGCTGGTTATCAAATCAAATAAGCTCAGCCAATCGTCGCATAAATTTATGACATATGCAAAGGCCAAATGTGACTGGCGTCGACTCCTGCTCTGTCGCTTTGCCGGACTGGTCAGTGCTGTCCTGTTCGGTTCTCTCCTGTCTTCGTCGCAGTCAGGTAATTCCATTATGGAGCAATCGCATTTCAAATGTGGCCAGCATAACAACAACAATAACAACAACAATATGAGTTGAACATTTTATGGCATATGAACTATATGCAAAGGCCCTGTCCTCTTTCAGTTGGCAGCGCTTGGAAGAAGGAAAAACTGAAACTAATTTTCCACCTTGCAGCACAATTTAAGCCAATCAACTTGCTGGTGCCTTAAATTCAAGCTAGAAATCTTTCGATAAATTTGCCATAGATGCAGAGCAGGTGCAACTGCTTTATATAAATTTTATATATTAAAAGGTAAAAAAAAATAATAATAAATAATCTTATAATAAAATAAAAATATTGAACTATTTACATAATTCTATTGCATGATTCTTTGAATTCTTTGAATTGCCAACTTGCTTGATTGCATCGTGCAGTTATAGCTCGGAGTCGATTGTCAATAACGATCGATCGAACAATCGGTGGGAAGGCAAGATTTAATAGCCACAATCAGCTATGGCTTAAAATTTCGTAAACTGAAAGTTAATATATATATGAAATTGTGTTGCGCAGAAGAAAACCAAGAAAAAGTAAATCGAAACTCAACTCTGATCTTTTGATGCATGCGAGGCAAGAGACAAGCCAATGTTTTACACTGAAATGTATGAGGAATGAACATTTTGTGGTCACGGCACCAACACACACACACACGCTCGCACAGGGACATCAATGTCAGGGCGAATAACAAGGCAGGCAGACGCTGGCTGTGCATGGGAATTGGGAGCTGGGTAACTGAACGAAGGGAAATGGAAAATGGTAACGTGTGACGGGTAGCTACTAGCTGCGAGGAGGTAACTGGGAATAGGGGTTGTCAGGAGCTTCGCTGCGTTGGCACCAGTTTTGGCGTTTCCTGCAGTCACTCGACTGATTTAAAATGTTACCGTTATTTATACACGTAGCCAGGCTATATAAACAGCAGGTAGCAGTAGCCCCCAATTCGCTGCTTACACACTCAGTCCCAGAGCATGTTAACGTGTGTGTGTGTGTGCATGTGCGTGTGTGTGTGAGCAATTTTTTCACATTTTTCATCGTTTACTGTGGACGGCTGTGCTGTAGCTGCAGCTCGACAGCATCGTGCAAGTGACTGACTGCGACTTGGCAGCAACAACACCACCAGCAAGTGGAGTAACTGAAACAGCAACAACACACACACATCCGCGCCTTTTGACACAACCCTTGCCCCACTCTCCGAGCGCTGTCAAAAGAGATTTTTCAAATTAACTTTTCATATATTTATGTATGTTTAAATTTGAGCTCAACCTTTTTGTCAGTTAGCAGCAACACATCATCATACACAAATACATAGCACTATATACATGTACTTTACTTTGTGTATGTGTGCGAAAAGTAGTGTTGGCTTCGCAGCATGTTCTTCCAGCATGTTCTTCAAGTTGTTATTTGCCTTCTGCCTTCTGGCGCCTGAATGAAAGTGTCATAAACGTTTCAGCTGGAAAAAAATAATCACAACATCAAATAAATAAGCCAGAATACTCGAAGTGAAATAGTCCAGCATATACCCTGTAGGTAGACACACAAAACTGCAATGAATATACATATATATTTTCGTAAAAGCTTTAGGTTGCCCTTTCTAAAAACTACTACTGGATTACAGGGTATGTCATAAAAAAGGAGCGATATGTGAATCAAACACACAAGCACACACATATTTTAATATATAGAGCAGGCTTTTAGCGCAAATATATGTGGGGAAAACTAGACTTAAGCTGACATTTGTGCGTTTCGAAAAGTCAACAAAGTGTTTTCACCAAATTTTTCTGTGTGTTGGTGTTGGCTTTTTTCTCGTGTTGGTATCTCTCATGCATTTTTGAAACGGTTAACAAAATTTGTGCCATAAATATTTGATAATGCGCTTGGCATGCGCCAAAAGTTTGGCTTGGATATTTTCTCGCAAATCGTAACATATAGCAATTAAGGGAGTTTAGAAACTCTAAAAAGCAGCTTTAATTAAGTCGTCTCACTAGCTGACAAGACTGTTAACCTTGCTAGTATCCGGATTGGAATTCATGCCTTGAATGAGGCAAACTTTATGAATGATTAGTATAAAACGATATGAATCGCTATGTGAATTAAGTAGTATGATATCATATCCCAAAAAACGTTTCAGCTGGAAAGTTGTTTGTGAAGTCTATACAATTTTTCTATTGAGATGTTGCTTGGGATCGAAGAATGCTGGAAAAAGAACATTTCATTTTTAGTTAAATACTCACATAATTCATATGAAATTCAAGAAAATAACAAAAATTGAGATTTTACACACATATTTCTTTCAGTTTTTCAGAATGTGCTCCAAGTAAGTAGCTGCACAAATACAAATCAAGAGCGAGATAATCAAAGTAATCTTTCAGATATTTTAAGTCCTTCTCACCAATATCGCGATGCGCCTATATAGCTAATACTACTATATTTGGATACTCACACAGCATCGGCAGGCTGTCGATATTACAAATCGCGCACTACTCGAAGTCGAAAGGCGGTGACAAGAAACCTCCAGGAAGCACGGGCAAAGTCGGAATGCGAATAGTGCCAGTTGTTCAAAATAAGTTGAACTACGATGAAAAGAATATGAAGCTGGGTCGTGCGCTCTCTCCGCATTTGACTATCTATAGAAAACAACTGACTTCGGTGATGTCAATATTTCTGCGAGCGAGTGGGGCCACTCTGGGTCTTGGAGTTTGGATAATTGGTTTGACTGCGCTATTGTGCAAAATGGATATCAATGCCTTGGCAGAGAAGATTGAGGCGCTCAATCTCGGTGGGGTAACATTCACGGCTATCAAGTTCCTATTAATATTACCCTTTAGCTATCATGTACTGGCTGGCACACGCCACTTGATCTGGTATCTAAATATGTTCCTCACCAAACCAGAGATATACACCACCGGCTATGTGGTCATAGCAATGTCTCTGCTTCTCGCAGCAGGCTTGGCCCTCATAAGTGTTAAGCCACAGCACAAGGAGCCCAAGGATGTCATCCACAAAAAGGAGCCTGAGCATCCAGTGATACAAGAAGAGGAGCAATGTGATGAGCCCGATATAGAAGATGAATGCGACGAAAGTCACGAACCTGTTAAACCTGAGCAGAAAGGATGTTATTGCGATTAGAATAATGAAGAGAAACGAGTTTTAAGTTCACGATCAAAGGACGATTCCATTTATGGGACTAACAAAATTCACTGGCAAATGCCAGTTTAGAGGTCTACTTCATGTGCAAATTATGAGTGTCTAGTCTTTTTGAATAGTTTGCCCAAGTCACTGACTGTAAATAAATTGCAAATATATATTTTAATATTACCCGAAAGACTTTTCGTTAATTAATAATAACAAAAAGAAAATTAAATTAAATAAAGAGAGCAAACAACTAAAAGCTGAGAATAGAACAAAATAATTACAGCAGAGGTGAACAAGCGTCAAATGACCGAAATGAAAATACATTGCTTGCTTTTAAGCGCGTCATCAAAGCCAATTTCCAAAAAAAAAAATCTAATTTAATGAAACAATCCGAAAAATGCGTTTGATTGTGTGGGACACCTGAATGTTCTACGGCTGGTTGTAGTGCATAATCTACGGTTCATTGGACCCGAACATTAGAGACCTGGCCAGAGGAGAGGAGGCAGTTGACTATGTAGCGAAAGCCATTAAGTTTATTAAGAACCTTTAATTAGTTTATATAGAGCTGCCCGGGAACGAAAAGAAGAACGTGTCTACATTTCATTAATTACAGAGCTGTCAGGGCAACCAGCGGCCACTTTAAGACACTGCTTACCTTTCGATGGCCCCCATCCGAAAAGCCGGCAAATGGTATTGGAATGAGTCCTGGTCCTAAAGATGGTGGTGGCTGGCAGGGTAGGTGCTCTATGTATACAGCTGAGAGCAGAGGGTTTTGATTGAACACTCGCCTCTTAAGTTTTGACGCTAATCTTTGATAAGCGAGAGCGCGGGCGGTGTCAGTTTTGCTGACACTTCATTATGCGATTTTAATATGAATGTATACAAATATAAGTATATATGTGTATAAATGTATGTGTGTCTATGGGGCACAACAGTGCCGTTAGTCGATAAAATCTCATTTTGCTGCGAAACGTTTGATCTTAATTAGTGTACTTGAATGTTAGCTCATTCAATCGAGTGTCGGCTTTACATCAGCATCAGCATCAGCATCAGCAACAGCAGCAACGTCAGCATCAGCGAAAATAAGAAAATGTCGCAATCATCAAGGGGCCTGGCTCTGTAAGAAGTGTTTGGGGAGTGAGTGGGTCGACTGCCTTCAACTTCACGCTTGATTGGCAGCCTTGCTTCTTGCTCTGGCACCGATTTTCTCAGATGCGCCCACTCTTTGTATAAGCGGATTTCATTCGCATATTAATTGAAGTTTACACAGCAACAAAAGCCGGCCGCTGTGCCTCTAATTAATTAGAGTTCGCTGCGTATTCGCAGCATACAAATTTCTCACAGTGTAGCAGCAAAATTCGCGTCAACTTGTCAAACACGAGGCAAACTTTTTAGTGTGGGTCAAATATTTTTCAATTAAAATGGCTGTTCGGCTATTTGCTCAGCACTTTAGCGCTTTGCATAAAAATTTAGTGCTCTCATAGAGGCAGCCCACGTTCCGCAAGCTCCAAGAACTAACATTGTGGGTATTTTCAGAGACATGGCTGCATTACTGCCTCATTCCCAAGAAGGCAATTAAACTGTGGCTGACTCAAATTGAATTAAAACGGAAAAAATAAATCGATTAGCTGAGCAGCACAGGTAATGCTGTGGAATGGTTAATAGGTATTGCCGAGGGCACATTTGGAATCAATTAAAAGATATTATCTTGACAAAATCGCATAAATAGAAATTATTTCATTGTTTTTCTGTTCTTTCTGTGTCTTTGGTTAATTAAAAATCCGTCAGAATGCAATATAATTCTAATAACAAAAACTTTTCAGCGTACTCAACCTTCCAAATTTTATTATTTTATATATTTTCAATGCCGTTACAGCGTGTTTCTCGTATTAATTTAATTTATCTTTTAAGCACACAGACAAATAAACTTAAGCATACGCCATGTAATGCACCGAAAAATATACGTAATCCTATTTGCACCATACGCTGCAGCAATTTGGCTTAATTACCTTAAACTTTACGCATATGTATGTATGTGTATATATTTGTATATGGTATGTGTGAGTGAGTGGCAGAAAGCTTACCTTTAATTTTACTGAACTCGAAAATCGGCGCTTAACTTTTTGAGTGGGCAACACGAAAGGCAACCCGAGCATTGCAGACATAGAAAGCGAAAACTAAGCCAAAACCAAAACTCGTCTTCTGGCAACTGTCGATAATTAGCTAGAAAAGTTTTAACTTGGCTATTAACACGCATTTGCTGCATAATGGGCCTGTCTGGCATAGAATTTGTGCTTTGGCTCCATGGCTTACCTTTCAGCTAGGCCACGTGGCGCATTAACTCAAATGCCTGGGCAATAAAGCAATGTCTTGACTTTGGCCAAAAACTTTTGCCGCCCGCTTTTGATTGGCTGTGGCAGCAACAGTAGCAACAGTAGCAACATCCTCAGTATTGGCACAACAATTGCCGCACACTTGACTGGCGTTGAGTGTTTCATAATTAAAGGCGAACAGCAGCAAAACAAAAAATGCTACAGTAAAGCCTTGAACTCATTGCCTTGCTACTCCCATTGTCGTTGTCGTTGCCGTTGCCGTTGTCGTTGCCATTGCTGTAGCTCTGGCTCTGGCTGTAGCTGTGGCAGAGCTTGTGGCTTTGCCTGCGGCTGCATTGCGTGTGGCGGCTGGCAGCATGGCCAAGTTGCAGCCACAATTGTTGCACGCACAGCCCCAGTCAAGTGGAAAAATGGTTGCGGGCGTGGCCAGCCCTATATATTTGCACAGTCTGGCTCTGTGAGCAATTTCATTTCATATTTTTGCCACCAGTCCCAGTTTTGCATGGCCTCTAATTACCTTTTTGCCTGGCGTGCAACTTTTTGGCCTGATAATTTCTTAATACTGAACTACGTTGATTGCACTGCCAGCTTGTGGTCGGAGTCGCATAAAACTCGAAAGCAGCAGTTTCATTAGCTAACTGATTTCGAATTGATAGCAGCAATTGCATATGATTTGAAAAGTTTTTTACTTAAGCTCTGTGATTCAAGCAATAAACGATGATCTCTGCTTAACTTAATTTATGCCAATTTGAATTCAGATTATCTTTATTTAAGTGCAGCTTAAGTGTGAATAGTTGCTATAGGATATTCATTCGAACTATAATGAATTATAGCTCTGCTTATGCAACAAGATTTAATACCCTGAACAGGCAGAAAGAGGTGTGACAGACCCCAGAAAGTACATATATTCTTTTAAAGGGCAACTAACTGAGTCGATGTGTTTATGAATTTATCTTATTTTAGTCGATGATTTGACTCAATTGCTTTTACGCTATTTAGTTTTTGCCACAAGTCTGCAAGAAGTCTATTCAAATCATAGAGACTCTTGGCTTGAGAATTCGTATATTAGTTCTTTGCAGGGTTCAAATTATCTGCTAGTCGAGTATTCTCTCTTGATCTCCCTTGTTCATATTATGATGCTTGAATTCAATACACATACAAATCCTTATTTAAAAATAAATTATTTCCGACTCACGCTTGTGATGCGCCTTCACTACTGCTTCACACGCACTCCAATGCTGAAGACTTCCATTTTCATTTAATATATTTTTCTGGCAGCAGACAGTCTTGTGAACGCTTGTCTCTGGCATTGAAATTACAAATTGTGAATTTATTTGAAGAACTTACGAACGATGTACTTCTCTTTAATAGCACAACAGTACACTCGTTTTGCACTTGGCCAAGTTAGTTGAAGCAGTACATTGGGCCACTTGGCTCATGGCTGGAATTGAATCCATACACAGATGTCAATATTGAACTGCTGCAGACATAAATCAATAGGTCTCTGAAAGGCAATGCCAATTGCGGAAACCACGACATGTCAGCCTTAAAAATGAGCTGCAGCTGCCCAACTGGGCCAAGTGTCCGTTTTGTCAGCAGCAAGCAGCAGGCCCCAGATGGGCCAGAATAAGTAATTGCATTTAAGCCAGAAAAATTGCAGGTAGTTAAGCTGCCAGCCCCGGCGGCCGGTGTCTAATTGAATTTTTCAGCGCCTCGCCCATTTATTAATCCGATTTCAATCGACTTGCAACTCCCAGCCGTAACGTTGCATTTCCCTTCGAATTAATGACGTTCATTAGCCACATTTAGATTGCCATCACTGAAACAGCAAACGACAATGAAAATGAAAATGAAAGCAAGCCATTCATTGGTATTCAGCTTCTAGTTGGCCATGCGAAAGTATGGTGGTTGAGGAGTTGAGGTGTTTCGTTGACAATTTTAAAGTTTTTCAACTGAATATAATTGACTATATAATATAGCATGACAGGGCATAGGATATGTAGAAATCATTAAGTATAGTTCAAACATTAATTCCCTTCTTTATAGATGTCTGCGTACAGATGCCTACACCCCTAAGAGTTTCCAAATTATCATATTGAGTTCTATAGCAAATTAAAATGTAAAAAATTAATATATGTATATTTCATAGGCTCAATCGCAATTACAATCAATGCACTCACACCTATAGTCTAGGTAGTTTATTGTATTCTAAAGAGTAACCAAAAACTGTCTCTTTAGGTCGCTTCATCTCAAACGCTCTGTTTGTTATTTAGCCAACAACACCTTTGATTTAACAAGCTCAGCACTCTAAGGCATAAGATCAATGGAACAATTGCACCATATTTCTGTTAACTGTTGAGTTGAGGCGAGAATTTCAAGAGAATCGGCATATTTGCTGCTTTGTGCCTGGCCCATTGTGTTGTGTCTTAAATTGGGTCAAATTTTTGGGCTTTACTTCCATTTTTTTTTATTTTTCGTGTGGATAGGGGGAGGGGCTGTAGGTTGCCTTTTAATTAGCATGTTTATTTGACTTTGACTGTGCAAGTGAGAGAGCGCAAAGTTTGCGCCACTCAGAGGCGCAGTAACCCGAGGCGTACAGGACGTATGTGTAATTTCAGTGCGTATATGTGATGTGCTGTGTGTGTGTGCCTCTGAGTTGAGTGTTGATTAAACAAATTGCAAATGAGTTTGGGCCTTTTTTGTTGTCGTTCTTGTTGATGCTGTTGGTCTAAACAAACATACAATGCTTTGGGTAAGACATGCACTTGAATAAACTCTTATAAAACTAAACAAATAAATACGCACACACACACACACAAGTAGAGAGCTGTAGTTAAGCTCACAAATAAAAAGCAAATGCCAACGGCAAGGCGTGCCTCCATCCATCCCTTTCTCGATGTGTATATGTGTGTGCAAATGACAGTGAGTTATTTAAGAAATGCAATTTCAATTAAATATGCAAAATACTCAAAGTCTAATTTAGACAGCCACCCATTTGGGCGAATCGCTTTGGCTCGCAACTGCCATTTTGTTGCAAAAACTAGCAGCTACAATTCGCAGATACTTAAATATTTATATGAAGAACAGCAACAGTAGCAGCAGTAGCAGTAGCAGCAGCAGCAGCAGCAGCAGCAGCGGGAGAAGCAACTGCAACAAAAGTTTGTAATCAACAATTTGCATATTTGCTTTGGCAATGGCAAAAACTCTGCCGCCTTCACCTTGCGCTCAGTGTATTTGCTAGTTTTTGCTGTATTTGAACACTCTGTAAGAAGAAGAATGAATAGGGTATATAGAAGGATCAAACAATATATGCAAAGTATTCACAATTGTCTGATGAAGCACATCTAAAGTATTTGTTAGCAATAGAGAGAATTCAGCTTCATACAATTTGTTAATCGATAATTTGCGCATTTATTATCATTATTTAATTAATTTTTAACTAATTAATTGATTCATTTATTTTGTCAATAATATCTATATAGATATTTATCTGTTTTATATAATTATTGAATTCCTATATTTTATTGATTTAATTTCAATTATATTAGCTTATAATATTTATAAAATATTTCAAATATATTTAAATGCATGGCCAGCACTAATAGATCATTTATTTACTAATATATGTATTTTTTTTATTATAAATTACTACAAAATACAATTCAGCGAGATGAGGCTAAGAAATTCTAACAAATGAAAAATACACTGAGAGAAGTGGCAGAGCAAGGCAGCTATAAGTCAGTATATAATAAAAACATTTTCTCAATTGAAATATGGAAATTTTGATGCAGATGCAGGGTATCGCTAAGTCGCCAGTTGTCAATATAAAATCTGTTTTTTTCTGCTGAATTCACAGTTGCATTGTGTTTTTTTTTTTTTTGTTATTTCATTTTTGTTTTTGTTTTTTTTGCTGCTGCTGTTTGTTGCTTTTGTTTTTGCTGCAGCACTTTGCACAGTCGTTGTTTGGCTGCTTTTTGCAGGCTTTTAAGCATTTGGCAAGCATGAAACTTACTTCATTTACGTTTATGTGATTTTCCGCTCTAATAAATTCAATTAGAGGTGCATTGGCAGGGTATACCCAGCCACAAAATGTACATGTATATTTATATGCAAAACAATAATCATAATGATGGAAACACAAATTGTTGAGTTGTTTTTCTATGGGCTTTTAAGGCGCAGTTGCAAAACAAACTGTCGACAGACTTTGCTTTATATGTAAGTCTCGCTCAGGTTAATGCCTGTAGCAGCAGGCGTGGCCACACTTCACATGTGGCCTAGACCACTAAGCACTTGGCCACTGGCTAATGCGAGTGTCCAATGCCATCCATTCGATGGCTATTTAGCGTTTGTTGACTGGATAATTATGTGGTGCGTGCGTGATATATAAGCGGCGACTGGTCCGCGTGTGCTGCTGCCTGAATGCCAGCCAGGATTATGGCGTAAAGACAGGACTTTTCGCATGCTGGCACTGACTTTGCTGCATGGGCTGCAAACTAATTGACTGTCTGTGACGGCGGGCGCAGAGCAAACAGTGCGGCCTCACAACCTGACACTAAATAAGCAGACTAACAATGTGTAGGTGCAAATGTGCCACGGTATGTGGCTTCGTACGTATGTACATGTGTACGTCTGTCTGTCTGTGTGTGTGTGTGTGTGTGTGGATGAACAATATTCAATATTACAGACACAACAGCATGGGCCTCAGTTCGACATAGGTGCGCGTGCCTTGAAATTAAATGTCGTTATAAGTAGGCATTTATATACAGCGCAAGGCATTGCCCACACATACACACACACACACATATGTATACACGGCTATATAGCTGCGTATGTGGCACACATTCATTTACCCAGTCGCCTGTCGTCAGGCACCAAGTCGGGCTCTGGCTTATGCCCTGGACCTCAGTCACAGTCAGAGTCGCGTTTTGTTTGTGCCCGAAGTTTGTCTTTTGCCGCAGAAAACAAATATTGAAAAAGAAATAAAACGCAAGCCAAATAACGCAAAAGAAAATAAAGAAGAAAAAGATGAGCAAAAAATACGAGGCTGTTCAATAAACTTTTTCATTGGAGTTTTTTCTGATTTAATAGCTCTATTACAGTTTGTCATCAGGACAAACTTGGCTAATTAATAAAATCAGCTTTAAATATGTGCTTTTATATAGAATAAATTAAAATTCTATGGGGTATGGAGAAAGTGAATGATCGAAAGGTTCTATAGGTTTGATTGGCTTTTCCTTATGGAAAAGCTATGCAGATCATATCATATGAATGCATATGAATCAATCGAAATGTGTGTATTACGCATTTGCTATAATAATTAGTCGATTCGCTTCAAGTGCTCTTTAAACCTTTAAATACATTTGAATGCCCTTTGAAATAATTTGAAGCACTGCTGCAGCTACTGCTCTGGAGCATTAAGACAATTTATATCGCACTCTCAAGTCTTTAGTTCTTCATTAGGAACAACCCAATTACGTTTTGCAAGCGCATACAAATAAAGCTTAAAGCACACGCACATGGAGAAGACGCAACACTCGTCTAATTATTCTCTCAATTATAAATCCTCTCGTCTGCACCCCCTGACTATCGTTCCATTGCTAAGCATTTCAAGTATTGTTTTTGTATGTAACTGGTTGAGTGTGTTTGTGTGTGTGTGTGTGTGTGTGTATGTGTGGATATACATTGGAATTGCAAACAGGCAGCAGGCAGCGGCATTACAAACTGAACTGTAAGCGTTTACAATCGATGGCAGAGCAAATCATTGTCATTACGTGGGCGTAACCGCACGCACACCCAATAAATACACACACACACACACATATACACACGTACACATACGCACGCACGCACATATATATACACTGCGGCATAGTTAGAGATCTGTGGAAGCGGGGACAAGACTAAAGCAATTTCCGCACATGTTTGTGGCCTGGCTGGCAATAAGTTTGTATTTAGTACGAGTATTGGGCGCGTGCAGTGCAACAGTAATGAGTTTTAATCATAATTGATTTACTGCTCTGCCTGCATCGCTGAATCGGAGGAGGCTGGGTGTTGGCCGTCTGTCAACGCTGCTATTCAGAGCAGATCGGAGCCTCCAATTCCAATTCCAAGACCAATATCCATCACTTAAACCACAAACCCGATTTATGCGCTGCAATAAAGTTTCGCCAGACAAATTATGCCATCGCGCGCAGCCTTGACGGCAGAGTTCATTTTTCAAAAACTACCAGCTCCTCTCAGAAGCTCCACCCGAAAATAAACGATGCGAAAAATGAAAAATCAAAGAGAGAAAAGAAAAAAAGGAAACCAAGTGAATACGATGCAAAACTTGTGCCGCTTTGCAACTCAACACTCGGTTATTGACTTATAGCCGTGGCTGGCATTCGGCGAAGAACAAATGGCTTTCACACAAAACCCAAAAGTTTGCTTTTACCCGGGCAAAACGGCTGCAGAGTAGGCCACGAGTAATGCGGGAATATGCAAATATTTTCAGCAGCCCAAAAACTTTTAACAATTGCAACTTACTCGAGTCTGTTGCCACTTGTCGTCCTCCGCGCTTAACAACAGTTTAAAATCAATTGCATTATTGATATGTCCTAGATGAACTTCTTTGGATTTGCACATGCATAAGCTAAGGTCTAGCAAAATGACATTTGGCGAGTGGGCGCCATAAGCCGACTGCGCAACGAGAAGGAAAGTAGCATTGAAGAGGGAATCGCAATAAGTAAATCAAGAAAATAGAGTTTATTTGTGTGGAAAACTATCGCGAAGAAATAAACTAACAAAAATGTAACGAAGAGTAGGGAATGAAATATAAAAAAGAATTACAACAGAAACAAGCTTTATAATAAAAGCGTGCGAAAATAAAAAACAAAGATGACAGATGAAAAGTGTAGCATGAAAAAATAGAAGAGAGGAACAACAATTTATGACAAATGTAAATTAAAAAAATAAATAAAAATAAAGAGAAACATAAAGGCAAAATTGTCACAGCTTTAGCATCAATTATAGAATTGAATTGAAAGAAAGTATGAAAAAAGAAACAAAAGAGTTTGAAGTTAATTGCAGATGCAAATAGCAATCAAAATGATGAAGTAGAGTTGCCGACTTGAAGATGCTCTGCAAACCCAATCAGTTCAACTCGTATCTCAATCTATGCAAACACTCAAGAGAATCGTACGGTGTGAATACAGTATCATTATATAATAAACTAACTCAAAAGAGTTAACAAATGTTCTCCTACAGTAAAGCTTTGATTATTCTATCCAATATGCCACATTACACATGCATTTTAGCATGAGCAGTAATATCAAATATTAAGATATTCAATGTGAGCACCGATACATGCTGCACTCAGGTGAGTGAGTTAGAGCACTTTATGCTAAGGTGCTCCTTGAACAACGAATCACTGGTGGGAGCTCGAACGAACACATGCTTGTGGTTTTCGTATCAAGAGCAATATACTATGCTGGTCAATAATAATATAAAGAGTACAAACAAAAATTAAAAAAAAAAAACCAATAAAATATAACAACATAATCTATCTCTGAAAAGAACACAAAATTTAACCATGCTTTGGCATCGATTGGTAAGTTTGATGGACATGCATGCCACAGAACAAATTTGCAGCTGGAATATAATTGGTGTGGTTTCACCTGCATGGAACAAGTGTGGCGTAGCGCAAAGACAAGCAATTCATTTGCCAGCTGCAGATGCCTGATTGGTCATTTAGTTATGCGACGTCATAAAGATAAGCAACTGGATTTGGTGCTGCTGTTGGGCTTGGTGTGGTCTGCTCTGGTCTTGACTGGTGTGGAGCGTCATTCATTAGCTTTGGGCAAGCGTTCAGTTGTCAGCTGTCCTGTCGCTTGTGCTGCGCACTGAGATGTCCTTCGCTTAGTTAGTGCCGTATGCAAATTGCTGTTGCCTGGAGCTGGAGCTGGAGCAGGAGCTGCACTTCACTGGCCTGAAGGCTGGAGGTCACACAATCTTGGCTGCGCTTAAGTCTTGACTTTGGCTGTGTTTGTTTAATAAATTTTGCTCGGGTAAAGACAATTTCAAATTCTTCCAGCAATTGGCAAACAGCAGCAGCAGCAACCACAGCCATAGCTCGAGGCCCCTGACCAGCAATTGCCAGCTGCTGCTGTAACTACAATAGTAACAGTAACAGTAACATCAGCAGCAGCTAAGGATCCGGTACCGTTCTGAGGACAAAGGAAACCAATTAACAGACGCCATTGTTTCACTTGGTAATTCAACTAAATTGCATAGCGCTGCTGCAGTAGTTGCTATTGCCATTGCTGCTGCTGCTGCTGCTGTTGCAGTTGCTGCTGCAGTTGCTGCTGCAGTGCATAAGCAAATGCGCATCAGTTCCCTGGAGTTCAGGAGTTGAGCTGTTTTATTGCCACAAAGTGTTCACCATGAGTATGGTGTAAGGCTGCTTGTAACGGCGAGCCAAAGGGCAGCCATCGACATTTGTTCTCGAGCTCGGCTATTGTAGGTGCTTAAAGGTAAACAACAGCTCAACGGCTCAAAACATGGCCAGCTAGCTAACTAGCTGGCTGGCTGGCTGGCTGCCTGGCTGGCTGGCTGGCTGGCTGGCTGGCTGGCTGGCTGGCTGGCTGGCTGGCTGGCTGGCTGGCTGGCTGGCTGGCTGGCTGGCTGGCTGGCTGGCTGGCTGGCTGGCTGGCTGGCTGGCTGGCTGGCTGGCTGGCTGGCTGGCTGGCTGGCTGGCTGGCGTGCTCGAGCCCGAGAAAATAAAAGCGTATTACCTGGAAGTGAAATAATGCCAATGCTATTGTCCGATGAGAGTAAACCTCACTTGCAAGTGATTTTCCTACTTCATTTTCAAATCCACTTACCTAAATTGATTTAATGTTGACCAACATTGATATGAAAGGCTCAGAGTCTCCGAGTCTAGTTTAGCTGTATCCTACACAATTTTTAATACATCGACCAATTATCTTTAACATCTATAATATACTATCCTTAACAGATTCTCCTAAATTTCTAAATCGATTCTTGCTTTAAGGAAATTCGAATGCCATCGAATTTCGCCCTCTCAGATTCCAGCACCTCGTTGCGATACACGCTCAGTGCGTACACGCACAAAGGCTCGTTGCTATGAGCACTCGCACCCAGGCCAGTTAGTCAACTTGCTAATCAGCAGCTGCTCAATGGCATGGAGCCATTGGGGCACGACTGCTGCACAAATTAGCTATGGACCAGCTGCGGTGCGGGTTAGCACATAGCACACTGCATGCGCCGCCAGAGACACAATTTGAAAAGCCAAACTTTTGTTCTTTCTCCCTCATTTTTTTTCTCTCGCTCTCTCTCCCTGACAACGAGCAGTCACAGCCTGGCATCAACTGGTAACAGGGCAACTTTTCATTAGTATTGGCTCCAACAAATGTGCCCACCATAGCGGGTCGCCTGCTACACGCCCCGCCCACCAGGTTACAAATGGCAGGCGGCCAGTGCAACCTGTTCGAAGTGGAGCTCCGAAAAACATTTTCATTGGTTTTCTTGGTCGAGCGTCCCTTGGTTGTTGGCGTCGCATTTGAAGCGCGTCGAAAATGCATTTACATCGCGGTTGACGGCATCGTCAGCGATCGCAAGCGATTGCAAGGCTATTTCATTACCGGTATGTGTATGTATAAGAGAATGTGTGTGTGATTATGTAAGTACTGTATGTGTGTGTGTGTGGTGTAGTCGTGCCTCGGCCTGTTTGCTTGGATAAACGATGTAATCCAATTGAAATGGAACTTTTCACATTTAACTGCGCACATGCGAAAGGCGACGATGAAGAGTGAAACGCCTGAGCAGCAGAGGCAAATGTGAATGTTGATGCCCCGACTCAGGTCAGATAATAAAAGATTAAATTATTGTAGACCAACTGCACTCATGAGGTACCGACTAACCTATACTCTAAGTATTACGAGACTCTTCATAGATATTCGAGCTTTGATGTATATTTGCATTAAATTCGTTAAGTTTCCAAAGAAGTATTTACATTCACAAATCATATAAGATTCCATTTCTTTATGATTCAAAATGTTTATATTACTAATATTGGAAATTTAATACATTCACTTTCCACTCAAGAGAAATGAAACTTTAATCAGTCGAAAACAGTGAGCACTGAAGTACTCTAACGATTTTGCTCTACTCTTTCAGGCACTTCAAATAAATATCAAGACGGAAGCCATATTGCTTGAGGATGCCAGACTTAAGCCATGATATGTTATTTACCTCAGCGGATGGGCATAAGTCTTCTTTTAAATGAAGTGCCTGGCTGCATTTCGCATCTCGTTCGATCTTAAGCTCTTTCAGTTCTGAGGCGGCTGATGACGCAATGAGTTCATTGGGTGGCTGCTCCCGCTGGCATAATGCGCATAATAACCGTCTTGAAGGTAGTGCATGGAAAATGCAATTGAGCCAGCTGCTCAGACTCGCCTGCTTCACCCATTGCACCCACTCCACCCACTCCACCCGATCCCTTGCTCTCACTTGCTCGCCAGCTGCTTCTGTGGGAGCTGCAAAGTGTTTTCGTTTCGTTTCATTTACGTGGTCCGTTGCGTGCCAAATCCATGAGCGTGCAATGGCCGCAAAAACTTGTCCTCGGACAGAATGGCCAGGACGAGCTGCGTCAACCTTTAGTAGCCTTTTGATGACTTTTCGCCGACGTCGTAGTCGCCGCAGTCGCAGTCGCAGTCGCAGCCGACGACTAGCAGGACGATAGCGTTTGCTGTTGTTGTAGTAGTCACACGCCCCATTGTTCTTGTTGGTGTCGTTGATGGGCGTTCAAATGAAAACTTTTCCAATTATTGCGGTGAGCCTGGAGAGAAAACTGACCAAAAGAAAGCAGAAAAAAAAGAGAAGAAAAAAAAAAACAAGAAAAAGAAGTAAGGCAAAAGTAAAATGGTATGAGCATGAAAGAATCCGTGGCAGACAAACAACTAAATGAGCATCAAATCGAACTCGTGCGGCGCATAATGAGCGTTCGGGTTTTTGTGTGGGCATGGTTCGATTCCCTGGTAACACCCAGGTCATTAATCTAATTTGTGGGTACCCTAGATACCAGCCACCAGTTAGCAGTTAGCAGTTAGCAGTTTAGCAGTACCAGCTAACAGGCAGCGAAATTTAAAATGGATACCGAACTGCGACTACAAGGTGTAAGTACATCGATCAAATTATATCGCGCCCGCCGCCTGTTAATGATGATGATACCCACTAACAGTCCACTGGCAAACGCAAAACAAAGCAACAACAATGAGGCGCGCTGACAATGACACGTTAAGCTGCCCCCCGCCCGAAACAGCATGAGATTGCAATGCATAGGCTCAGCCGGGCCGTAACAATGGCTTATGCCATGGCGCTAATGCGAGCCGGAAGTGACGCCATATTGTTTTTAGAGCTTTTGTCATTTAGTAGCACTGCTGCGATGACAATGCGCTTACTACGAGCCAACAAGAGCCGCAATATTTATGCTACAAGCGATACGCTTTAATTGAAACTTTCAGCTTCAAATTCTTAAATTCACTTGTTATTACCTCAGAAATTGATGAGCAAATGGCACCATCATCGGCTTTGAATCAAAACAGTTTCTGTTTATATAACATTTTTAATTAAACTTTATGCAGGAGCGTTACCCCCAACAGTCAGTCGCGCTGCTTCTCTTTGCCTCCCGCAGTCCCTGTCGGCTTGTCTCGGTCTCTCATGTGTCGATTAATTACACGTCTTTGCTCTTTTGCAAAGTTTAATTAGTTTCGCTTTTAATTGACAGTTGAAAAACTTCAGTCACGCTGCCATTTGACATTTGCTCTATGTGCGTGTCTGTGTGCGCGCCATTGTTTGTGTTAGCCGCAAACTCTGTGGTAAAACATATGATATATGAAATAGTTATATTTTATTTTTCCCAGCTATGCTTGCCACACTGCAATTCTGTTGGGAACTGACGGGATGTCTACGAAGCTTTAATCAAATAGATATATATTTATATATAGATACATCATATAAAAGTGCTTATAATATATTCAAATGTTTGCTTGAAAATGGAGCACTCGACTTTCTTGTCGTCGACCTCTTGATATATTTTGAGCTGCTTTGCTGTGCGATACTTAAAGCTCTTATTATTCACGAGCATTTAGGGTAAGCTAGGTTACACGTGAATGCAATTTTGAGGATAAACGTTAGAGCTGTCCTTTATCATCCAATATCTTCCCTTAATTCAATCCTTTGTACTATGCATATATTATCGTGATAGATTAAACATTGTTTGGCATAATATAATAGGCAAATAATCTCTGTTGATGCAATTGGCTCTAAAAAAATACTGTTAATTATATAATGTATCTATATACTATGCCCGTCGAATAACCCAATGTGAAGCTATAAAAGGAATACTAAATAACAAAAATATATTTATTAGGCAAATATAATTATAATTATTTTTATATTTAATTCTTGTTTATTTGATGAATGACATCAAATATACAATATTGTTCATATTTATTGGCCATGGATACCATATTTTCCATTTTTAAAATGTCCTAGCTTAAAAGTAAGTAGCTATTGTCTATTCGAATATGAAAGCAGTTTAACTCTCGTAGAGTTCGGTAGAAAGTCAATGAAACACGTTTTGTTTGCACTTTGTCTTAATTGTGCTGCAAAGATAAAAAGAGGAATGAAGGGGAGCTGTGCAAGGGAGAAACTGAGGAGAGCAGACGGATTGACTGACCGGGTCGCATTGAACTGAACTGGATCGTTAGCGAGGCAAGTGTGGGTGTGGTGTGAATAACGGTATTTTGCTGACAGTCGTAACTGTTTCTTGTTGCATAAGTCAACAGTCGCAATGTTGTGTTAATGTTGGCTATATGTTTTCTGAGTTCTTCCCTGCGATTGTCCTGTGGCTCCATCTCTGAGCCACAAGGATGTGTGTACGTGTGTGTGTGTATATATATATGTGTGTGTGTGTGTAAATGTCCTGTCATTTGTTGACCAAATAAGTACAGGGCAAGCAATTTGTATTTGTTTTAGTTCTGCAAAGCCGACAGACAGTGGAGCGTCGAAAGTCGAAAGTCGAAAGTCGAAAGTCGAAAGTCGAAAGTCGAGCATCGAGACTCGACACGCACCGTTGCCGAGAAACCAAAGGACTTAACTAATTTCATATTAAAACATCGTTTTGCATGCAGGAACAGCAGTCAGCAGTCACCAGTCAGCAGTTAGCAGTCGTGTGAGGGGAGCTGCTCCTGCTTCATCTGCTCGTTGGCACTTTGAAGCGGACTCTAATGAATTTGATGCCCAAAAATTCTTTAGCCCCAGCTTCGGGGCCATTATTGTCATGTGTGTGTACATGTATGTGTCTGTGAGAGAGAGGCAGAGAGAGAGAGAGAGAGAGAGAGAGAGCACACATAATTGTCAAACTCATTCTGTGCAGCTGTCGGCCCGTGGGCGGGCAGCCTAAGCTGTGGTGCTGTGTCGCCCGCTGTGGTTTGGTGAGCTGCGTGCCATTGCAATTAACATTTATGGCATTTCTCTTCGGCTTTCTCTTTTTTTTTTTTTTCTGTCGGCTATCGACTAAGTTGTCGTTCCGCTCACTGCTTGGAGCAAATCAAAGTCACATCGGTCGGTAATCCAATGAGCTGGTATTTCATTTTTTCGAGCGCCTGCTGATAAATCCCACATATATATTTATATACACAAATAGACAGTTAAAGTGAATTACAGATGAGTGGGGCTCAACTGTGGGGCTGATCGGCGATGTGCGACCACAGAAAAAAAGGGGGACACAGCAGAAAATGCTGAAAAACCGAATTATCGACAGAAATTTGGTGCTCATTATTGAAGCCGAAAAGGGCAGGACATAAATTTGATGCGCTGTCCTTTTTAGCCCAGCAGCAGGAAATTGTCGGCCACACAATTTGGTCTCCGCTCAAGCGCACCTAATCAAAAAATAAATTCCCAAAGACATATACTTAATGCTCGGCTTAAGCATGGGTAGTTACAGTATGAAATACTTTGAAATCAATAATCCATTAAAGGCGCATTGATGCGGCCTCAAAAAATAATTTGTAAATTTATTTAACATTAAATATATGTTGCAGGAATGGGCAGGAATGCAGAGTGAAGTGTTTAAATACATTTACTTTTTGCATTATCCATTGGAAAAAACTATGTAATTAACAAATCTATTTTCTATAACTTTTAGCTTCGTGTTTCTGGAGCACATTGCTCAAGTTAATATTGATTTCTTTTAATATTGTTAAACCTGTAGCCAACAATATCACGTAGAACGCCACTGATGACTACTTATAAAGTCAACTCGGGGTCAATGCTAGAATTTATGCGTTCTATGCGCTGCCATCCGGATTTCCTTTGACTCGCCTTTGCTTGGTTGTAATTTAGAATGATTTTAACTTACGCCTTGATTTGGATTTTGGTTTTTTTCTTCATTTCTGCTTTTCGTATATAATTTATTTTATTTGACCGCCTGTGCTGTGGTCGCCACGGCTGTCTGCCTTATGTGTCACGCCCACTTTCCAATTGGGCACGCATCATTATTATGCGATGCACAGTTATGTGCCTGACCCAAAAATATGTAAAAAGGCCGCGTAAAAATCCTTTTTGGCTTGGCCAAATCGTCCAATCGTCCAATCGTCCAACTGCCTGCCCTTCGCCTCATATAAAATTCAACTTTTGTGCTGAATTTTTGAGTCCATCTGTGCGTCTGTGTGAGTGTGAATTTTATGCTGCCTGATGTCAACGTAAGGCACGCTCCAGCAGCGGCTCAATTTCACTTTATGTTAATTTAAACATGTGCCGCTCTGCGCATAAAATATGAACGGCTTCTCCCGCCGCCCTCGCCTGCCCCTGGAGCCTTCCTCTTCAGTTGAAAGTCCTTCTCCTTTTAGCAAGCTGACCGCTCTGCCTTATCTCCTGCTACTCCTGCTACTCCTGCTATTTGTTCTTCTAGTTTTTGGGTCAACCAACTTTGTAGTGTGTGGGAAGATTTTCGTTTTTACTTTTACTTCCACTGCCCCGCATCACGGCCTTCCTTTGACCAAGTCTCTGCTCTTTGCTCTCGCATGCTCTTTGCGTCTGGCCACATGTGTAGCAACTGATTTTTTGTTACGCTCCTTTTCTTCATAATGTGCGTTGGGTTATGCTTTGCATGTAGCTTTTGCTGATTTCTTGTTGACTTTTATGCAGCTTACTACATGCTCCTCACCCCCCACCCAGTCGCTTGTTTGTCCTGCGCAAGGCGCCCAAAAGCATAAACAAATACGTGAATATAAGTAAACGTAAAAAATCCACACACACACACACATACAGACAGTTAAATAAATATGCGTATTTGCTGAGACTTTTCTGAATTTGCTGTATGTTGTTATTTCGACCGAGGTGATTTAATGGCGCCCACTTCATATTTTTGTATTTGCCCCAAAGGACTTTTAACTGCTGAGCTCTTTGCTTTCCGTAGTGCTCTTAAGTCGACTCGGATCTCTTTTGATTTCACAAAATTTTCCATCAATTCTAAGCAAATCTATGTATAGAAGGACAGTCACTTAAAATGAAAAACTAAAAACGTTTGGGAAATTTTGAATATTTATTGAATTTGTTGTTATTTATAGCAGCCGTGTGAATATGTATTTGAATATCTATATTTTCATATCACAGTCTCATTTCATTGTCGGCTCATCTAAGTTTAGTTTAAAACTAAATATTAAATAATTTGTCAATTTTTCAGAATTTATTACATATTAATTGTAACGAGAATAAAATAGAAAATCATAAATTATTGAAATCATTTGTAACAAAAATTCGTAAAACATTTCTAATCCGACTCAAGGCAGTCCAAAACAAAATCAAAGGCAAATACCAATTTATTTTCCATTTGTCAGTTAAATATGAGATTAGTGCTTGCACGCATAGCCCAACAAGGCATACAACGGCAACACGAACTAATTCTTATTCTTCCCTCTTGTGAAATTATGTTTGCCTACATGATTTTCCATTGGTTCTTGCCTGATTTTGTACTCTCTTTTTTTTTTTTTTTTTTTTTTTTTTTGGGTTTTCACAGACGCTACAAATTTTCATATTCATCCGTTCATTTTTATTTTTATTTATTTTATTTTATTTATTTATTTTTTTTTTGGGTCACATTTGTTGCTCAAATGTGTTTGGCATTCAACTTGGGTGCGCGTGGGAGTTGATTTTTTTTTTTTTTTTGGCCAGACTTTGCTTTTTATCTTATAATCATTTTAATTAGAAGTCCTCTTTTTCCATTTGCAGATTTTAATTAAATTGTTTGCTCATGCCAAACTAGTGGGAGCTGTCAATGAGGGTTATTTAGTTTTGGCAGCTCTGTCAATCTTATGGCCTAAATGCTGATCTCTCTTGCTCCCGTATGTAACCATTTCGTAAGTAGATTTGGCATGCTGTTGCTAGCATGTCATAACTCTTGAATTTGTGAGTTTACTTGTCTCATGCTGTTTATCATTGAATGGCCTCATTGAAAATGTAATCAAGAAACGTATACATGTGAGTATTTACAAACGCCGCCCATGTGGTCTGCCTCATAATGCGCTTAAATCTATTGGTAAATGCGTATGCAGGCATTTAATTATGGTCTGCGTCTTGCCCTCTCCATCTCTCTCTCTCGTCCTCTCTCTCTCTCACTCTCTCAGACAGACAGCTTAGCTTATTCACGTAGCCAGAGTCGCATTCATTAACTCACAGACGTGTGCAGCAGCAACAACATTTCGTCTATAACAATGAATTGAATTGTGAACTGGACTTTATATTATTTCCATGCCACAATAAAAACAATAAAATATGCAAACACAACAGATGTGTGTGTTTGTATGTGCAAAAAATAATCAATATTTAAAGTATTTATGGTATGACTTATTAGCTCTGACAAAAGTTTTACATTCCCCAAGGTGCGAAAGCCAAATAGCTGTAATAACTTAAAAGGTGAGACATTTGCAAAGATTTGTAAAATAAAATATAAATATCAAGTATTTAAACAACATACATTGATGGAATAAATTGATAAGGGCTTTACAACAAATGAAGTACTAATAAAATATTTCAAATTCACTTCTGAACCATTGTCAATTCAGGTTGTAATATTATTCAACATAAACGAAAATAAATAAATAAATTTAAATAAATAAAAATATATTGAACGGAAACGGCTAAATTCAGTCGAAATAACTATTTGTCCATTATATCATTTATAAAATTAAATTTCATGTGCATTCTCTCTATGTTCGGCAACAAATAGAATAAATATGGATTCATTGACAACAAATTCCTCTCAGAGTTTCCTTGAAGGCAAGCAAATATAAACGCTTCGAGAGCCATAAAAAATAGTATTTCGTTCACTTTGGCTTAACATAGATTAAAATCTCTCTTTCTCTCTCTCTGTCTCTCACTTTCTCTCTGAGCGGAGTGATACTGTCAATCGAGTAGACTAACGAGAAATCGAGAAACACAAGGAAATGCAATGCTTGAAACAACTAGCATTGTTTGCTATTTTCCTTCTGCTGGATTGATGCAGCTAATGAACAAACCGAACCGTTTGCTATTTATAAGGAACTTTGTTGCTTTCAAATTAATCGATTTAATTGAAGACTGAACAATGAGAGCGATAGTCGAGGCAAAAGTTTCGATTGAGTCAAACTTATATTTAGTTTGTTTTCCAATTGAAATTCACAGACAGGTGCAAGTAGAAGGGCTTCGAAGGCATTTGAAACAGTCAGCTGCAAGTTATTTGTATCTGTATCTCTACTGGGGTGTACCGGCATCCTCCCACTCTCTCTCTCTCTCTCTCTCTGTCTCTCTCAGTATCTGTGTGAGTGGGTCTGATTGATGCCAGAGCTGAAGTTGTGCTGTGTTATTGCTACGTATTGCAAACCTGGCCTGAAGCGCTGAAAAGTGCACAAAATGCTGCACATTGCAGATAATTGAGTGGATTGCATAGTCGCTCCTGGGCAAGCGCTGCGCGAAGCTCTGGCATTCAGCATCCGCCCAATAGGTGGCCACCTACTAAATGTAAATAACTAACAATGCCTCTGGCTCTCAAGAAGGTTCTATTGCTGTCGTTTTGTAAATAGTTTTTGCCAGCAAGTGAAAAGCAAACACATTTAGTTTTGAGTGCAAATCGAGTTTGAATTCGCTTAAAGCTGCCGAAGAGACAGCCGAAAGAGAAAGACACAGAGAGAGAGAGAGAGAGAGAGAGAGAGAGAGAGAGAAAAGTATTACTCCCACCATATATTTGTCCATTACATTGATTTCTAACTTCATAATTAGTTTGTTATATCTTCCCTCAACTAAGGTCAGTTAAGTGCCACAACTTTCAAATGACAAGCTGCTAATCATGGCATGAAGTAGTTAAAATTGATTCATATTCTTTTCTTTGGTATATATAGTATAAACGTGTATAACCCATCTGCCGTCTGCAATACATGTTCTGCATCTTTCTTTCTTTCAGTTCTTAAATTTTGCTCAGCGCTTGCAGCGACAAATTCAATTAAATATGCTGCAATGATGCAGTTGAGCTGCCTTCCTGTTGACAAGTTGTTGCCACAAATCGCAAAGTTGCGTCTAAATTCGGCAAACAGAGCTAATTTCATATGCCTTGCAGCCTGTTTTAACTGGATCTGCATCTGAATCTACAGCAACAGCAGGGGGCAGCTGGCAGCCGCGGGAGCTGCTTTTCAACTTATGACAGGGAAAATAATGTGGGCGAAACAATGAATTATGCACTTGGTAATAAGTTTGGCGAAATTGGAGCGACGTGGTTGCCAGACAGAGAGAGAGAGAGAGAGGGAGAGGGGGAGATAGACAAAGCGAGAGAGAGAGAGAGAGAGTTGAAGCCAACAGCCATAACCAAAACCAGCCAGCAAATCACTCATAAATGGCAAGCGGAACATATGGCTAGTGGGCCAAAATATTTGGTTGCGAAGCTCGCTGCGTGCCCTCTCTGGGTCCGTCTTTCTGGGGCTTAGAAAGTTTCAGCTGTGGCAATTTGCAAATAGAAGCAACAGACAACAACAAATTTAGTGCCATTTAATGTTGCAAAATGCGTGCGTGGCTCATAATAATTCATAAGCAACATTTTGCACTGACAGCAAATGTGCGCGTGTGTCCGTTTGTCTGCAGCACATTATGAATTTCACAATCAACGCGATAAGTTGAAAGTAATGCATCAAAATTGCATGCAGCCAGGCAGCGCAGCTTGCAGCACAGAGAACAGCAGCAGGAGAATTCGGAAGCAACTTCCGAGAGTCTGTTGCAAGTAAAAAGGAACTTGACGCAGATGAAGCGATGCGGCGCGAAAGGCAACAGGAACTTTTAGAAGAAAATTTTGAATTCTTGATCTTTGCTAGTGAACAGTTAAAGTAGCTAGCAGATATATAGATATTACGTATACGCAGCTTGTTTAAACGTCTGATTTCAGCTATTCGTGAAATATGAGACTATTTAGTAACAGCCTCCTTAGTTAGTAATTTTTAGTTAGTTAATTTTATATATATTCTATATTTTAATATTCATTTATTTATTTTATTTTATTTTATTTTTTTTTGTATTACATTTCAACGTAACTCACTCTATGTAAAAAAGTTTTAATAAGTAGAATTCCACAATCGACATGAAAATAATTGCGCCGCAAGTGTGAAAGTTTCAGCGACAATTTCAAAAGCCATACAAAAAGACCCACTTGTACCATATCAACTAAGAAGTAGTTACTTGTTTGAAAATACATTTATTTCCGCATTGAATTGCGAGTTTTCACTCTATTCAAAAGTATAAGTTTTAATAAGAATATCAGAAGGCATACAAAAGGACATGCATGTTCTATATAAACAATGACTACTTCATTGTCGGCGGGAAAGAACAATTTTAATCAATAAATCCATTGAATTATGTGCTTGGATTGTTCGGCAGCAGCTACGTGTGCACCCTGTGCATGCTCATGGGCACCCTGTGGCACCCTGTGGCTGCAATAAAATGCGTGAAATTTGCATAGTCTGCTTGCAGGCGCTTTATGCATCAGATGTGTTATGAATTTCAATGCAATTTCAGCTACAACAGAAACAAAAATATAATAACAAAAATTGAAAAGAAATAAAAAACAATGAGCAGCGCTGACGATGCCGTATTGAATCCGTTTTTCCCTCGCTGCAAAAGTTGCAAAGGCAGCAGCAACTGTAACAGCAGCAACAACTACTTCAATGTTCGTGGGGCTATGTGTGCGAGTGTATTATAGTGCTTCTATGTGTGTGTGTGTGTGTGTGTGTGTGTGTGTGTGTGTGTGTGCGTATGCGCGGCGACATTGAGTTCTTGACGCTGTCGTTGACGTTTTACATTACATAAACGAATTTATGCAAATGCGCTCTGAACTTTGCTTTCCATGAGTTGTTTTTGCTGCTGCTGCTTTGCTGTTGTTGCTGAAGTTGTTGTTGTTGTTGTTGTTGTTGTTGTTGTGATTGTTGCCCACTAACTGACTGGCTGAGCGACTCGTCGCCACTCGCTTTTTTGGGACCAACTCAGTGGTTGTTGTTGTTACTTTCTTTTTTCTCTGCTTGCCGATGCGCCATATTTGCATGCATTTTAAATGACTCGGATATCAATTTTGACATATCACTTGACAGCTTAAAAAGGTTTATGTATTTATACAAACGAACGGGCGATACATGCGTGCCTGACTGTATATCACTATGTGTGTGTGTGTGTGTGTGTGCGTGTGGGCTTATGTTTGTGTAGAGCGAGATAGGATCAGAGCGATGTGGCATCAATAGAAAGAAGACAAAGGTAGAGAACGCAAAAAAGAAAAAAAAAAGTCGAAAAATGATTTGTCATGTCCTGTAAATTTCTGATTAATTCAGGATTGATTAAATAGTTCTATTCATTAATTTCACACTTTTTAATAGCGAATCTAGTTTTCTCTTATAATATATTTAATAGAACAGTCTCCATGACTATACAAACTTGATATACACTTATTTGTACTCTTCTCTAAAATCTTACTTGCGTGTAGTTATTTATTGTATGCGCAGAAATAAAAAAGTGCATACTTGAAATTTATTGTTTCATTAAAGCTTAATACCCAGAGGCATGTGTGCTTATGTGTAGCTGAGTGAGTATATGTGATTTTGCTGTATGTGTGTGTGTGTGTTTGAACATCAGGTTAAATATTTGTTTTGGTCTTTTCTATTTAAAGCCGTTTTTCTCGATTTGCTGTTTTGTATACCATGAACCCATTGAAAACAGGAAACAGGGTAAAAGGTTTGTTGAGCTATCGAGATTTTTCGTATAGCTTTAGATTAAAAACCACAGTTTGATTAGCAAGTTTTTATTGTTTATTAGATGCGAGCAAGCGACTTTGGCCGTCGTGCTGTCCGCAATTATGCATAAATATGTATGTATGTTACAGAAAACGTTTCTTGTGGACAAGCGAAAGTAAATATGCACACATTCGATCTACGCGAGCCGGCCGATCAGACTGAGCCGTTGCGTGGGGGAACGAATGAACGTTAAAAAAGGAGAGCGCAATCTCTTTACAAAATTCTCTTAGATGCTAATAGGTTTGGCGAACTACCGCTCTTAGTTCTTATAAAGCGCTGATTGCTGGGCTCAAAAAGGTTTTTGTGAAAATGTATATAACAGGCAGAAGGAGACGTTGTTGACCCTATAAAGTATATATGTTCTTGATCAACACAAGAAAATAAGTTGATTGAGCCCTGTCCGCCTGTCCGTCCGTCCAGAGAACGTCGAGTTTTTGGAAAACACATAAGCGAGAGAGCTGAAATCTTACATGAATACTCTTAAATACGACGTAACACCGTTTAGCTAGAGACTTCAAATTTGCATATTTAGATAAATACGCAGATTTTGTAATTTTCAGATTTTGGAAACAACGCCGTTTTCGCCCCCAATTAAAAAAAAAAAAAAAAACAAAACAAAAAAACATTTCACGAATTAAACTAGAGATTTTCATGAAGATCGTTAATCTAGAAATTGAGTTAAAGGCGTCTAAAGTTCAGAACTGCGCGAGCATTATCTCTTTACTGGACTCAGGGTATCTCGTAGTCAAGCAGTGTAGTTTAGAACCTTCTTACTTGATTTTATCTAAATTCGTATCTTTGTTTTTTTTTCAACCCCCCCCCCCCCATTCATTTTTTTTTTTTTTTAACCCCCCCCCCCCAAAAACAAAACCCCCCCCCCCCACCCCCCCCCAAACCCCCCCCCCCAAAAAAAAAAACCCCCCCCCCCCCCAAACTTTTTTTCCCCCCCAAAAAAAAAAAAATTTTTTTTTTTTCACATCCCAAAAAAAAACAACCCCCCCCCCCCCTAAACAAAAAAAAAAAAAAAAAAAAAAAAATAAAAAACCCCCCCCCCCCCCCCCCCCCACCCCACCCCAAAAAAAAAATTTAAGGAGGGCTCACACCTCGATATTTTAAATTTTGTTTAATATATTTTTTTTATTTTTTTAAATTTAATTGCAGCTTTTGTCTTAAACTCTACAGCGCATTTAAAGTTGTTTATTGTTATTATTGATATTGGCGTTGCTGTGCGGCTGAAAGAGCTTAATGCAATACACCGAATTCGCCCGCCAAAGAGAAATTATATTATTGAATATTAATTACACGTATAAATACATAAAGTTCGCTTGCGCAGGTGTTATTGCTGTAGTTGTTCTGCGGCTGTTTATAACAAATTGTAAAATACATGTTATTTAAATAGTTTAAAGCCCCTAAGCATTGCATAAATTGCCAATTGAATTATGCAAAGTGATAGCGAAATGTAAAATTTGATTGTAAAGTTAATAGCATTATACATCTGGCGAAAGGAGGAGAGAGGTAGATAGATAGAACGAGAGACAGAGAGAGAGAGAGAGAGAGAGAGATGCTACCAATATACAGAGTTGGCGAGAGGCAGAGCGCGTTGGCGATTTACATGTTTTATGCGTGTTAATGCATGAAATCTGATAAATATTTAGATTATTTAATTTTCATTGCATTACTTTGTATGAACATTATTTGGAAATTCATTTGTTTGATTACGCAAATTATTTAAGTTATTTGCTGTGTTAGTGCTCTTGCTATGAAAGCTTTAAGCGCCAGAAAGCAGAGTGAAGAACGCTTGGCCAAAAGCCGAAGCTCAACTGCAATCCAGAAGCCAAAACCCAAAGTAAATAATTAAATTTGCAGCGTAAATAAAAGTTCAAGTGGCCGACTTGGCACAGCTCGAATGTCCGCTGCTCAACTGCGTGTCTGCTCATCGTGGCAGCCAACAACAGGAATAACAGCACTCGAATCGTTTGTCTACTATGTCAAAGGCCTGGTTGCCTGGTCCTTGGCTGCTACTGCCACAGCCACGCCCCACGTGCCCACTTGCCCACTTGCCCACTTGCCCATCTCCCATGCAGCCTCTCATGTTATCCTTGCCGGCAGCCGCCGGGTAGTTGCTTTCGTTTGGTATTCAGTGAAATTGCTTTTATTAGCGTATAAATCAACAGTACAAAAATCGTAGCATACTTTCCAGCGCCATCTCCATTGCCGGCTGCGTGCCCACCAGCCACGGCTCGCGGACTGTTTAAATTAAATTTATGCGTCATTTCAAGTTGTTTACAAGTTGGCAGCACTTGAGCGCACCAGTCAACTTAATGCAATTGCTTCGGGCCATAATGGCGGGCTAAAACAGTGCGAATGCAGGCTACAGAGAGAGCACAATGCTTGGACAAAGGCAACAGGGTTCAAAGACTATCCGGCAGAGACAGTCAATTTCGGCATGGCTCAAGTCACGGTGCGACGGCCGTATTATGTGCTGAACATAATAATAAAACTATAAATTAAATTAACTCATAAAAATTCCGTGTGCATAAAAGCGACGAACAGTCCGAATAATAACTTTGTTGTTGCAGCAGCAGAAGCAGCAGCAGCAGAAGCAGCAGCAGAGAAGGGCTATCTATCTATTCCATGCTAGTCTGTGTCCGAAACTGCCCACCAGAGGCCATTCCATTTCATTTTCGGCCAGCCGCGCCCCTCTCTGCGGCGCCTCCTTTATGGGCATACATATAGGCGCTTTGGCTTGTAAGTAGCATGTAAGTCAGCTCAGAGAGCACATGATTTAAATTCTTGTGAGCACGCCAAACGGACAGTGGAAACGGGCAAGTGAAACACTCGGGCAGTTGCCTTATACGCATACATACATACACACACACACATATATATGTAAGCGTGTATATAAAGCGTAAGCGTGCATATTTGATTTGATTTCATTGCCAGCCACGCCCCACAGCGCAGCAATGAGAACGCGATGTGCCTGTAAATATTTATTAATGCCGTGCAAGTTTTTTTTGTCGGGCTTAAGTATATGCGATTTGTTGTTTGGGCCTGGATGGCTGAATGGCTGAAAAGCTGCCCTGATTTTTATGGCAATTCGATTGAAAACCCGATCAATAAAAGGGAAAAGACCTCAACTGGGCATAACAGTTCAACATTATATTTATTGACTCCAGATTAACTCTGTTCGCTTTAAGTTATCTTTGTGCTTACAAGAAGATAATGTAATAATGCCAGGCAAGTCCTAACAAACATGACATTATCCTTTTAAGCATTGAGTTCTTTACCTCTTCTCAAGTGCTTGCGCTTGCCGATCGCAGAGTTCATTTCCAATTCATGAATGAGGAATAGTTTCATGCGAATACGGCCCTTAAGCCTGATGATTTGCCGTTCATAATCTGCATATTTTCTCTTTTGTGTTGCGATGCGTTTCTTAATCTTGTCGAATTTGAGATCCTTGGCATGATTTGGTTTGCGTAAGATGCCATATTCAAGCCACGGATCGAACATTAATGTGAAAGCTGAAACAAAAATTTAACAGAGTTTTGATTTGAAAATCAACGCCTGGGGAGGTGATGATATTCCAAAATTTAATACAATTCTCTTAGCTCTTAGCAATGGGCGACAACAATACTGGTGCAAAGCCAGAGCCAGAGCCAGAGCCAGAGTCACTGATGATGACGTTTAAAGCAATTACACGAGACCAAATGAAAGCTGCAATAGCCACCCGTGGCCACTTCGAGCCCCGCGCTCTTGTAACAACATTGTGCATACAAATGCAAATTGCTCGCCGGCATACGTTGCGTATACGTAACGCCAAATGCCAGATCCAAGAGCTAGCCAACAGCAGCACACAACAACAGCAAAAACAATAGCGAAACATTTTCACATTGCGTGAACAAAATAGTTTTGTGTTGCGGTTGTTTTTAGTGGCTCAGCCGTGGGACGCGGGTGGCTGCAACAACTGAACGACAACTGGAACAGCAACTGCAGCAACAGCAACAGCACCAGCAACAGCAACAGCAACAACAATGTTGGCAATTACAGCAAAGTAGTCGCACTCCACGACAAGGCCACCATCAGCAGCACCACAAGCCACGACAGTCGAGTACTCGACTATGCCATAACTGCGAGAACTCCGCGAGTTGCACTTTCTTATGCGCGCTTAACAAATGCATAACACTCGCGAATGGGAGCACGAATTGGGCGTAGCCGAATAGCAAATGCTCTGAGAGTTAAGCATTCTTAGAGATTTGCATGTGCAGATAAGCATGAAGAGTTGTGTAATTCTCAGAGAAGTGAACTCAATAAAGAAATATGAATATGAAGAGTGAGTTAAGGAGAGTAAGGCAATTGGTGACATGATATATCAGTAGTAGCATATCAGATATTTATATGAAGTTGAAATGAAAAAGTTGACTAAGAGACTGCACACATCATAGTTCATTAAATCAATAATTATTTTTATGATATTTGGCTGGATTTACAATTAAGTACTTAAATATATATAGAAAAATTAGAATATTTAATATGACATGTTACGAATATATTTATTTATTTAAAAATTATTCATAAATACAAATTGAAATAAATAATTCAATTCTTGCCTGCATATTGATTTGCCCAACCAGCAAAGCCAAAGTCTGAACTTTGTCGTGTTTAAACGCCTTGGTTGTTGGCACTGTGGGATTGCGTTTTGCATGCAGAGCATTTAGTGACACATTTCAGTGGGGGAATGCAGTGCAATGCAGGTGCTAATCGAAAGATGTTGTCGCGCTAAAAGCAACAATAGCACAGCAGTGCTAGCAGCTCTATATGTACAGAGAAAATACAATTTGGAGCGCTGTGAGAGTCCATTAAATTGCAGTGCCACGCATCAAATCATAATCATTTGAAACTAAATCGAAATTGACTTGCACAATATGAGTAGTGTAATCGAATATGAGAGGTATATGCGAGCATGAAATACCCTGTAAATGCGCTAAAACAGTTAACTAAAATTTGCATTGTGTAAAATTTTGATTTTCATAAAAATAATTTTATTGTAAATATCTCTCTATTTGCCTTCTATAATATAATATAACTTCTTTGCAGGCATGCCTCTGTCCTAGATTGTGCCAGGGTATATGCATCAGGCCAGCAGCCACAGTTCGTATCGCATATAAATAAGCCGGCGTAATAATAGAAGCAGTCGTAACAGAGACGGGGTCGGCGCTCGTAGCTCGAACTCGAATTTCATTTGTGTGCATTTCAGTTTCTGTTTAAATCAAAGCAATATATAAATATATATATACATATATATCTGCTGCCTATCCTTTTCGTTGACTGCTGCGTGGTCTTGACAATCATTCAGGCTGACAGGATGTGCGCTTCAGTGCGCTGATTGTGAGTCGAAAAGGCTAACAAAATACAAATACCAATACATGCGGCCACACAGCCATGGCCTATGTCTCGGCCATCTCTGGAGCCAACGCCGTCTCGGTTCAGCACCGGCATCTCCGATGGCTGCAGCTTGAGGACACTTTTGCTAATTGAATTTATGCCACGGCGCCGAGTTGACAACTTCCTGCGACAGGCCATACAGACAACGGACAACGGACAACGGGCAACGGGCAACAGCCAAGAGCCAACAACTAGCAACAGTTGGCAACGTGTTAATTCAGCAACGACAACAAATTATATGCCACACGCAGCGTCTGCCTTGCCACTTCCGGGCCGCTCATTAAGCATATGTCTATGTGGCAGAAACAAGGTGTAAATACGTTTTGTTCCTTAATATTTTTTATGCCAGCCAAAGCGCAAATAAAAATAAAAAAGCGGCAGCTAAAGCTGCTGCCGCAACAACTCCTTCAGCGAGTCCTTTTCTTAGCACTGTCTGGCGCCTTCTAGCGAGTTGCTGTCCTTGCGCTTGTATCCTTGTTGTGCTTGTTGCGCTGTCTGCCATGACAATTTAAATGCCTGTTGTCTGCCTGGGCGTGTTCGACGCGGGCGGATCTGCCAGTGGTAAGTAATAGCAGCCATTTGCTGTCAGACTGCGGTCGCCAGCCTTCTGCTCTCCCGCTCTCCTACTCACCTCCTGGTTTCCCGCTCTTTCGCTCATATTGCTCGCTTACTAACATGTGTCGCCGTATTTATAATTTCCTCGAAATTTATGTAATTACATATATATCTTAGCTTGCAGATGCACAGGTTTTTTTTTTTTTTTTGTTTGCTCGCCAGGTGACAGGAGCTTAGTGTCTAGGTAACGGAAATAAGCATACCAACTGTAAATACAGCTTTCATTCAAACTATACAAACAGTGGCGACAATTAAAGCTACTTTCCGCAAGTCTTCTACAGAGCAAAGGTACTGACATTTTCCAACGAATTTCAATTTATGCAACTCGACTACAAATTCGTAACGAGATTCCAAAGTAAAGTAAAGTTGCTGGCATGAGCAGATGCAGCTGAATGATTTAATTCATTTAATTTGAAATAACGTCTATTGTATGGTATTTATTATGTAAATTGAAAAGAATAGCGCTTCAGGCTTCTCTGAGTTTGTTAAAATAAAAACCTTTTGTACACCTGGAAAGGTTTGGAAATGAAAGTAATAAGATTGAAAATAAAATAGTTGCCGTAATTATCTTTCACTTTTTGTGATGTACACCACATTAAAACCATATGTAAATATAGCTAGTAGAGGAGTTGAGAAATCGGCTTACAATTATTGCTCAATGACCACACTGAATCGCTTTAGCTATCCATAAATAGTCCAATGCACCCAAAAATTGATGAAGTGGCGCCTGCTCATTTGTAAGCCTCGGAATACTGCAGGATTTTTGGCAATTAGGTCGCAGCACTAAAATGCAACGGGCCAAACGCCACAGCCTCATAATTCACCATGGCCCCAGACCAGTTGGGGATTGGGATGAGGACAGTGGCGTAAGGCAAGGGGCAGGGGGCAGGGTGAGTCTAGGGATATTACGATTCGAACGCTCTCTAACACAATCGCAGCTAATAATAAATTAATTGTGCAATTGCATTTCGGGGTTATTGGGCAATTGATTACTTTCGGCGCCGCGTTGCGGACTTGCACTTATAATTTATGGATGATGGCACAACTAGGCCCGTGCCACGCCCCCCGAACTGGCTGGCAACTGGCGAATCCAATCAGTGCGCGCTGCTTTAACTTGCCGCGTTACCAATTTTCGTCATATCTTTGCAAGGAAGGGGCGTGCCGCGGGCTTCGCCAGTTAACCCACTAATTAAAACTAAGTGGCGGGCGTTGAAAAACGCGTTCCAACCTCTATTAACCCAGCGACGCCCAATTACACTTTCGCTTAATTTTTTAGCTACTCGTGGCGGCTGGTGTCAGCGCCAGCCCTTGGCACCCATACGAAATTTGACATTTTGACAGCACAGCAAGTTTACAAGCAACAGCAACAGCAACAGCCAACAACCCATAACAACAAGGACAACAAGCAACAACACGCATTACGCATACGCCGCATTGGGGCGCCCGGATTCTAATTTGTTTACGGGCATTAGGCCAAAATTTTAACTGCATTCCCCTGCCCAAAAACATTCAAACTGAGGTGAGATGTGCGTGTGCTTGTCTGTGTGTTTGTGTCTTAGGTGCGAGTCGCTTTTCGAATAGATTGAAACCCCCGTTCGAGCCGTTGGCAATGTGACGCTTTAAGGGTCTATTAGGGACACTTTCTGCCTGTTTAAAATAGGTTCGGCTACCCGATGCTTGTAGTTTACGCGTGCTACGCCTGTGTGTGGCACTATAGCACCTATAGCATTATCGAAGGGTTCTTTTGCTGAAAGTGATTCAATTTTATGTGTAATATATCCCTTTAGGTTCGTGTAAATTGTTTAAAGTGTAATGGAAATACCGAAAAATAAAATATATTTATAAAATTTAAGATTTGAAGAGATGGATAAATAAATGGGTATATGGATAGAGAGATAGTTAGATAGATCGATCGATAGGTATACTTTGTATTTACAGACAGATTAATTTATTGGCAAAGGTTTTATAAAGCTTGTAATAAACTCAGCTGACTGAAAATCTATCAAACGACTTTTAAGATCTAAGAAAATACGTATGACTGTGTATAGTCGCATATAACTGATAAATTTCTTTAATGATGATGATTTTGCTCATTCAATTTAAGCTTGACTTTAACTCTGCGTACCAGAACTAGTTCTCTTAGTCATGCTGTTGGCAATGCTTAAAATGAAAATATTATTTTTGCTGTCATGTGTTTAGCTTTTACAACTAGTATTTAAGGCTCTTACACACACACAGACACGCACACTAACTTACAAGAGCTAAGTATGCACGCTGTCACCTTGTGCGTTTGTATGCTGACAAATGGCGCACGTTTTACATATGTATACTTGCCCCTTGCCACTGGCACCCCCGTTACTTATTCCAAGCCCCACCGCACGTCACCTTCTCTGCTCGGGCCCGTTGTGCAAATGTAACATAAAATGCCGCAAACGTGTGCGTGGCAAATTTGTAAAGTGCAAAATTTATGCGTAATGTGAGGGCGTCACCCGAGCACCCTACACATCGCCACCCCTTCGAATTGCCACGCCCACTGCGGAAAGTTGCGGCTGTGGCTTACAAGTTTGAAGAGGCCTGGCAGCAAGCAGCGAGCAGCGAGCAGCGAGGTCGACGCCGTCGGCAGCAAAGTGCCAAAAAGTTGCAGTCAACGACAGCCCCCCAAAAATATAACTGTCTAGCCTAGGCATGTGCGTGTGAGTGTGAGTGTGAGTGTGAGGGTGAGTTTAATTTTCTCGCCAAACTAAAATATTTTTGTGTGGCATCAGCTAACAGCGAATACTTTTTTCTTTCGCGTCTCATGCAAATATTTGGCTCTATGGTAACCAAGTGTTGGCAAAAGGTTGGCAAAATAACTTCATACGCGCTGCGTGATCGCAACAAAAGCTATACAAATACACGTGCACACACACACAGACGCACTAATGCTCGTTTAGTCTGTGTGCGTGAATTTGGATTTTGGTGAAATTCATTAAAGTTTATGTTTGCGTATGTTTCAACAGTTTTACAGCGACCCGCCCTCACATATACACATGTGTGGATGAGCCAGTGTGAGTGTGTGTGTGTGTGTGTGGGTGTGTGTGATAGAGGCAGATAACAACCGGCAGTAAAACAACACTGTCGATTTCAGACTTTCGGGGCCTGCCTTTTTACGCTTAATGTGTTAAAACTAATTTAAATTTATTTCATTCGTGTAAATTTGCCAAGATGCTACGGCAGGCACAAAAACATTTTTCGGGTCTATCTCTTATGCTTGGCAGGCCCCCAACCCGCTCCTAGCCAGACTCGGCGTTCAAGGGGTTAATAAATAAATTACGTATACGTGCACATAAATTGTTGTTTGGGCCAAGAGTTCATGCTGCATGAGGCAACGAAAACAAATTCGGGTCAGGGGTGAATTAAGAGAGCGAGCACTCGCACTGCGCTGAGTGGGAGGCCTTCTGATTGTCAGCCATTTGTGTGCTGAATGTGCCGTTAAATTAGCCAAGTTACGATGAGATAGAAATTCTTGGCTTATTTGCCAAGTTTGTGGCGGCGCCCAAAAGTATGCAGCGAATTTTTCAATGTGTCACTCTTGCTTGTACTCAGCTCTGCCACGCCCATTATTTTCTTTTCGTTCTCATTAAGCTATTCCACCAGCAACATATTTAATTTACGACCAGGCCAAATAATAACAAACAACCAGCCATAACGAAAACCCAAAGCAAAAGCAAAATAGCAAAAAGAATTCGGCTGAGAGGCAATTGTGAATGAGCTACACTTGACTTAGATATGTCAATATGTGTATTGATTTCAAGTAATGTGTGAATTCAATTCAGGTACAGAGCAGGCTGAAAAATACATTTAAATTATCTGTCGTTTTAAAACTTTTTACGCATCACACAAATATTGTTTAAAAAATATATAATGAATCAATATTTTTGAATTTGGTTTCCTACTTAAATATTTATTTTCTATTTTATTTGATTTCCTTTCTCTTTATTCAGTTTTTCTATTTTCCTTCTTTTTTCGTGTAGCGTGCAGGACGCACGAAATGGTATCTCAAATGCTAAACTATGCAAATAAAGCATTGAAATTTCAGTTGCGTTGGCAATTTAATTAAATATGAGGCAAATACATTTGCCTGCTACCATAAAGAGGACATGCACAAAAATTGCATGCGACAGAGAGCGGCACGACAACGGGCAGCAGACGGGTGCGGGAGTGGGTGGCTCAGACAAGCGAAGCAAACAGACAAACTAGTTAAAGTGTGTATAAATGTGGGGCCGGGAGCGCTTAGCGGGGGCACGGCAACTGGCTTGTTTGTTGGGCCAGCCGCAGGCAATGGCAAAGCCAAAGGCAGCAGAGAGTCAAGTGCCAAGCAGAGGCAAAGCCAATGCGAAATGCTTGAAATGGGGGCGTGACCCCAAATGACACAGACAGTTAAGTGAAAGCGTTGAGCGTTGACACGCAATACACCAGCAGCCAGCAACAACAATAATAACAACTGTTAAGCAATAACAAGATACAGTTAAGCCTGCCATGTTTTTGACCAGGCCGAGTTCTGTTTCACATTTAATTTCATTTGGCAACTTTGTCGTGCGTCTGTTTTTTTTTTTTGGCCTTTGTTTTAAATCGAATTGTACAAATTGCAAATTGTAAACATGCAATAAATTAAACAACTTGCAAATTAAATTAAATTTTATATTCACACGCACACACACACACACACACATGTGTGTGTGTGGATGAGTGTGTGAGTGAATGGAATGCTGAGGCTGAAGGCATTGCAGATTTCCAGCTCTGCTAATGAAATTTATGTAAATTATTACAGCCTCTCCGAACTGGGCATGGGCATGGGCGTGGCACAATGTAGGCTTAAAGAGGAGATACTGCGAGTGGGTTGCCCTGGAGTAGGGGTAAGAGCAGTGTATGCAACCGCTGCGCAGTTTGTTGCCCCCAGCGAGAAGACGCATTAAAACTAATGCTGATGCGACGTCTGAGAGAGCGCTAGATGAGACTAGGCGAATGACAAAGCGCGAGAGAAAAGAAGACAGACATAGAATGAGAGAACGAAACAAAGAGATAGAGAGAGAGAGAGAGAGAGTGCCGGAAGTTCGGCAGTGTGAGTGACAAACAGTCTTAGACAGGAGCTTATGGACAAGTCCATAAGGCCGCCCGTTAACACCTTGTAGCAGCCACGTCCACGTTGCCTAATGCCAAAGCTCAGAGCCATTGCCACAAACTGTGTCAGCAAAGCAATTTTTATACCCAGCAATAAGCCAATGGGTGTCAAAGGGTAGGCACGACTAAAAACTATTAAGCCTGAATAATTTCTGAAAAGGGCAAATGCGAGAAGTTTCTGTGTTAGTAGAGAGCCTTCTTGAGGCATTGAAATTTCCAGAGATAATCATAAATTAAAAATAAAAATATATAATATATAATATATCAATTCAATTCCAGTACTAATTTGAAATTGTATAGGGTATTTGTTGGTCCATCAGTTGTGCTAGCCCTCACATTTTTACTTGTTGTTGTATGGGCTACCGCCAAAGATACTACAACCTTCTACAAGTACAGCAAATCCCAGGCACACACTGCCGTGGCATCGGTCTGCAGTTGAGGTCTTCGGCTCGAGACTGTCCCAGGGGGCTATGAGAGGGCGCGCACGACTGTCTGACATGTAAGACAGTATGTGGGTGTATGTGTATGTGTGAGTGTGAGTGTGAGTGTGAGTGTGAGTGAGCGCGTGTGCGTGTGTTTGTGCTATGTAAACGTGTTTTTTGACAGTAATAGTTTGTAATATAAATTCACACCAGCACGCCAATGCCAAACGCAGCGCAGTGGGGCTTCACCCAGTCACACTCACACACACACACACACACATCAACATATACCTACTCGCTCGCACACATACAGACAACAAAGTATTTTGGTACGTGTAACAAAAAAGCCATTTAAGCATTTTGAGGTTGGCTACGCCGCCAGCGACAGCGATGCCAGCTGCGACGAGCTCTGCTGCCGTTGCCTTTCTTGGCTTACCTTAGGGGCTGGATGGCGGGATGTGGGCGTATGTTTGGTTTTACGAGTATAACCTCACAATTTTATAGCGCACACTCCATGTGAGCAGTAATAGTGTGTATGTAAGTCTGTGTGTGTGTGTGTTATATCCCTGATCCCTTTTAATATATACCCGAGTATGTGTTACCTTTTGAGCCAAACTTTTTTATGGCTTTAATGCCGCACAAAACAATTTTATATAAATTAAACTAATAGAGCGAAAGTGTTGCCCTACCAAACATACATACAAACATACATATCAATGTATATATATGAGCCACCTTCATGGCAGCCTCAGCCAACAGCACAGATGGACTCGTAATTTATTCCATTTGCTACATAATTGAAAATTTCTTTTGCAAGCGTCTGGCCGCGAGCTTATCGCATAATTTTTTGCAAGTGATTGCCTTTCACAGGACGCGGAATCGGATGAGCACGAGGACTGGACCCTGATGCTATATAGTACATATGTATGTGAGCGAGAGGCAACGGTCAACGTTTTGGGCTGCGGCTCCATTGTTGATGATGCACATTTCATGTTAATGCAATTAAGTTTTAATTGTTGAATTGTTGATCTTAACGCATGATTTCATATTTATGCGCATTACTGCGAATCGCTTGCCCAGCCAATGTCGTCTCTCATTTTGTTGCTGTTGCTGTTGCTGCTGCTGCTGCTGCTGCGCATTGTTGTGACTGTTGGACACATCGTTGTCATTGTAATTGCGCCTCGATAAACATTGCAGTTAAATGTCGCATTTATTGTAATTGCATAATTTTGTTGTAATCATTTTTAATATGCGCGCATCTGTGTCGTCTTTTGTTTGCTTTAATCAAGTTGATTAAAGTCGCTTACACGAATTTGTGAACGCCTTTCATTTTCGTTTTTTACCCAACATTTATTGTTTCAGGTCTTTTGTTTAAAAATCATATTTGTATGTGCAAACTGCGATTCAGACAAATTGTCAGGCAAGGAATGATTTATGGACGGTTATTAATTGGCAATTATTGTTTAAAGTCTTAAGCGTTAAAAATACATGTCATTTTAATTACATATATATAAATTTAATATTACAACTAAATAAACAAAATTAACATACATTAAATTAATTAAAGCGAAATATTGAATTTCTTTAGCTAAAGTATTTTTTGTTAATAAATCTCAAGTAGAAAACTATATGAATAGTCCACAACTATATGAAAGTCCAAAATAATTAGGAAAAAACTACCATTTTGTAATCTTAAATATGAAATAATTAGAGTCGTTCCATTTACTTGACTTTTAATTACCTTAAAAAAAACCCTTACCTATTTCCAATATTGAAGTTATGAAAGAGTTTCTCTCTCATATTGCAATTTACAAAGCGCTTTGAAGAGCTGTTTGAAAATTCTTTACTTTTGCTTTATACATTTCCAGTTAATATTTTTGACTGGAATGTGCCATAAAACAAGCATTTCAAATAAAAGAAACCACTTTCTCCACACACGCATGTCACACACACACACACACACACACACACACACACACACACTCACACAACTGAAGGCTTTGACAAGTTTTCTCGCACAACCGCAAAATGATTTTGTGTACTTGTTAGCTCGCAACATTGCTGCCTGACTGCCTGGGCCCTGGCAACCTACCCACACATTTCTATATTTTTTTATACCCTGAGCCCAATGAAAATGGGAAATCAGGGTATAATGGTTTTATTAAAGGTAGGTAACAGCCAGAAGGAGGCGTGGCAGACTCTATAAAGTATACATATTCTTGATCAGGGTGACAAGAAAAGTCGATATAGCCAAGTCTGTCTGTCCGCCCGTTCGTATGTATAAACGCGTCGATCTCAGAAACTATAAGAACTGGAGACTTCATTCTTTGTGTGTCAAGTCCGTGTATTGCACGCGGTATACGAGTTTGTTTCAGAAAATCGATAACTATTTCCATTTGAGAGTTATCGATTAAATATTTATCGACAATTAGCTAAAATATTATATTTTATTCATCTTTAGAGTTAGAGCCTTTAAGTCTTCTGCATATATATATAGATACTAATTTAATACGATTTCGGTTTTTATCAGATTTTGTATTCAGGTCCCCTATTCACCCCCACACCCCAAAATATATGTAAAAAATGTATTGCAAATACTGAGACATAGAGTTTGGCTTGGCATATAGATATGAATGTCATGATCATAATCTGAAAATTTGAATACGATTGTCCATTTAGAAATTATCAATCAAATAAGTTATGGCTCAACCCACGTGGCAAAGCAAGCGATACACGTGGAGAAACGAGGCGAAATATTCTTCGAATATTATTGGTTCGAAGAAGGGTTCAGGGGATCTGGTAGTCGAGCAGTCTCGACTAGAGCTTGCTTACTTGTTTTTGTTTTGTGGCTGGCTTTGGTGCTGGGTGCCACATGCAGCAAAGTCAAAGTTTTCAATCACATGTCATGCCTTGACTTGACTCGGGTGCAAGGCACGTCGCCAGTTGGCTTTTTCGACAGTTGTCGCACATGGCTCATAAATGTAGCAGCCTCTGACCCAGCACCTTCCACTTCAATCAGGCTAACCGCAGCCCAACTGAAAACCTTCGCCTGCCGCAATTTATGCTTCAAGGCAGCACAGAATTCAGTTAAGAGTTGCAGTTGGGCTGACTGGTGCGATTATTTTCCGAACTGCCAACTATTGTGGTCAGGGGTCCTAAAGATTTGCTTAGCTTGTAATTAATGTAGGCAACGCAGCAACAGCTGCCAGAATAATTAAAATTTTGGCTAAAAATCACAAACACACTCGCAAATCGTTTATGTTTGGCCTTTTGACAACAGCACGAACTTCGAAAAGGTCGCTCGGTCGAAATCATCATTAAAATTTTGCACAAATTAGTGTTGAAATAAAACAATTTTTAGCCAATTTGCTTTTGTAATCTGACTATGGTGTTTCGGGTCATTTTACGGTTGAGCAACTGCCAATGAAAATAAATGTCAAATGAAAATTGAGCAATCTCCCGTTTTAGCTAAATAATTTTGCATGCTACTTTAATGCGACATTATTTGTTTTAGTTTACAGAAATAAACTCAAAATGTACAATATTATTTCTCTCTATTAAGAAAACTAATAAGAGGTTATCTAAGATATTCTGTAATCTGGCAGTGTCATAATGAAAGGCAGTCGGGGAAAAATGTTTTCAGCTTGGGCCAAGTGTGTCTGAATGCTGGTGAATTGTTGCAAGTTGTTTCAGGTTAATACAAAGCAAATAATCAGGTAGCTGCAGGCACTGTCACTATGTGATGGACCTCAATGCTGCCCTGCTTCAGCTCTGTTTGCCTTGGCCAGTTAGTGCTGTTGTCCTGTCGGCAATTGGGCAAATATGGCATGCATAAACATTAGTTAGGCACTCGGTTGGCCAGTCGGTTGAGGGTTTTCCGTAGACGGGTTGAGCCAACAGCACAATATGAGAACCATCAATGCATAAACCAACAATTGCAGTCTAAACACACACACACACACACACACACGCACACACACAACAGAAGACCAGTCATCCTGCATATATTCTGGCCACTCTGAGTGTGCTTATCTCAGTAAGTTAATATGCCATTTGAATGTTGTGATTTGACTTGTCTGCTCTTAATGCCCGACCCCGCCCTTGCCAAACAATGAATTCTAATTAATTAAAGCTCTGCTATCCCTGGACACAAGTCATGCACAATGCGAGCTGCGGCTATGCAGATAATTTTGTTTAATAAATATGATCCTTTCTGATTATTCCGATTGCTATCGTTTGCCTGTTGTGCTTGCTGCTGACTGAACACAGAGTCAAGTCTTTATTAGACAGCGCGGTTAGGCAAGTCTTGATTCGGTTCCATGCACAGATGGAATATAACTAATTAGTTATTGCTCTGAATGCATTTCAATTTACGCATCTGTATGTCACAATACACCCAATAATTGCCTGCTGTCGTTGGCTTGGAATGTTGCTAGAACCTGTTGTAATTGTTTGCTAGAATTGATATTGCTTTGGGTAAATAAACAGAATTATTGATGCAGAATGGCAATCAAGTGGAATAAAATTTGATTTTCATTAATTAAATAGAATTATTTTAATTAAATTGAATTTCTATTTGCGAAACTACCGTGTGAGTTTTCTATTGCCTAACTAGCCAAATTCAAATATTTCATTTATGTGTTTTACATATTTTATTAATTGCAATCAACTCTATAGAAAGTAAATGGGAATTCATTAGTGTTTAAATTAGATCTTTGTTTAAGTTAATTTAAAATTAAAATAAGCTCTTCTAGTTCAATTTTCGCAGTACCTTACAGAACAGTATACAAAGGTAAGAAGTTTTAATTTGACTTATTTCAATAGGCTGCCTTTCAAGTTCTTGCTTCTCGAGCACCGCTTTCGAGCGGCACTCATTAGGTGCTCATATTTGTTGGTTTACGACAAACACCCAATGGCCTAAGTTCAAGTGGAAAGTTTGCAGAGAACATTTGAGTTCGAGCTGCCAGCATTGACCTTCTATCAAGCGGGAAACCAAGGCTCCGCTGGAATGTTTAAAGTTTAGTGAAACCCAACATTGTTGTCGTGCACACACACACACGCACAGGCACACATTAACACACATGTGCACACACTCACGCACACACACTTGACCTGCTGCTGTCTAGCTGTCAGCGCAGGACATGTAAGCACTGGACGGTGTACACCAGAGGGAGGTTTAGGGCATCATCATAAACGTTTATTACGCCCATAAATAGGTGAGAAATTACCGTTTGTTTGGCCAGCAATATTGTTGCCCACGTCTTGGCATTTCAGCTGCTGCTGCTTCCTCCTGATAATTTCTTGCGGTTCAGAGGGACGACGCCCACACTTGTGCCAGCTCCCCAAATAGTTGTTGCCACGCCCACAGAATTGTTAACTTTGTTGCAGCTTTTGCTGCCTTTGCAGTTTTCTCCTTTTTCAAAAATATTTCTAATTAAAATTTGCTTCTATCCAGCGTGCAACAAAGTTGCCGAATTAATTGAGTTTCCAGAAACAAAAACAACAAATAGAAAAAAAAAAGCTGACCGCACCCGCATCATGAAATCCATATGAAATTAATGAGCCGAAAGAGATCTATCCCTAATGCAATGAATTACGGAAAGACATATGCCAAGTCATATGTCTCATTCTCTGAGAAATAATGGGTCGTTGTTCGACTCATTTAATTAGGCCAGGCTCCAGGAATTGTCGCTGCATATTAACTAATTCAGCGCTGGCAAATGTAAATAAGCGCATTAGTCGACTGTCAACACTTTTTGGCCGGAGCGTTCCTTCAAAATTTATCAAAGTGCGTGAGTTGTGCCCTTTTCTTTTTCGCCGCCAGACCTGGGCACATTTCGCGGCACATTTGCAGCTGGCATAGATTTTTCACACTAGTGGATTAGCTGCCTCTTCTTTTTCATGGATGATGGGCGGCAGCTAGTGTTACAGGGGCAGGGGCGTGACAACGTGACAAATGCTTAGTAATTTGTTGCGACGCAAATTTGAATGGAAGCGCCGTGATTGCCACTTGAGATATTTGTGAGGCAACAGCTGCCAGCAAAAGAGAATTTTTCTCTTTTTATTTATTTTTTTTTTTCGTCTTCTTCTTCTCGTCTTTGCTGAAGCTGTGTCACTGTAGCGGCTGTTCCGGCTGGCTTCTGTTAGCTACTTACTCAATTTTCCGTCCACGCCGGAAATGCAAATTATAATGATATATTGGCTGTGAAAAAATGCGCGACAGCCGACACTGAAGGCGAAGAGCGGCAACAATTTCTGCCGTACGCCTAATGGCGGCTCTGCTTACCAGCCATTAGAGATAGATGGCCGGGATGTGAGTGCGAGGCTCCAGAACATCGTACAGAGGTAGTCGCATACAGTGCGCCAAAATACGTTTAAGCCACATGAATATCTGAATTGGTGCAACACTTTTGAGGTCTGCACTCCTTAGATTATATTCGATTTGCCATCTTGATCTAAATTTGTTATACTCTTAGCGTACTTTTTCATATCCACGGCTTCTCTTAGGGTATTTGGCGGGCTATCCTATTCATCTTTAGTATTCATCATTGCTCGCTTATTGCTTTTGTTTCAGCTTGTCGCCGTCGCCGTCGCCGTCGAGACGCGCCGCGTCGTGGCTTCGGATTACCGCTAACGGTAATAAATAGACCTGCCACGCGTGTGTAATTTAGTGAGGACTCCGACCAGCCTGATGCTGGCAGCAGGAGCTGGAGGACCAGGACGACGCGAGCGTTGACAGTAATGAAATTATGACATTGCTAATAACAGAGTATTCCAGCGGGCTGCAGCTTAAAGTTGTCTTTCTCAGGCCACGCCCAGCCAGCATGAGCTAAAGTCCTAAAATATGATTAGCTGGCATTTAGCTTGTCCTGAGCGCACGAAAACCCTTTTCAGGGGCCGGCGAGGACGAATTTTTCGGTCTGCGCTTGAAATTTATTTTAATTAAACTTTGCGCTGATGAAATGCTCTTGATTAGACTTGAAAGACGTGCGCACACAAAAGACTACATAGAAACAGCGAAACGTAAAAGAAACAAATCAGCAACTGGCGAAAAAAGTCCAATTGATTGCCAGGATGAAGCAAACGAAAGAGAAACGCACTTTGCCCATTGCCCTGCCCGACAGTAAGCCAGTGCACTTGCTCCTTATTTATTGTTGTTCTGGCAGCCAATCAATAAAATGCCAACTGAAATGGCCATAAGTTTTACTATTCCATTGGGGAAATATTAAACAAAAAATCAACTATTAAAATGAGATGAGTGAAAAGGCGAAAGAGAACTCTGTTGTTGCTTACAAAGAACCAAGTACTTGAACTGGTATTTAGCTCTTAGTACACTAACTGTTCAAAATGCTTATCTGTATATAGCAGCAAATACAAGTTTCAGATCATTGAATTCATAAAGTATGCATGGATGGGGGAACAGATTGAATGCCGGAATGAAAATAAGCATTTAATTATTGCACATCTCATAAAAATATTCCAGCAATGAACAAGTTGCATATTCAGATATACCATTGATTTTACATTACAGACTTTTAACTAAAATGTATATGAGAAATTATTATAAAGCTATTTTGATTATGATTCATTTCTCGCGCACTTTAATTGTTTAAGTAAATCATAAAACATATATATATATATTTTTTTTAATAATCATTGATACAGATATTTTACAAATGACACTAATTGCATTTAACTCTTGATAATGCACAGCACAATAACCTTTCGCAAATGGATATTAAATATGGATGTATTTGTGTGTGTATGTCGCATTGCTTTATGCTCATATTGTTGTGGCAGCTGAAGGCATTTGAGCGTGTCAGTGAGCAGCTCCAGGCATGTGAAGACGTCGCTTGCTCTTACATTTATTCTTGTGTTGACAACAAGCAATCGATTCGAGCACTGCAAGCGGCTCATCATCAGCTCCTGATTATGCTGATGATGATGATGATGGTTGTGTTAGAAGTGGCAGTCGCAGCAGTAGCGGCAGCGACAGCGGCAGAGGCAGCTGTTGATGATGCAAGCGACCGCACCGTTCCGTTTGAAGTGGCAGCATTCTCGCCAGCCATGCTGAGTGCTACAATAAATCACTGTGGGGCATTTTCTTTAGCTGCAGCTGGATACTGACGAGGGTTGGTGTTTACTGGCTGCCGACTGCACCACCTTCGGCTCGTCCTAGTTGTCTTTTCCGACATCGTCGTCGTCGCTGTCATTGCTCATGTCTTTTGCTATTATTTCGCTTGACATTGCGCTTGGCTTTCATGTAGCATGGAGCGTCTCATTGCATTTATGTTGGTGCGCGCATAAAGCAGCTGCCGCAGTTGCCGGCAGCTCAGCTCAGCTCGCTTGCTGCTCCTGCTCTAAACCGACATTGAGTTACATGCAACAAACGTATTTTGACAAGTGAACATGCACAGCCCGAGCCAAAATCCGAGCTGAAACTGAAGCCAAAGATCCAGTGCAAGCTGCGGCTGCTCTATCTCCAGTGAGAGCGAGAGCGAGAGCGAGAGCGCCAGCCCCAGTTTGGGGTCGACGCAAACAATATGCGAGCAGGCAGGTTCTTTCATGTCCAACATGACAACACCAAGAGTTATGGACCCACTTGCCATATGAGATTGTCTATCTTGCACTCGCTCTTCTCCAGCAACTGTCATCTCCTCTCCTGCTCTCGCTCTATGCGTGCTCCATGTAGATAAGCAAGTACTAGCTCGCATCTCATCTGGTTCCACTGCTCGAGAGGGTCCGCCCACGCACGGACTGAACAAGCAGAGAAGCAAGTATTAGATAAAATGGAAAATCAATTAGGCTGCGGCAATTTGTTGGCCTCGTGTCAGTCGCATGAGTAAATCAACTGCAAATTACTAAACTGAATGCTGCGGGACTCTGAACTAGAGCTTAAAGCATGTTCATAATTAAATACATATTCCGCAGGACTTAATAGCTTTCGATAGCTTCACTTTTTATAGACATCAGCACTCCGCCTTGCTTCGAGGCCTCTTTATAGACATTCTCTTGTGCTTAGTCGGTGACAAACTACAAATTATGTAAGCAGTGGTTGAACAGCGATATTGTACACGTAGTATTTTGCATATTGCGGTAAAATTAATGCTCTTCGCTTTGCCAGAACACTAGAGATCATTAATCTTTCTTAGCAGCAGACCAAGGCCAAGTCCTGGCCGGGACTTGTCAAGGAGGAACGCACCCAGCACGTATTTACAGTTGGTTAGGCGCTTCCATTCGTAGTACATTCCTGGAATTTCTCAAATGTTGTCACCTGTAAAAACAATGTGATGGAATAAAATAGACTGGAAAGCAAGGCAATCATGGCGATGATTAGCAGTTGAGCTAGATTACGCGACAGCTCGACTTCAATTGTCAGCGTGGACAATTTTGTTTGCCAATTGCTATGATTAATGATGACAGACTGCACTCTGACATCAGCTACAGGTCAGTTATTGGATATATAGATATTCAAGTGAATGTAGCAAGCAAATTCCAATGCAAATTCGATTTGATTGATGGCACGAGGATTTTCACAATTTAAAAAAAAATTTGTTCAGCGACTTTAACGAATCATCATTTTGCAATTCAATATTACTTCCTACTATATACACATTTATGTATTTAAATATATAAGTAACTAAGCCAAAACATACACACATGCGCAAGCTCAGGAGTAAGGAGCGTTCACAGGCTTTTGCCAACGGCGGTACACGCAGCTCCTTTCAAGCTCGGACTCGACCGCAGCGTATAAGCAAATATGAAAAGATCATAAATTTTCATTCAATTTAATGCCTCAGCAAACAATTTTTATAGTCAACGCAGGAAACTGTCAGCTCGGCAGCAGCAAAAGGTCGTCCTTTGCAGGCTCCTTTCAGTGCAGTCTGTTAGCGTGCCGAGCACTGAGCGGCTGGCAGTTGTTTCAACATCTTGTTTTGTACTCATCTTTATTATATATACGCATACTTATGTCAATATGTATATGGTTTGCTGTACTATTTTCTTTTCGTTAGAAAATAACGCAAATGCATTGCATTGGTTTCCTGGGAAAGCTAAAGCCGATAGAGTCCAATATAAATGCGTATTCGAAATTTAACATTTGGCTCAGCTATAATAATACGGCGTGAAAAGAAAAGATTTATGAAAACATTAATTAATATGTCTGCCAAATTAATGCTAAAATGCCAGATGAAAATTAAGCAGCACTCTGCTCCCCTTCTTGCTCTTGTTTCTAGGCAACGTTCGCGGAGAACAAAGTCTGCACTGTGCAGTGGACATTCGTGGTGTTCGCCTGGAGCAACGTCTGCGCTGCTGCTCATAAATCACAAATAATCCTTCTTGAGTTTATTAGCGGGAATTGACGTGTCTCGTTATCTGTGGGTCCGAGCAGCGACCCCTTAAGCTACTAAGCAACCGACTGGGCAAAAATAACTAGACAATTGACAACAACTATAAATTATGCCTACATTGGCCTTGTCTCAACAGCTATTTTTTCTCCATGTCTAAGGAGCCGATAACTCAATTTACAAATGGTCAACAGCAGTTAAGAATTAACTAAGCGGCTGACTCAATATCTCGTCTACCAGCACGTTGTCTCGGGGCAACACACCTCGACGATGAAACAGCGCTTAGAGGTTCAATACACTCTTTCGACATGTCTGATAAAATGCAAATGGAACAATCTGTCTAAAGAGTCTAACTCCTGTCTAGACGCATCGTACATTGCCTAGCGCAGCGCAGGTGGTAAGCATTTAGCAGCCATCAATAAATATGGCCAATATGCTAAAGCGAACAAATATTTATACCCGAAATACAGAGATATTTTTGGACTCAAAGTTAAGGTGCTTGCAAGCTGCGACTTATAATAGACAAACAAACTGAACAGCATGAGCTATGTGTATTAAAAATATGTATATCAACTCAAATAATGTCAAGGGAAAAGCTGTTGACTCTAAACAAGAAAACAACTCAATGGCTTTGCGTGTGATGTTTTTTAAGAATTTCAACATCGGCGGAACTTTTGTAGAGATCAAAAGTTCAACTAGTTATTGTAAATGATAACTAAGGAGAAGAAGAAGAAGAGTCAGATAGCAGCAGCCGGGCAAGACAGTCGTTGTAAAGAGTAGCAGCTCGTTGTGAAAATGAAAGAGAAATCAAATTTGCACTAAAATAATATAATAACTAGAGTGTAACTACAACTAGTTTCAAATAATAGGAACAATTTAATATAATAAACTTTGTAGTATTTAATAGGAACAAAATAGCCAAATTGACATTTCAATTAACCAGAAAGTAAATTCCTACATATAAAATATAAATATAATAATATATCTAAATCGTTTAGAAAAAATATATTTCTGCAGTTTCAGTGCTAGAAAATCCAAAATTCGATTTTGTTACAAGAGAAGACTTCCTCAAAAATGTATAAATCTGGCTAACAAATCTAACTTTTCTCTACATGCAGAAGACTTGAATTTGTTTTGGCAAATACCTCAAATTTAATTATTTTTTGAAGAAAAAGGAAGCCATTAACAGCTTGAAAGACACTTTGAATGGCAATAATGAAGCTGAATATAATTTCTATGCACTCACAAAGCCAAGTGCTGCTCGTGACAATTACATATTTTATGCATATTTTCATATTTTCGAGGCGTCAGCATTGGCTGCATTGATAGGCATAATAAGCTCTAATGATATAATTTGCTTACGACTAAATAAAAACGTCTTCTTTTGGCGGAACAGCAACAAAGAGGAGACGACACAGAATCACAAACAAAGCCATCGAAGCGTTAATGGCTCCATGTACAAATAACAAATTGAATTTCAGCGGCGAATTATTTCGAAACTGATTTCAATGTGATCAACGGTCCGTGGCAGTCAGTTTAAAGAACAGACCAGCTCCAGGACGGTGCGAGAACGAAAATGAAAGCGAGGCGAGGAAGACAACAAATAATTTGAGTCGACCAAAAAAAGAAAAGAGAAAAGTAGAAAAGTAACCCAGTCGAAGCCCCGGAGTCGCAGTGGCAGCTACAATTCGACTTGAAGCAACTTTTTTAACAGTTCAAGCAGTTGTTGCTTGGTTCTGATGCTGGTCTTACGCATCCCAGTCACGTGTTGCCACAACAACCGCCAAAATTGTCAACAGCGAAAAATTGAGCGGGCGTGAGTGTGGGCGCGCGTGTTTCGGGTTCCTGACTGTACGCCAGCTAGGGGTGTGGGGCAGCTAGATTGAGGAAAAGGGAAAGGGCGGCGCCTACAAATGAGCATGAAAAGCTGTACAAAGAAATTTCCGGTAGTTAAAGCGTTGCCTCCGCTGTGCCAGCTTTTTTCCAGCTCTAACATATTTCTGTGTGAGTCCTGTGTTGTCCTTTCTTAAAAAATAAAATTCAAGGGAATAGCTAATGAAATAAGCACTGCAAGGCAACGGACGGGCAGCCTAGAGGCTGACACACACACACTCACACACATATCTACGCAAAAATCGGCAAGCTAAAGTGTGTACGTTTCGTGGCTGCAAAAGGAAGTCATAAAAATATGTATGCGAATGTAAATAAATAATAAATAATATGCAAATGTAATAAACAAAACAAAAAAGAAGATAAACAACAACAGTAACAATAACTAAAAAAACAACAACAAGCTGCTAAAGGAATTTCCACGCATCCACGTGTTACAGTGCCTAACATAAGGCTGTTAATGCATTAAAAAATTTTTAAATCTTTTTGGACATTCAAGTGGCACTCTCAACACTGCTCTAGCTCCTTCTTCCTATTTTTTTATATACCTCTTCCTCGAAATGTCCGAATTTATGCATATATCTTTATTTTTAGCAGTAGCTCGCACTTGTGGCTGGCTGTCAAAATCATAGAAACTCAACGAACCAAAAACTTGAAATATACATATGTACCATATATATACATATATAATATATATATCATATGCCCAATAACTGCGTGTGTGTGTGTGTGCTGGCAAGTTATGCAAAATGGCCGAAAAAAGCCAGGAATACGAGGACGCATGCCATGCAAATGCTGGCAAAACAGATTTTTTAACCGGCTATTTTTCGAATTTTTTTCGATGTGCTCTTTTTTATTGCAAGCGAGCAAGGCAAACGTTTAGCCACACATTTCTTGGCAGGAGGATGGCCAAACTGTCTGACTTACTGGCTAGTTAGTCCTCAACCAAATTGGCTGCCAGCCAGCTTATGCAGATTTCGCCAAGCCAAACACGTGCCTGAATTTTAGTTTTGCAGCTATGTCTGCCATCCATGGAAAGCGAACGGGAATGGAAGGCAACCGATGCGGGCTAGCCGATGGTAATAATGAAGCCTACCACTTGGCCGGGTCATATATTTTTTTAGACTTACATAATTACATTATATATGTGATTTATGGATATCAAAGTGTGTATCTGCCTGCACACAGGCTCTGTGCTTAATATATTTTAAACTTGCTCTTTTTGTCTAAAACTTTGTGGCGAATAAATAGAAGGATTAAAGTTTTCAGTTGTGGATTTTAAAGCGCATATATAAATATTATAAAAAAATATTTAATAAAATATCATTATTATGAATGACTTTTAATTTTTTTTACAAATGATATGATATAGAAATGATGGCATATGATATAGAAAAAGAGAGAAACATTTATAATTAAACTGACTTGTAAATGGAATGCATTTAATATATTATTTGTTATTACAATTCTAATGATTTAATTTGTTTAAATATTGATATTGAAACTGCAGACAGTTGGCAGGCTTTCTATAAAGAAATTCATAAAAGAGGACAAATAAAATAAAATAATAAAAAATGCTACAAATAAAAAGAAATATTAATCACAGCGCATGCCAGCGCAATAATTTCAATTTGCGCGCCAATGTGACAGCAACAACAAAAGCAAACAAACACTGCTGCAGATGAAAAGCATTAAACACACACACACATATATATGCATATGTATATGTATATGTATATATGCAGCGATTGGGACTGCACTGCATATGCAACATGTTCAGCTGCAGCCAACGGCCACGCCCCTTACCACAAACCACTCCCCAATTACCGCCCCTTGGCGGCCCACTCAGCGCGTTCTTTCTCCTTAACGCTTGTCGCTGCTATTGAGATAAGAAAATTTATTGGCTGCGCATGTTCTTTGTGACAGATTTCGATTTATGTGCCTTTTATATGTTTGGCATGAGCATTTTTTATTTAAATTTCCTTTTGTCTCTTGCAGCAGCACCAGCAGCAGCGACGACATTTCTGTTCCTGCTTTAAGTGGACATCCTTTAAATGCAGCGCATAATGAGAGAACAGTGTGGCCGAAGCTATCCTTAGCTGATATTAATGAGCTGCAATTGAGATAATCAGCCAATTTCACGGGGCAACAGGGCCTATCAGAAAACATGGTTGCATATTTAAATTAAATATTTTAGAATCTCAAAATACATTACTTTTTTATAAATGTTCAACTTAATTGACTTATACAAGTTTTTATATAATATTTATCAAAGAATTCTACATGGGAATGACTAAAGGAAATATATGTGAATTGAACACTTTTCGAATGTACTCTATGTATATGTTGGAGTTTCGTTCTCACCCGATTTCACCATTATATCATTAGCAGCGCGTGCCTTGCGTTTTCTCAGCCCAGACATAATGCGACCGTTTCATATCACTTCACTTCATTATACCAAAGTGGAGACATACCACACTCAATACTAATACGTTTTACCATATGTTATAGTTATCTCACTCTGTTGCATTGTAAGACCGAGACTACGCAGAACAGCAAGATATGTTGGGCTCGCAAGAGAATCATATGATTTCGTGAGAAAGTTACACTTGAAATAAAGGAATAGAAACGAATAACAACATATTGGTTCTCATTCGTTTTGATTACTTCTTCTACTAGAGATGATTTATTAGATCGGAGCTACAAATTAATAAAAACAGGAATATCGACTCGACATATTTATGACGAGACAGTGGGAGTTGAAAAGAAGGAGGACAACTGAAAGAGCTGAGCTTGTGGTGTAAGCTCAATTGGCAACTGCTTTTGTCAGTCCGTGTGCTCCTTGATTCGCACTTTTCAGGATGCAACACTAATGTAATGGGAGGGAGTCCAACTGTTCCTTTTTACCCTGATTCTTACAATCATAATTAATGCTGCAGCCAGCTTTGGCTTCGAAGTCTTTGCTTTTCTGTAATGTCTGTTGCTTTCGCTGGCTTACTGTAATTCATACGCTTCGTGGCCGAGTTTTGGGCATGATATAACAGGCCGAATTCCAGTCTCATTGAGTCACCTCTCTTATGGATGAAACACTTTGCAAGAAGTCAAACGTATTGCTTCATTGCTCTTAGAGGACATTCTTGCTGAGACATATTTCCACTGGCAAGCCAAACGAAACTTAAATTAATGCAAATGAGTTTTGGGGATTCCAGGGAAAAATTGTGTGTACAATACGATTGCAGGTTATTAATTAGCGTTGCAATTATGAGCAAACAGTTGGACAGGTAACATTATAAAATTAACATTTTCATTTTCATTTTCATTTTGATTTACATTTTGCTTTTAATTTCCATTTCGCTTGCTCAGCGCCTCGACTGCCGCTGACCATTACCATTTGCAGCTGGCTGTGGCTGTGACATTTGTGCTGTTTATTTATGCCGTTTGACTTTCACTTGGCGAACGAATGAATTTTCACTTACACTTTGCACTTTTCTTGGGCCACACGTCACTCGTCGAAGTTGGCAAAGTTTGCTTGTCATAAATGAAAAGCCTGCCTGAGCGCAAGTGAAAAACAAAAACAAAGAAAAAAAAACAAAAATGAAAACCAACAAGCTGCAAAACTGGCGGCTGGCAAAAGTAATGAAAAGTCAGCCACAGTAGGCTGAGCAAACCCAAGAAGCAGAGAGGAAAAGAGACCAAAATATGGAGAACTTTTCTTGAAAAGTGAAAAGCAACAAAATCACAAACGCACAAACGAAAGTCTTGCACAAGTTCGCCAAATACTCGTCGAGCGTCGACGCTGAAGAGTAATTGAGGGAGCACGACGAATAGAGTATACGTTAAAAGGGATCAAAGTTGCTTTTGCCTGCCGTTTGCTCGTAATTTAATTAAAGACCTTTGCAATTGGTCCACTCACACACTGACACACATGCGCACGCAGAGCCCAGCTGGCCAGGCTAACCAGTCAACTGACTGACAAACCCCACTTAAGAGCCACCCACATTAAAGCATCCTCTTCTGCTGTCCGTCTGCTTGATTTTTTCATCCTTTGCTGCTCGCCTTACAGTCTCAATTTCAATCTGAAGTCATCAAGTTGACTCTTCACTGTTGTCTTTCAGTTATTTGTTTGTTTGCGTTTGCTCGGGTAGCTCTCGTTTCTTGCCTCTTTACTTTCGTGTGTCATGATATTTGTATCATATTAAGTGGGCTGGTTGACTTTTTGGACATTTTAATTTACATTGAATTAGTCATAATGTCAATTCGGCGGTGGCTTAAGAGATTGGGTAAGTGACATTTGAAGCCTGCTCCCTAAATTCAAGAGCCAAGTGCTTGTCGCATTCTGTCCCACAAAAATATCAAAGGTCAACGTAATTCATTATAATAATATTTAAAGCAGTAATTTTTTATATAAATGACATTTTTATTTATTTGTAATATATGTTGAAAAGAGAGAACTGCATTCATATACGAACTTTATAGGAGAATTTCCATTTCGTTAAATTTTTAACCTTTTGCAGAAGGCCTGCTCGTGTGTCTCTAGCATCCCAGCTCTCGCTGTCAATGCTAATGAAGTATGACTGAGTGAGATTCGTTACTTTGTAAGTAAGACCTTGACAATCCATAAGCACTTTCTAATTAAGCAAATGGAACAAATTCGTCGGATCTGTTGCACATATGGCTGCGCAGGCAGGCGGGCTGGCATTGAGAGATGTTGATAACAATGCCTAGACAGCTCTGACAGCTTTTAGCATTAGGCAACAATCGAAACAATTGGCCCAGCTCGCACTGGCTTGGCGCTCACTTGGCTGCTGTCATTGTTCATTGGCTGGCCAAGTGCATTTTTTTGTTAGAATTGTTATTTTAGTATCCTTCTCAATGCCCAGCCTCGCACTCGCAGTGTTTATGTGAGCTTTACATTTTCATGTTGGCATTGGCCGACGTCCTTCTTCTCTGGCACCGTCTTTGCGCTTTCGTCCCGGCATTCGTTTCAATTAAGCAAATCCCCTTAAGTGCCAAGGCGTGTACGTGGGGCGCTCTGTCGGCCACTTTGTCAACATAGACAAGAAGAATAGCTGCTATGGCCCGGCCTGGCGTTGCCGGAACTCGTGCTGATCCCCCGCCCAAGAGCTGCGCTTAACAATTAAAGGGATGCACTTGAAATGCCATCACGTATACGGCGCGTAAACAACACGCTAGGCGTCGTGAGCTGCAAATCAAAACCGCCTGCCCACGGGCCCGTCCATTGACTGGACCAGCACCAATGGATGCGCAGAGTAGCCAGATAGCCAGGCAGATTGCTAGCCTGCCAGCCCGGTAGCCAGGCCTGCCGGGTCCTGCTGAGTGTCTGATATGGCCGGCATGCCATCGACATGGCGCTCTCTATTTGCATATATGCGGGCATTGCATGAGCCTCAAAGTATGCAATGCGTCAGCTGCAATACGGCTCAAAGCTGCACAGATAGCAGCTACGCACACACACACACAGACATCGGTTCTGTTGCACGCAAACACACACACACACACATACCAATGCTCATACATACACACACACCCACACAGAGACACAGAAAGTCAAACTAAGCGCCGCGGATTTGATGATGTGACATTGAGTAAAGATGATGGATTCATCAGCGTATGCAAAATGCTGTCACACGCTTTGTCGTCGTCAGTCGTGCTGTTCCCGTTCTCATTCAACATCTTGTTGTTGTTGTTGCTTGTCTTCGTCTCCATCAGACTGGCTGCTCATCAACATCAACATCATAGTCGAGCATGATGCCAACTCCGACGCGATGATAAACGAACGTGATTTCGCTGCTAGCATTCTCATTCTCGCCGTCTCTCTCTCCATCTCTCTCTCTATCTCTCACTCTCTCACTCTGCCTTTCTTTCTTGCTGCGAAATCTATCCCAGTTTTCGCTCCCTTTCCCTCTACATAAGTTTTAGTATGCGGCGCATAATGAAAATTTCATGTAAATGAGCATAAAATATATTTTTCATTTCACTCCGACTCAGTCAGCCAGGCAGCAGGCAGCAGCCGGCGACCGAGACAAATGTCAGCTTATGAATTAAAATGCCCTATGATGCTGATGCTTTTCCACCATCTCATTTTTTTCTATCCGCAATCTGTTCCCCTTTGCGGTTCCTACTGCTCCTCCTGCTGCTCCTGCTGCTGCAATTCTGATTTGATGGACCTCAAAGCTGACTAATTATTGTGCATGATCTGCGCTTGAATGTCAGCGGACTAAGATTGCGCATAGCAGCGAAAGTCACTTAACGTAAATGAATTTAGCGCTATAGAAAAAAGGCAGATTTCGTTTTATATCTTTTAAGCTGTCGTGTCATGCAGATGAAAGTTTATTCAATAGTTGTCATTTAGCTAACTATGAATAATGCATATTTCTACACATGCATATAGCGAGTGAAACGTTTATTTATATCTACATATATTTCTCTTAGGTATCAACTACTAATATACATGACCTTTGCTCTTACCTTTTCGAAGTGAAGAATTTTGCTTTAATTTTAAAAATAATCCCTGGAACACTTGTAACTCGTGTAAGTTGAGCTTATTTCATAGAAGCGCTGACAAAGCTGCGGGGCTTTGGTGTCACCTCGCTTGGCTTTATGCTGAACCATTGGAGCAGCCTTGTAAGTGCCGGGCGAACCACTTGGTAATGATGGTGTCGCAATAATAGCAAGAATGGACGACACACCCCCGCTTGGGCTGACCTCTGGGCGGCCATTTAATCACTAATTACATGCACCGCTGCCATGGCAAACAATCAGCCGGCAGTGACCTGGGGTCATAATTAGTGTAAGCAAATGTAGAAAACGAATCTTAGAGCCGGCAAAGATAGCCAAGGCGAAGAGAAAAGAAACGTGAAGAAAAAACGGGCCTTGGGAAAAGAGAGAAAAAACACATAGAAAACCAGCAGAAATCCGAAGACTCAAGCTGTGCAAAAAGTTGCGGTTAGGACAGCTAGATGTCTCGTTGTTGCTCTTGTAGCTCTTGCTCAGCAGCATCTTCACAGCGCATTTGCTGGCCAAAAGGTGTGAAAATACAAACAGTTAGCTGTTTCTCTTTGCTGCTGCTGCATCTTTGGCGTTTATCGTTTTATGCCTTTGCCTTCGTCTTTGCCTTTGCGTTTGCGTTTGCCATTGCCTTTGCCTTTGCCTGTGCCTTTGCTTTCCATGCGAAACTGTAATTAAAATTAATTGGGGGCTTCTCTTACGGCCACGCTGAGATGTTGAAGCGCTTAATTAACAAAGATACAAAAAATAAAAAAATTGAAAAAATTCATACTAATGAATTTTCACTCTTTAAAATTCATAGAGCGCAGCTTAAACGCAATTTGGTCGATATAGTCGGCTTTGGACTTGTTTACTTGGGCGAGCAAAACTTTGGCGCAAGTTTCCCAAAAGCGCACTAAGTAAAACAGTCAATAAATTGTTTACATGGCAAATTGATCCCAGGCGTGCATTAGATGAGAAAAAATGAGTTGACTTTGAGTGAAAATAACAAAAACAAAAACATTGAGAAATAATGCTGCCGCACAAGTGTATCCAGCTAAGCAACAACAACAGCAGCTAGACCGAGGCCAAGGAAGCTGCGCTCTGACGCTGCTCTGGACATTTGGGGCACCAATAAATATCTGGATCTGGTTGGGGTTTTGGCAAAGTAACCAAGAAAATGCATATTAAATCTACATCAAGATAAGCCAACGATGGGAAAGTAATAGGAAACAAAACGGAAATATTTACCGCTAAACATATTAATATAATGTAATATATAATATTAGTATAGACAAAAAAATTAATTTTTTATTAATTTATTTAATTAATATAGATATTTTAGGATACATATTATTTTTTAAAAATTATAAATTTTTAAATTTCAATAAGTTTTGTTCGCTTTGATATATTTTTAATAATAATTTTTTTTTTTTTAATAGTTGATACTTGAATTAAATAATTGAAATGTTTCTTGAGCTTACTATTGTATTCATAAAATTAAATCATAGCAATAAAATTGAATCAAACTTAAATATAAATTGCATTAAATACTGTTTGATCCAAAAACTTATGCAGATGCCAATCAAATAGTCTGCTTTGCATAAACTTCAGGAGCACGCAAAACCAATAGCTGCAACAGCAAGAGCCACAACTACAACATTTAAACATTCTGGTTAATAAGATAATCGATAAGCGACAATACTCTGACAGATTTACATATAATCGATTGCTGCGGTGCTGCTGTTGTTGTTGCTTTTGTAGCTGCCGCTGCCTCATCTGCGGCTGTGCAACGCGGCATATGAAATTAATGCTGCGGTTTGTGAGGCATTAATTGATAATTAATTAAACATTGCGCAAAACTGCAAGAGTTGCGGCTAACAGTGCATTTAATGCACACAGTCAGCCGCGGAAATTGGCCATCAATTAAAACACGCATACGCACTGTACTGCCGCTAGGACAAAACTTCCCTTGGTGCTACATAAGCGAATTATTATTTGTATGGCCCGAATGGGAAGTATGCTCTAATTATGGCAACTGTTAATGGCATAAGGCCGCAAAGATTTGTACGGAATTTACGGGGCTTAAGTGCGATGCCGTTTTAAAATCATTTTTCCAATTAATTGCCAAATAAACGAAAAACGAAAAAAAAAAAAGAATTATTAGCTTGTAAAATTGTTTATAAATTGTATAATAATAATTAATAAATATATATCAGATAAAGATAAACATAAAGTGATAACTGTTAATCAGGCATAAGAGAATACATTATTTAATAATAATATTAAAATGAATATATAACATAATGTTAATAACATTATCAAATTGCCTAATCTGTCAAATTCACGCTGCCTCTCTCTTATTTCACTTAACAGTTGCACTTCGACTTTTGGCATGCGACTCTCAATCTGTCAAGCTCACTGGCATATAAGTTGATGGCATTTGCCCTTGAAGTGGCACTCATAATGCAGTTTTATAGCAAGGCATGGATGATGGCAATTCCAACATCCATTTGTTGATTGGAAGCGCTGTCATCAGCCTGCCGAATGCGAACAGCTCAATCGTGAAGCTTGTGCATTAGCGTCATAATAATTTTTGAAGTCTTAAATTGTTGCTGGCATTTGCACTTGTCATCCGCATGCCGTGCACTCAGAAGCTGAGCTTCAAAGCTGAGCAAAACTAATGACGGCGTTTTACCCATTTGCTATTAACAATAAAAATAGCTCTAGAGTGGCAACCGACATGAGTTGACATTGTGAGAAGAAAGGCAGGTACTATATCAACGGCATACTTGCTTCATAATTAGCTTTTGGAAATGCAGATATTATCATTAGAGAGAGCTTACTTTGAAGGATTTCATATGAGTTGTTCTTTATCCGCTTGAAGCGCGTACTTTTGTCATTGCATATTTGGTAATCCGCATTCTCTGCTCCTCCTGCTGCTGGTTTGCTGCATGCTCCAAATGCCTTCTGCAGATGTGGGTCCTGCCGCATATTTGCAACAGCATGCGCTGGGCTAACGATGCCACAGACATTTTTGTATTTTGTTTGCTGTACAGAAGTTGAAATATATTTCATATTTTACGTTTGCTTTGAGAGCCACTCACTCGACGGCAAGCCCATCTTCCCAGCTTCCCACGTAATCTGTGTCCCCCAGCCCGGCCTGGTCCGAGTTGGTGTTGTCTCTGTTGCGTCTGTGGCGTATACGTAATATGCACTTTCTGCAGAGTGCAATAAAATGTTTTGCGCTAAACTTTTCTGCTGCTTCGGCATCGCTAAAGTTTTTGAAATACTTTTGGCATTGTTATTGTCGAGTTTTAGTTAGATTTGCACTTTTGTCTCGGCATGATACTCGCAATTCGAGCATTGTCCAAAACTGCTCGCCATGCCCCATTAGAGAGGCGAGCTGCACTGGCAATAAATGATGACCAGCTGCCAGATCAACTTTCCACGGGATTTTCTCTAGTTAACGAAACTAAGTTTCGTCACGAAATTCATCGAGCAGGTCTTAGAAATGAATAGAATACTTTCAAATTAAAAATATGAAATGTTTTCGTTGATTATTTTAATTAAAATTAATATGATATCTCAATGGGAAATGATTGATATTTACTAGAGATAAAGCGCACTAATACCCAGCCGTACTAATGCCCATACGTGTAGCAAGGAACTGTAGGTGTGTGTCTGTACGCCGCAAACATTTTACATGAACATTGCAAACTCTTTTAAAAGCGAGAGAGAGAGACACCTGAGTGACTCGATGCCCTCATGCTTCGCCAACATTTTCATTCCGTTTTCAAACCTCATTTGTCTCACTCATTTAACTGAAGGCTGTAAGTTACGAGAACTAAGATCACCAAAACCCACTCAATATGTTGTTTGGCCTCTCACTCATTTATTCGTTCGCGTTCATTTCGAATAGACTCTTTTGGTGATCGAATCCATGTAGCAATGTATGTACCTTGAAAATAATTAAAAGATAATTCAGCATGTTGCTTAGAGTAAATAAATAAACTTGATCAGAGAGATAAATATATGTGATGTTCTATTTTGTAGCCACTCTCTTTCCATAACGTATATTTTATTTATTACATATTATTGTATTTAAATCAATCTAATATATTGACGATATCTTAAATAATAATATATATAATTTAAAGATAAATTATCATTAATTCCTGTATTAATTCCATTGTAAACCTAAAATAATTTTTATACCCTGAACCCATTGAAAATGGGAATTCAGGGTATAATGGTTTTGTGAAAATGTATGTAACAGGCAGAAGGAGACGTCGCAGACCCCATAAAGTATATATATTCTTGATCAGCATAAAAAAATAAGTTGAATGAGCCCTGTCCGTCTGTCCGTCCGTCCGTCCGTCCGTCCGTCCGTCCGTCCGTCCGTCCGTCCGTATGAACGTCGAGATTTAGAGAGAGAATAAAACATATGTACTCTCCTCGGAGCGCGGTTGTGTTTTTTTTTTTTTTTCGTTCTCCCTCCCCTATCCAAATTAAAAAATAAAAAAAAAAAATTCAATATATATTTTTATATATTTATTTTTATTTATTTATATAAAAACGGAGATTATGTAATTTTTGATTGCGGGCCCCCCCCCCCCCCCCCCCCCTGCACCAACCTTTTTTAAATACGGCGCTGGGTGCGCCCAGCCCCATTTGATTTTTTTTATCCTCCCCGGAAAATTTCATCACGATCCTGCCTCTAGAGGGGGGGTATGGGCGGGGGAGCGGCCCCCCCCCCCCCCCCCCCCGGCGGCACCGCCGGCGCGGGCAGCGGGCCCGCGCTCCCGCGCTCGAGAAGGAGAGGTCCTTTTTTTTGTGGGTGGGGGGGGTTTCGTAGTCGAGCCGTCTCGACTAGAGCCTTCTTACTTGTTTTTTCTAATTATTTCCAGAGATTAATGTCAAATAAGAAGCCGGAAGCATAGTATACTCTTAATTGGCATTAATTGAGTAATTTTTGGTCACATGGGTCAGTAACTTGTATCAATTATATTTGCAATACAGATTGAGCAATTTGTTAGCAATGTTGTGGACTAAGCTACAATCGCAGATGGACCTACATACATATGACAAATGCTTATTGTCAAACTCTGGCTGCCTTAAAACTTGAAACGTGCTCGCCTTTGTGAACTAATAAGACACGCAACGGAGATGGGTGGCGCGAAGAGAAACGAAACGAAACGAGACGAAACGAAACGAAACGAAAGAGGAACTTCCAGTTTTGGCTAATAGATCATTAGTTAGCCAGTTGCTGTGAGAGCATTTGGGTGCTGGTCATGTTATTTGAATATTTATGGCATGCATAACTGTAATTTATGGCCAAGCATTTGTCACCAGAGCCCGAGCAAAGCTTGACGCTTTGTAAAGCCAAAGCCAGACAGGCACTGCCGCCTCTCAGTGCATCTCCTGTCGCATGCGTAATATTAATTATGCCCCGAGTCAAAGTCGTCTTTGGAGGAACGAGAGGCTGTTGAAACATACTCTTTTTTATGAGAAGCGGAGATATATAAATAAGTATATATGTATATATATACACACATAAGAATGCTGCTTAGCTTGATGGCTGATGATTATGTTGATGACATTGTTGTCAGCGTCTGGGATGTGCCCCATCATTGTCAGCGTGCAGCAGAAATGCAAAAATAATTCATGGCTGATAGAACGGCAGCAGCCGAACAAAAGCGGCAAAGTCAAAGAGCGATGCAGCATAAAAAATGCAGCAAAAGGAGCAGCGAGTCGACGAGTTGAGAGTGCATTGACAGTTGACAGCGGGGAGCAGGAGTACGGACTCCACTGTTTCCAACGCAGGCCATGTTGCATGCCAGACTCTTTGCATGCATACGTGCTCGGTTGCTAGGGGTTACCGGGGGTTGCAAGGAGTTATCAGGGGCGAGGGCTCGACTCGGTATCCTGATGTTGCTGCTTTATAAAATTGCTTGTTTACTTCAAAGCGTGCATTTTTTGTAGCATCAGCTGTGTCAGGGCGCAAAACAATGCTGTCACTTGGGCGCCGCTGACACACAACACAAGCAGCAGCAGCAGCAATAGCAGCAGAAGCAGCAGCAACAACAACAATGGCGATAGCAATAATAACAATAAGACTAACGACAACAACAATGGCTCTGGCGCAAAGTGTGTTGAGTGCATTTTCAGGCACTGCACTGCACATGAGACGCTGCTTGAGATTTCGTTTTGCCAAGCGCCTTGTGCGACTGGCGGATATTGCAACGGAAATTGATAGAAAGTTTGCTGCTGCTGAAATATAATGGTAATGAGATTGTTTTGCCTCAGACGCTGATATGACACAGGCACAAGCGCCATCCAGCTGCGATGTCATTTACCTGCCACTGCGGCAGCAATAATTTCAATCCAGGCCAACTCCCGAGATATATCTCATGCGAATATTGTGCATACTCCGCGTGTTCCTCTTTCTTGTTTATACCACGTCAAATGTAACAAATATGAGCATATTTTGCGTTCACAGTTTGATGTATGCCCGCCCTGAATGAGTTGCATGCGCTGCTTAACAAATGGCCAACAGATATCAATGGATGAGTTACACCAAACGACGAGCAACTGACTGAATCCCGTAGTCAAACAATTGCGGACATGTTATTTGTTATGTATTTCTTCTACTTTTTGCTCCGACATCCGACAGTGATGGACCGCTGCAACATTGGAGCGATTGTTACAGGTTAAGCTCGCAACTGATTTATCAATATATAAATAAAGAATTCCTTAAGCTCAGGCTATACGTGTGGGATGTAAAGTAAAGACCATTTAACATATTTATAAAAAAAAATTATTTGAAAAGATAGCTAAAACTTAAAAATAAATTTTAAGAATGAAATATTTATATATATTTCAAAATGAAAATGAACAAAATACAGGACTTTATTACTAAAGCATCTCCAAGCTAAATAATTCCATCGCTTACAAAGTTTCAAATTTTTACCCAATTTCCCACTCAGCCAGAAATGTGGACATTAAATAGCCATTTCAAACGATCTGAACACACATACTTAATTGAGCGAAAACTTGAAGTTTTAATTTGAAGCCAGTCGCCTGTGGCAGGAACAGAGAACATCAAAGCTGACAAAAATATTGCTGCAGGAGACACTTACGTCCGCCTAGGGGGAAGAGGGAGCCGAGAGTTGGTTGGGTTGAAATGTCAGCAAAGTGACATATGAGCAGTAAGTGCAACAGCGAGCAGGACTGCAGCTGCGAGTATTTGCAGTAATGATTCCTCTGGCTGCTACATTTGCTTGGACTCTGCCAGTTGCCATGCTCAAAGTATGTCAATTTTAGGCTTCCTTGTTCATTTCGAGCAACGTGACAAAGTATCGCATCTGCTAGACAGTTATATAGAAAGAATGCTGGGATGAGTGCGAGGCAGAGAGAGAGAGAGAGAGAGAGAGAAATAGAGAGAGAGAGAGAGAGGCATGAAACGTTGTCAAACATGACCATTTGGCATTGTCGTTACTTTTCAAGCCACAAATCTAACTGATGTCAGTGCCTGCGTTGCTTTTTCATTTCTTTAGATCTACGCTTCAGTGCACATGCAAACGTTTCCCCAGCCTCGGCTACCCGCTGTACAAAAATGAAAAAAAAAACAAAAACGAAAAGAATACCAAATTGTTAAAAGCTCAATGTAAGAAATGTCCTTACATATCTTACTCTCTCTCTCTCTCCGTTACTTGCTCGCCACACATACGCGCACATAAGGATAGCTCATACGCCATGTTTGCGCAGACAGAAGGGCAGACACTGTGAGTTTGTTCTCGTCGTTGCCAGCTGTCCTCGCTGTGTCCATTTGAGTGCACAATTTGAAAAGGCTATTTGGCTTCGGCTGCCCTTGAGGCAAATTTCGAGGCAGCCGCGTTGCAAGATGCTGGCGACAGGTCCCTCGACTCTGCCAGCGTTGCACTGTCAATTTGTGTGTGCATTAAAATTGTTGCCAAAAATGGCCAAATTGTTGCAAAAAAATATTTCTTTTTGCCTTGTTGCTTGCTGCCAGCCAAGGTTGGACTTGCCTCGGCCTCAGGAGTCCTCACGTAGAGCTAGTAGTGCCTGATTGAAAATATTTTGGAAACTTAAGCAATGAAGTCTGGTGTTAAATGAAATTGCAGTTGGCTGAATTTTTTGAAATTTTTCGAATTTATTCTTGAATTTGCTTAGTTTTTCCATTTATTTATTGTATTCCTTGTATTTTGGTATGGGGGACATCTTAACGTTTCGCTTGTTATCTTGGATTTAATTTGCTCTTTGAGTGCTTAAAATAACATACATTTATATCTTTCATAAATTTTAATTTTACATTTAGTTTAAATTAATTTATTATCCAATTAGCTAGACTAATTCCCTTCTGGAACTCTTACATACATACACTTAGCCAACTATCCAATTCTGATTATTTCTTGTATTTATTTATTAAATTTTTTGAGAGACATCACGTTTAAAATACATTTATATAACTATATATTTTTTATCTTATATTATTTAATTTTTTCCTTTATTTGCCTCAGTGGACAAAAAGTGTTTGCAACAGTTTTTCTTTTTTTTTTTTTTACAAATTATCCTAAAGAGTGTAAAGATTTTTTTTTTTTTTGGTTTTTAATTTTTTTTAAACATTAATTTAGAGCTGCAACAATAAATGTACAGGGTGCTTGAAATACACTTATATACTTACTTAATTTATATATAATATTTAATTTATTTAATAATTAGTATTTGTATATAATAAAATGCAATTTACACATTGTTTTTAGAGCTCTTAACATTATTTATTCAAGATTTTAGTCTTTTGAGTTTTGAAATTGGAATATTCAACTACTTTACATACATTGATGACACATCGATTAAAACAATCAGATTCTTTTAACTTCTTGCCATTTACAGTCATTATGAGCTAGTCATTTTTACTAATCTAATTGCAACTAATTTGATTTTTATTTTTTTGCTTGGATGTGTGTGTGTGTGTGCTTTTTCTATGCGTGTTTTTAATTTCTTATAAATTTAATATTTATTTTTAAATTTTTATTCAATTGCCAAACGTTTTTTTATTTTCTTTTATTATTTGCTATTTCAGTTGTGTTTTGTGAGCTTCAAGTTTGATTATATAATAATTACTGCTAGAATATTTATGCATATTGAGCTTAGTTTCTATATAAATTGTTGTGGATATTTGCATATATTTCGTTTAACATGTACATCAATTTACAGAGTCAATGTGGAATTATTTTCTCATATTTAATATTAGTTCTTAGACAAAAATATGATTTCTTTATTCTTTTCTTTTATTTATTTACTTATTTTTTTACTGTTGTCTGTGGCTGTCTTGTGTGAGTACTTACTGTGAGGAAGGAACATTTTTTGCTGCAATTTCAATTGGAATTTAATATGTTTGCTGCTGGTTTTCAAGTCGGAATTAGAGTGAAGAAAACAGTAGAAAAGCTGTGAAGCTCAGTCAGCATTAGTAGAGGAAATACTTTGCACTTATTTAATTATTTATATACTTTTGGGTATTTTTTGTTTTATTTTCTGCAAATTACACTAACACTCAATTTATTCTTCAGTATTTAGTATAATGTCAAATCTGGTTAATCGGTGCATTGTTAGCGCATCTCGTCCCTCTGCACTCGACTAAAATGTTTGTCTATATCGATATGGTTTCTTAATCAAATTTGTGGCTTTCTCTCAATTATTTTATGTTTGCAATTACATGGATTCACTATGTAGTTCTGATTGGGGGAAAATGGCAAAGGGTGGGGTGCCAATCGATTTTGTTAAATTTTTTTTTTAACTGTTGCAATGTTTGTAGATGCATTATAGAGTTGAATATTTTGCTTTGAATTGTTTTGGTTTGGCAACGCTTAGCCGAGAGGCAAGCTCTCCGCGCTTAGACACAGCTCTCCTGCTGCGAGTACATTAACGGTGTTCGTACAGTAACTATTTCGCGTGAGTAGGACTTGCCCACACCAGAGAGTCCGGAGAGGGAGCTGCTGGGACTGGCGATGGCTGCTGTTGAGGCCAGTCCGCTGCTATTACTCGAGACGAGCATTTGGCCATGTGCCAGTTGCTGCTGCTGCTGTTGCTGCTGTTGTTGTTGCTGCTGGTGCTGCTGGTAGGAGGGCGGCATGGGCATGCTGCCAGCTGGATGGTGGTGCAGCTGTTGATGCATCATTTGCATCATGGAAGCGGAGTTGTGCGGCGGCTGCTGCTGCTGCTGGTGATTATGCGGCAGAGTGTGATAGCCGCCGGGATGCGAGGGTAGCGTATACATTTGCACCGTGCCCGGAGACACGGTCGAGGGCGTGCCTTGTGATCCTGGTGATGAGACGCATGGTCCGAATGCCGATCCGGCCGCTGTGTCCACCTGCATGACAGCCATAGCGCCGGCCCGTGTCTTATATGCATCAATCTGTGCATATATCGTGGGCTCCTCGAAATAGTCGTACGAATGCGGCGGTGCATGCTGATGCGGATGCTGCAGTCCACCCGCATTCGGTTTATGGCGCTGCAGCGTCGCCGTGGCCGGTATGTTGGGCAACAGCTTGCGCACACTCGAGCCATGTGGCAAGGTGCCACCCACAACTGGTTGCGACTGCGACTGCTGTGGTTGTTGCTGCTGTGGCTGTTGCTGCTGTGCCTGTTGTTGTTGCTGCTGCTGGGTTGGCAAAACGGGTTGGCTCTTCTTGGAGGTGCTGGCGGTATTCAATGCAAGCTCCGCATAGTGCAGCTCATCGTCCTGAAAGGCGTTACGTGTGTTGGGGTAAATTTGAGATTTAATTTTATCAAATATTGAAAATTTTCGACTTTCAGAAAGGAAAACTTAGCAAAGTTTCTATACGTATAATCTAACCACAATCAACTGGCGGGCGCCAGCGAATGCTAACTTACCTTGCTGCTCTGATAAGCGCCGCTATCCGTGGAGCAGGCGGCTACGACTTTAGTGCTGACGCTAGCTGTGGCGCCTGGCTTGCAGCTGATTTCCACCTCGCTGGTTGTTGAAAGATGTCCCGATGGCGTTTGTGTTGCTGATTTTTGTTTATATTCGCCATCAACTAAATTGGAAGACAGAGTGAATGCAGCCATAGAGAAGAGAGAGAGAGAGAGAGAGAGAGAGAGAGAGGGAGAGAGAGAGAGAGAGGCGAACGTTGGCTTAGTACAAAGTTTCCGTTTGTTGGTGTTGTTGTTAAGTGGGCAAAAGGCTAAACTTTTTGGCTGTCCAACTGCCGGGCGCGCCACGGAAAGGAAATCTGTTGGTGATTTTCGCTGAAGCAACGTTCAATTTTCTTTTCGGCATTTGCCATCAAATTGCTGTACGTTAAGAAAATTGATGAAATTGTTGAGCTGCTAAAGCTGCCGCTGATTTCTTGATTGCCATTAATCAAGCTAAGAATGTGTGCACTGCCCGAAATCTCTGCGAACTTAAAGTACTGCACAAGTGAAGCCACGCCACCAGAGTGAAACAGAGACTGAGGATGAGACACAAAGAGTTGGGCTGGCACTTGACTGCAGACATATGAGCAAACAAACACATGGAAAAGGCAGCTTAGACCAGCCTGCCAGCAATTAGCTGACATTTAAATATTTCAACACTGGCACAAAAATGCAGCCCCGCCCCTTACACACACACACACACACACACACACACACACATACTCCCACTTACATGCTCTCGAGCGGGTTTGTTTGGTTAGGCTGCTGGGTGGTTGGCTTAAGCCCCTTTTTATTTTGCTAGCGCTCATAAATTACAGAGTCGGAGCACCCGGTCGCATTTATCTTGAGGCAAACGGAAGATTGGCCGGGATTGCAATTGCACTTACCCTCGTTGTAGGGCACAACATCGGGATTCTTCTCGTCGTACATCTCCTCGGAGTGGCTCAATGGCAATGAGATCTTATCCTTAATTTGCAAATTGCCCGGACGTGAGAATTTCGCATTCGAGTGTGCGAATTTCTGCTGCTGCTTGTGCGAGCGCAGCTTCAACGCCGCCACGGTGCCGATTGAAATGCACACCAGAGCCACCAGAATGCCCACAAAAATTCCAATAGATAGGATGGGTGTCAGCTCAAAGTTGTTCGTGCCCTGGGCGCTGCCCTTGAGTGAGGTCAATGCAACTGCAAGGAGTGAAAAAGACAAAAAAGCAAAAATGGTAAATTGAAATCATGTTTAATTCGGAGTCGTTTTAATGTCCAATTAGGCAAAGCGTCGCTAAGCAACATCCCCAAACAGTAGGCCGTTAATAAAACGGCTAAATGATAATTTAAACTTTACTCTACCCTCGAAAGGGTCTTCCATTCCATTCCATGGCTTGACAGGATAATAACATAAATATGCTTAGCAATATTAGTTATTTAAAAAAAAAGTTAAATACTGAATTTATATACATTTCATATATTCTTTTCAGAAAATCGCTTAAATTTAATAAGTTATATTATTAATAATCTAAAATTAAATTTTCAAATTCTAAAAATATATGCAAATGCACAATTGCATTTCTCAATTGTTATACATGAATATATCTAGCATTTAGAAAATAAAATTCTTCATATTCTGAAAGGGTATTCCAAGTTTATAATTGCTGATTGCCATTTCGAACGCCCTCGTCATATTTCCTCATTTCTTTTACACTTTTGTTGTGAGTTTATGAAAAATTAAAACGACGTCTCAAGTTGTTTACCAAAAAAAAAAAAAAAAGAAAAGAAAAGAAAAAACGTTTTGTCTTTGCCAAGTACTATAGCACGGCCCCACGGCCCCACGGCCCGAGCTCATTTGGCCCAGGCAATGGGAGAAGCTCGACTAAACTTTGCTTTACGGCATTTTGCTTCAGCTAATTAGTATTACAATTTGCTTTTACGCGGAGTTTCATTTCATGCCAGGCGAAAACCTCCTAAAGACAATTCATTAATGTTAATCATTTTATATAATTTCGTCTTCATATTTTTTCGCTACTCAGGCGCCTGCATAATTTCTGGTTCTGTTGCTCTTTTTATTTTCCTTTGGTTTAGCAAATGCAAGGCAAAAGTTTTTCTGTAGCACTGAGAAATTTACAATTCATTGAGCAGTTTAGCGTAATTAAATTGCGAGACGGCTTGAGTATGAAAACTGAAGCAGAGTCTCCGGCTCGACTTCACATTTCACTTTCATAATAACTAAATCTCATGCAAACTTATACAACTGCCCCGACTGCCGCACTTCCTGTTGATAAGCACTAGCTAGTATGAACAAAATCTACATAGAATAATCATAAGTGACACAAAAAAAAAAAAAATAATAATAATAATAAAATGAAAATGCATTAAAAAATGCCAAAGTCTTTGACAACGGCCTCACGCAACATTTGAGCAGCTTGAAACACGGTCTCCTGCCCTTTGCACTTACCGGTTTGCTTCTCGGCAGCCTTCAGAGTGTAGCCATCTAGGGGCACGGCTTCGCTGCGACCACGTCCATTGGCGGCGTATATATAGATTCGAAACAGACGACCCGCATCCAAACCGCTGACACTGAACACTGCGAACTTGGCACTGATGTTGGCCTGCAGCATTCCATTGTGCTGATCGTAGATTTCCATCATGAACCACTGACGCATACCCCCATCAAAGCCTGCGAAAAACCAGATTAAAGTAAAATGTTGTAAAATATAAGCCACACTAAATGTGTTCAAGAATAAATTATTCATATTATTACAATCATTTTCATAACATCCATCAAAAAATGCCATTGAAACTTTAATCTCTGCTCTGCGACTGATGAGAGAGTGAGAGAGAGATGAGAGCGACGATCAAAGACATGTGCCAGAAGTCAAGCACAGACTCACTCTCATAATAATTACGTCACACTAATATGTAATATAATATATAATGTAACTAATGTAATATATATATGTAACTGATATTAAATTCATTGATAAAATTTATATACATGTTATGTAAAGTATACGTACATATAAGCAACTTTTTCTTTTGCAGATTAAACCCTTTATTAGAATAAACCAGATTATATTAGGTAGATATGATGCAGAACAATAAAATAATTTAAAATTAATCCTTTTCACCTTTTGTTAAATAGTTATTATAGCATAATAATTGTTTAGCCAGTTCTATTTCCCCGTAATGAAATGATTAAATCTTCAAAATGTACCCATTTAATTATCTGCGAAAACATTTTGTCGCGCCTTCCCGGCCGTCCCCATTTGTGCGTGGGACACAAGTGAAGTTAACAAAAATGTTGAAAGTAATCTAAAGCTTCACTTTAAATGCCATTTAATAACACCACAAAAGAACTGGACGCCCACTTGAATGAGGATTGTCTGCCCCGCCCACCATTTGCAAATGTTTTACCCTTTGCCGAAAAATAAGCGGCTAAGTTGTTATTGTTGCTGTTGCTGTTGCTGTTGCTTCCGCTCAAATGGTACTTCACTCTAGACACAAAAGTCGGCTTAAAACACTTGCGAAAAATGTTAAAATATTTGGTAATAAAGGCGGCGTTGAAAAGGTTTCAGCCACTCTCTCCTTGACTAAACCTGGGAGTTGGTCAGTGCGCAATTCGATGACAGTGAGAGAGAGAGAGAGAGAGAGGGCGGCTAAAGGGGCGTGGTAACTCAAGGATAAATTGTTGTATAAAATGTTTTATATGTTGCTATGAATTTAGTAGGCATTGTTGTACTTATTCTGGTCGTCTGCTGTTGCGAGTTAGTGCCGCAGGTGGTGGCTGTTGATGGTGGCTCTGAGCACAAAGGCTGCACGAAAATAGAGTCAAAGAATGTGCTTCGCCTTTGCTTCAAAGGCCTTTGTGTGGCATCATTGTTTGTGAGCAGGGGTCGCTTGTCGCTCGTCGCTCGTCGCAGGGCCGCGGCCATACCCAAAGCATTTTGTGCGCACTTTAAAACGTTTAGCTAATGAAATTTCCCGCAGCATCGGGCCGAGCCGGGCCAAGGCAAGCCAACCAACAACAACAGAAAACTTCATTGTAATGGGTTAATTTTATTTACTTGGGCCAGGCTACAATGAAAATTGCCCAAGTCGAGCAAAAAATAATAAAGCAGCGGCAGCAACAGCAGCAGCGAAATGTTATAAACTGAAATTTTATTATATTAAACCGACGCTTGATGAGTTTGGTTAGTTGCCTCGTTGCTTTGTTTCGCTCAGAGAGCACATGAAGAAAGCCAGACATAGAGCGCGAGCCAGCAAGAGAGAAGAAGAGGTGAGAAAGAGAGAGAGAAAGAGAGGGCCAGCTGAAATGGTTGGCTAAGAAGCGCCCTTGGGCAGGCAACTTGCCCTCGAGCTGTCTGTGAGCCGCAGCAACGCGCATTGAATTGAATTCGAGGCAAGTTCGCTTCCTCGTCGCCCACATCGCTTTCTGCTGCAGCAAGTTGGCCAACTTGCGTGCTGGCTTATTAAAGTCGAAACGTGCAGCGACCGCAGCTTAACTTAAGTTATTATATAAAAAACAAGCCAGCGTAGGGGCTCCAGTTTCGCCCATGTTTGGGCTGGGGCACCACGTCATTTGCTTTAATGTAAAGTGCAATATAAAAAGTATCGCGTTTTGTTGTTGTTGCTGCTGCTGCTGCTGCTGTTGCTTGTGTTGCTCTTGCTGCTTACCAAGTTGCGTTAAAGTTTTAATGATGCTGATGACTACGATAATAATGTGCAGCCACTAAATTAGCAGGGCTGCGGGGTCCAAGTAACAGCGCAATGTACATAAAATGCTTAAAGAGGCGGGTTTGGGGCTTTAAGCTTGAATGAGGAGTATACGCAACGTGGAAATGAATTAAATAGCGCTTGTCGCATACTTTATGAAATAATTTGTGATGAAAATGTGAAGAAATATCTGTATATATATAGAACAAGATTTTCCTCAGAAACTTTTCAGAAGGTATTCCGAACCCCACCCCCCCTCCAACCCCCTTCAACAACCAACCAAAAAAAAACTTCTTTTTAAAAAAAAAAAAACCCCACCCCCCCACCCCCCTTCCCCCCCCCCTTTTAAATTCCCAAACCAATCCCCCCCCTATAATAAAATGCTTGACAACATAATTTATATATTTTTTTTTTAAGTTTACAATGTAACTGTAGTAAAATATGTTGTAAAATATAGAACCTAACTTTCTATTGTACACAGAAGGACTTAGAGCTATGCAAATTATCAGTAATTTAATTTTATTTGATATTTTTCGTGAATCCCAAGCGTTTTAGTCGCATTAGTGGTCCCACAGGGAGCAATTGTCTCGCTAGTCTGCCACGTGTGTCTACCAATCAGTTACTCTACTGTATGCAGTTACAGATCTCGATATGTTTATCGGTAGTACCTGTATGCGTTTGTAATTACTTTTTGCAGCTATTCCCGAAATCTGAAAATCCTAGATTTCGATGATTAGTTGGGTTTCTATATTGTCAAACTTAATTGAATCGCATGATGAGTTGAGTTCTGGCCTTTGTCATTTATGGCAGGAATGCTCTCGAGGGAATGGAGTGCTTGGCCAGGCTAAGCAGTGGGACTGTCAAGAAGGCAAACAGCAACAGGGAATCTGCCATCAAGTATGCAGAAGTTATGCGCTTTTTGTTGCACTTTCAGCAGCCGCCTGCTTCTATTGTTGTTGTTTTCTGTTGGTGTTTCTGGTATTCGCTTTGCTTTGCAGTTGAGAGCGTTTCTAGGGCCGCATAAATGCATCATAAACTCGACTCTTACAGTCGCAATTTGTGAGGACATTTCTCGACGAATACACCCCCTTGTGCTCCTTTCGGGCTTCGGTTGCTCCTCGTCCAACGTCTGCCGTTCGCTGTTCGACGTCTTCAGTCTGCTAATATGCAGCGCTTTGGAACTGAACTTTAAACTCGACAGCAACAATTTGTGCTGCTTATTTTGCGCTTTACTGCCAGTTATCCCCCCTGCACCACTCATCCTCTCTTGCCTTTTTTCACTCTCTATCTATCTCTCAGTTTTGCATTGCCGTTGCGCATAAAATATGCGAATTGAATTTGTATTTAAAGTTTTCGCTTTTTGCATTTGCAACTGTGCTGCTGCTGCTGCTGCTGCTTTTGCCTTTGCTTTTGCTCTTACTTTTACTGCCAGCAAGTTGCATAACTAGCCAAAACATTTTGTATGTACAAATTCGTGCTTACCCCGAGTCAGTCTCTGTTTCTAGATCCGCTGCAACTACTTCATCATTTTATGCTTTGGCTGTTGGAACTGAGCAGCATTTCCAAGGCATTCTCTGTTCCAGCATCTACAGCAATCTGCTCTTATTCTAGAGCATTTTGTGTATGGACTATCTCTCAGCGTGTTGCCTTTTCTAGTTTTATGCTTTCATTGCATTTTTATTATTCTGTTCTATCTCGAAGGAAGTTGCACACACACATACACACACACGTCCAGAGGCTCATACTCGGATTCTCATTCGCATTGGCTGCTGCCAAAGTGCACTTAAGTTGCTCATGTATTTTAAATGAGTCTAAAATGCGCTGCACAAAACACAACAACATGCTCATACACATGTACATTCCATGCTTCTCGGAAACTCTCTTCTGGTCATTTAACTGGCCATGTAGCAGCAGCACACTGCTTGAGCGTAGCCACAACTCAAGCATATATATATATATATATATAAGTATAAATATATATATATATATATATATATATATATATATATATAAATGTGTATATATACACTTCCTTTTTTCGACTATTGATTGGCTCATCAGCAACTATAAAAGCTGGCAAATTGGCTAGCATTTGCCGGCTGCCTTTGAGTTATGTTGGCTATTGACTCACCTTCGAGACAGTAGACCTCCAATGAATCGGACGTTTGATTGACCACGGTGCAATTGGTGGGCGCTTCCGGCTTTCCTGCTGCTATCAAATGGAATACACAGGGCTCCTTTTGTTGGCCTACATTGTTGTCCGCCCAGCACATGATGGTGCCAAAGTCCATTTCCTGCAGGAAACAATTAAAAGAGTGAAAAATTGTTGCAGCTCACACGAGAGGATTTATAATATGGTTTTAAAGCAATTAATTAAATGATTACGCTCCACCTTCATTCATTACTTTTAGTTAATTAATCAACATATTGCAACGGCGCACGGTTCTTATTCGTTAATTGCTATATACATTGCTCGATGTTGCGTTATGCAATTGTAATATAAACACGCATTATATAATAAATAAAATACACAATAAAGTCGTTAAAGCTGCGTCCCGTTCTGCATTGTGACCCGGTGGCGTATGCGTAATGTGCTTGTCAAGCCACCTGATTGATAGCAGCTGTCAATAAGTCTTTCATTAATATAATTACATGTCAATAAAAGCACGCGCACTCACACACAGGGATCTAGTAGCTCTGTGTAACGGGAGTAGGGGCTGTATCTACTGGTCGAGAGTAAGAAGAAGAAGAAGAGAATGTTTTCCCAGTTCGACAGTAAAAACAAATGAAGCATTTTGTGGCTGACTATTTGGGTACGTATTTCTCTACCTCTCTCCTCTCTCTCTCTCTCTCTCTATCTCTCTCTCTGTGTGAGCCTGTGATTGGTGGGGCCCATAAGGAAACTATGTTAACATGGCTATAATGTATGCCATGTGTTTGGCCATGTTGAACCTGATAAGTGGCCACGCCCTGCGGGCCCATTGTTGATTCTTTGCGTGTGTTTGTGTTGTGTCAAATGTTGTGCTAATGAAATCCTCCAGCTATATTACGGTCAAATGAACAACAACATTCAAGACGATTGATTTGTTTGCACAGAAACAGACCGACACGGCGCACACACAGAGACTCATGCTCAGATAGCAGCTTGCCTTGCCTCTCTGTCTATTTACCTTGGGAATTGTTAGCTGGAAAAATAAACGCACTTAATCAGCGCCGAGCGTCTTGAACTCATTAAAAATTAAAATCACTTTCCTCAGCGCGCAGCACGCTTCAAAATGTCTACGCAAATTGCAGCTTATTTATCAGTCGGAGCGTGCATTTATTTCTCTATGCCACTAAGTCTCCGGTGAAGTCAAGACCTGGCGCTCTTGTCATTTTAATTGGGCAAAAAAAGTGGGAAGGATAATTATAAAAAAAAAGAAATGAAATAAAAGCTCAAAGTTTTCTTTAATTTCAACAATGCAAATGGAAGACAAACCACTGGAAAACTTGTGCGAAAATTTGAAGAAACTAAAACAGATTCCCTGATAACGGTCAAGAGGACAAATTTATTAATGGACTGTAGCTAAAAGAAAATGCTAAGCATTTTAGCTAAAAGCAATCACAGCTTATTAATTAAAGCCAACTCTCAACTCATTAAAAAATACGAAAAGTTTAATTTACAAAATTTGAACAATGCTTTGTCTGTCACTAGCAGGAGCAAGCTGTTCAATCCGAAACTAACGAGAGAAGGTGCAAAAAGGTATTGTCCATTGTCTCATGTGGACACTGTGTTTATGTCAACTACATTCCGGATATTTATGCAAATTTTTGATAAATTTATGAAAATGAAAATAAGCAAATGCGAATAATATATATGCATATACATATAAATGTATATATGTATATATAAATATATGTATAGAGATATGGAATTTATATGGCAAGCTCTTGTGTGGTATTTAATGAAAGTGTTGTCACAAAGGCGCCAACAAGGCAGCTGCCAACACTGCGCATCAACACCTGCACAGCAGTGTGTGTGTGTGTGTGGTGTAGCCAAAGGCAACACGAATACATATGCTGCATGCTAAGCAATCATAAATTCGCAATATACAAATTGCATGCACAAATTGTAAGAAAATAAAAGAGAGAATCAAGCATGCGAAAGAGCGTGGGAGCATTTCGGAGATGTTTGCAGTTGCTTGAGTTTAGAATGAGTCTGACTGCATTTAACAAGCTCTTTTCTTCTCGTCTGTGCGTGTGTATGTTGCCAAAATTTATGCCCATCTATGTGAATATATTATTTTATTATCATTATGCTTTGTTTATATTATTTTAATGTTGCCACAGCTAAGTGCAAATATTATTACAGTTGTCGAGTGCATCAGCAGCCCACTTACACACCCTATATAAATTATTGCACACACGCTGACACACTTGCATGCACATACGCCTCTTCAATTTGGCTTTAAGGCAAAGTCTGTGATTTTTTGCCCATCTTCGGGCCGGCTGCTGCCTGCATTTTTATTGCATTTTTGTCTAGTGCTGACAACCCGAAAAATAAATGTTATTGTTTATGTATTTTAATTAAAATTTGAACATTTCAGTGACATTTTAATGAGTTTTCTGGCCAGCCATGCTGTGTGCGAAATTTTCAACAAATTTTGTGAGCTATTTTCATATAACATGTATGTGTGTTTTTGTGCAGCGAAAAATGTCTACGAAGACCCAAGCACAGCCGCTCACACATGCAAAGCAGACAATGCGAGAGAGACAGAGATCGAGCGAGAGAGGGAGACCGCTATGGGTTGAGTGATGGAGTGAGAAATGCCAGAGCATAGAGCAAAATTAATGAGCTGTTGGCTGTTGGCTGTTGCCTGCCTTTGAGCAAATCACATAGAGAAAAGAAAAAAAGGAAATGTATGTATGTGAAAAAAAAGAAAGTAAAAGAAAATCAGCCCGAAGGTCGACAAGGACAGCGACGAGCGACGAGCGACGATCGCCGAGCTTGAGCTGCGGTTGCGGAAACCGGAAACAGCATATATGACAAGAGAACGGAAGGGATTTTTCATATTCAATTGAGCTAAATGATTTATGTCAGAGTGTGAGTATATGTGTCTGCCTTCCAGTGACTTCTTCTGTGTGTGCGTGTGTGTGTGTCTATTTTTGTTGCAATCAACGCCGGACAACTCTCTGTGAACGGAACTCATTTGAATAACGTTTGACTAGCGGAATATATCTTTTGGCAAGTAAAAATTTCGTTGCTCACCACAGTCAGCCTACAATCTTGATTTGCAATCCCGTCTCCCTTGTATCCAGAGTGTTCCCCCTCCCAAACTAAAACCCATTAATTATTTTTCATTTTCATTTGCATTGCATTGTTTTTTGTTTAACAATTATTCCTTTGTGATTGTTCTACTTGCTTGGCACTATATTCACGGCAAAGCAAGTCGAAGCAGAGAACTTAACTCAACTGCCTTATAACTAGAACGAGGTATTTAACAGCCTGCATTTCAGTTTGAGCTGTCGACTAACGCCGTTTAGACTCATATTTTGTCTATATCATCTCGCTCAGATTTTGCTAAACTACACAGCAATGTGCTCGACTCTGATTTCCAGATAGCCTCGAGTTAACGTAATTGTCTGAGCTCTGATTGCAATACCGATTTCGTTTTGTTTTGGAAGAGCATCACAGTGAACAAAAGCATGGGAGTAACAGCAGCTGCAGACTCAACTGCAGGAAGCCAAATAGCACTTGGAGTTGCTTCGGGTAGCAGGCGCTTCGAGTTACAATTTGTTGCCATTGATGGGAAGGCAGATCGAGCTCATTGATAGCCAATTTGGCTGCTCAATTGGCAGGGTGGCAGCAAAGTGCAAAACGTCAAAATGCAATCGAAATTGCCAATCGACAATCAGCAATCGGCAATCGCCGTCGCAATGGGCCATATCGATGGCGATAGCGTTAGCCATTTCGAACGGAAATGTTGGCCAATTGTCAGTCATGTGGAGGCAAAAAGAGCTCGCATGCCGGCGAGTCGATTGTGCTTGGCTTCTGTTGTCTTCCAACTATATTGCCAACTGCCATTAAAGCCAAAATGGCAATGGCTTTAATGCTATGAACTAATCTGCGGCCTTCGCAGTTGCTGTTGCTTCTATTTGCATCGATTTTAATTAGAAAGCAGCGCTAATAGAATTTTTAATTAAAAATTGTTCAGTCCCAGCCCCAGTCCAAGCCCAGCCCCCACCCCTGGCACTCCATGCACACTGCTTGTTGTTTTCTCGTGTTGGTTTTACATTTTGTTTGACAACGTGACACGCACACGAGTCCCAACAACAACAACAACAGCAACAACAGCAGGCCACCTACTGCTGCCTATTAATTAAAATTTTGGCATTTAATTGCATGTCGCGCGTTGGCCGTTTCAGTCAACCGTTGGGCCAAATTTGAAATATGTCAATAACATTGTCACATATCAAATGCGAAAAACAATCATAACTACAGTGAAAACAAGCAAGATCGTTGCAGTTAGGCGCAACTAACCGCGAGAGACTCTGTTCCCCTAATTTCCGTTTATTTATTTAATAAACATTTAATAAACAAAATATTTCGGAAATTAGCAAACGTACATGGTGGCAAGCACGAAAAGATTTTCAACGCTTAAATACAAAAAGCTGCATGCTATAGTATTCTAAGAATTGCGATTGAATTGTGAGTTTGTAGCAGTGTACTTGTTTAGGTATTGACAGACGGACATCAAGACGGCCATTGCACAAACCCCATAGACTCTTTTCCCTTTGGGAACAGAGTCTAAAAATCAAAGTTGGAGCAGGCAAATGCGCCTAAGAAGGCTACATAGCTCGCCCACACACACAGTTGCCTGTTCCCATGCATTATACATTGTAGATTGTAATGCCGTGTAGTTTGTCATTTTCGTAAATCAAACGGACAAGGCGAACAGGTCAAGGGTTAAGGGTCGCATTCGGGTGGGCGTTGTCAGTGACATCTGTCTTTCTGTGAAACATATGCGTCACTGGTATTTACTGGTATCTGTGACATTTATGCTTATCAATGCGTACTTACCTTTACAGGCGTGTAGGTGAGCGTGGAGCCCTGTGCGGAATGGGGCCGGAAACCGCTTTGCGGCATATCGAAGGTCTCCGCGGTGTTGTTGAAGGACCACTTGAAGTTCTCGGGTGGCGGAAAGGCATCTACTTCGCAAACGATTTCAGCCGACTCGCTGCGGGCCACGCCATAGATTTTCTTTTGATCGGGTCGGCAAATTGGTTTATCTGCAGAGCAAGTGCGAGAGAGATAGAAAAGTTAGAAACTTTGATGTTTGTCAAGTGCATTTTGCTGTTCGTCGGCGGCAACTGCTGCAAATCAATAATCGCATTGCTGGGCCAAAGTTAATGCAATAAAGCCTGAGCAGTTCGAGTGCATTCTCCAGTTCGAGAGCTTGGCTGGGCTATTTGTTTTTACATGCTACGGCTCAGCCTCATGCCCTCGCTAGCCTTTATCCTTTCCCGAAAACCGCACCAAAAATCCTAAGTAGAAAAGTTTGCCAGCACAAAAAGCAGTCCGGATAGGGATTCCCTTCTGCATCGCATGCAGCCGGTGCCTTCGGACTTCCATGTTGCCCATTAAAGCAGCTAAACAGAGTCCGAAACAGCAACAGAAACAAAGCACAACAAAGCGAAGCTCAGAAAAGATGTGCAAACGTTAACTGAAAGAAAAACTTGGCCGAAACGAAAGTTTTAAGTCCTCAACGAAGCAGCTAGGAAAATTCAATTTCTTCTAATCCTTGGGCAAGCAAAGCAAACCTTCAGCTGCAGCTGCATTGAACATTGCGATTGCACAATTCACAGTACAATTTGACAGCTCGCAATGCTGTTCGAGGTTTTGTTGCTGCTGCTGTTGGTGTCGTTAGAGCTAAGGCTAGAAGCAAGCTGTAAACAAATTTCCATTGAACAGAGCCAAGTGGAAGTCCAAGCGACAGGCATTGGGTTACACATTGTGGTTTTGGCTATTGCTATTCCATTTCACAATGGACCGAAGTGCTGTGCGGCCACAATTTGAGTGACGAAAAACGTTGCACCACCAAAGACAATTGCTTAAAGAAGGATGGGCCACGTCTAACTAACAACAAAGGCGGGAACGGAAAAAATAACAAAATCTGTGCAAAAATGCTAAATAAGAGACAAAACAAACTCTGCACTGAGTGATGCAGATTAAATATCCTTGTCAACCGGCTTCTGTGGAGTGCAGCATTTAAATGAGCTTTTATCAGTTAAGCTTGTTATAATGATCTGATGGGCCACGTCTAACTAGCAACAAAGGCGGGAACGGAAAAAATAACAAAATCTGTGCAAAAATGCTAAATAAGAGACAAAACAAATTCTGCACTGAGTGATGCAGATTAAATATCCTTGCCAACCGGGCAGCAAATGCTCCACGTAATTGTTCACTCCATTGCACAGTGAGGCTTCTGTGCAGCAGTTAAATGAGCATTTATCAGTTAAGCTTGTTATAATGATCTACACACATACCTATATATATATATACTGCACTGCAGAAAGGTAGTCTGCTCTCCTCTCTTCCACAAAGAAATAAAAACTTGCACGAAAGGGCTCAGAAGTACAAAAGAGCTTAGGAAAAAAGAGTCACTGTGAAAACACAATGAGAGGAAATGGAGCAGGAAGCAAAAGCATAAGGCAACAACAAACCTAAACACAATAACAAAATTGAGCAGGGAATAAGGATCTGTGTGCTTAAATGCTGAAAAAGGAGCAAAAATAATTAACGTGAGTGGCCTTTCCTTTTTTAATTGCAGGTTCAACACTTTTCGCAATCAAATTGAGCAGAAAATTTGGGGTTTGGCTTAAATCAAATGATTGGGGTAAAAAGTTGTATAATTATTTAAAACAGATAGTATGTGGCGAATGTAAAGTGAGTCTAAAGCCAAGCCAAGGCTGCTGTTAGTTGAAATATATTCTTATAAACAAATTCAATATTACAACATTTCATTCGAAAAGTAGCTTGAAGCCATTGTGAATTGTGAAATATAATACAAAAATGGATAAACATTTGTTAGCTCGTGTAAAGGGTTTCCCTATTGTGAGTGGACTGATAGAGGAGAAAAGGAAATGCGGTCATTCAATGAGAAAATAGCTAAATGTGAACAAAAAGCAGGAAGCCGAGCAAAATGGTTTTTGTTGGCTAAAAACATGCCTGGTGAGCTCAGTCAAACTGGCTGTTTGGCTGGTTAGCTTGTTGGCTTGTTGTTGGTTGACTTGTTGGCTGGTCCAGGCCAAGTTTTGCTTATTGTGTTCTAGTTAAAAGAAATCAAAGTTGGCAGCCGCAAAAGTGCGCACGGGCTAGGCCAAGATGGCAAAGTAAAAAGCAAAACCCAGCTCGAATCGACTTCAGTTTCGGTTGCAGTTGCAGCTCAACACAAAAGGCCAACAATATAAAAGGTATTCGAGTGGGACACAATAACGGGGGCGTATACGCAATAAAGCCACAAGAGTTCCGCACGAGCATACAATTCGCCACTCACCCGCTAACACGCTCAGCCATCCAACCACTCGACTACTCAATAATGCTGCCTTTTTGTGTGTCAAAGGTTCTTACCGAAAGCCTAAATAGTGCAGCGCCCCTTGGTGTTGCTGCCAATGCTGTGGGCAGAGTAGGAGCAGCAGCACCCAAACGGGATTCGATTTGATAGCCAGCTGGCATTTAAGAGCTGCGAATGTTTGTTAATGGCTCAAACCAAGTGCTGAAAGAATGATGGCACAGCGCAGCGCAACCATTCAGTGCGTATTTTTTATGACCCCAGCCACAATAACAAAGTCGCGGGAGCAATGCAAATCGTCGCGCACACATGTCAAATGTGGGCCAGGCTTAAAATGTTGCGCATACGCAGCGTTGCAGAGCGCTATAACTTTCGGCTGGCTTTTCTTCTCCTCTCTGCTTTTTCCATTCTAAAGTGCTAAATAAAACTCAACACGTGTCCCATAAAACTTGACATGCGATTGTCGAGAGCAAGAACAACGTTTTATATACTCGCAATCAATTCAACGAAATCCTAAATAAATGAAACGCAGTTAGAGCACAACGCGTGGCTCTCCTCCTCCTCCTTCGCCGCTCACATAATTTAAAGTCTGGCAAGTCTATTGAGCAGCTGTACTTACACATCACTTTCAGCTCGACTATGTTCGAGTCGCCGTCGCCCTCCACGTTGGAGGCGGTGCACGTGTAGTTCCCAGCCTGGTGTCGGGTCACGCCCTGCAGTGCCAGATCTCCGCTGCTCACGATGACGCCAGCTCGCTGATTGTGCTGAATGATTTGATTCTGCGAAGTGAAAATACCAAATGATCATTAGTCGAAAGTCATTAACAAGCCACGCATCTCTATTACTTAGTTCATCTTTCTGCTGAGCATCATTTTCTTTTGCCTCTGCCTGTGACTCAAACACACGCAAAAACAATGGATTAGCGAAAATTTTCCAACAAGGAAAGGTGCGTCAATTACTGAAATTACGTATACGCCGTATACGCAACGGTCAACTAGCATTCGTTGCGCTGCTATAAGCACCTTCATTTTCTACTCTTTTGACATTCAAAAAATCGATTAAAACATTCTACTGCCACGTCATTCAATTAAAGTTTTTATTATTTTTCAATAAATAATTTTTTCAAAGTAAATAAATGAAAAATAAATTTGACTATTTAATTTAATTTTTGTTTATTTGTTTTGATTTCTTACAATTTCAAAACACTTTCTAGTCATGAATGCTTATGTGTTGTTCTTTTTTCTTTACACAAGTTATTATTAAATATTATCTGATTTCATAATATTTTAAAAGCAGTTGAAATATCCTTAAACATTTTATTAACAATTTTTCATTATATTTTTTATATGTTTGTTTTTCTTCATTTCAGATCGATTTATCAAATAATGCCATATATGAAATTTTGAAGCTGTACGCAAGAGTAGAATTATTATTCAGGTCGAGCTTGCTGGGAAGGTCAGTGGAACATTCATTTATTATAAAGGCTAACCCTCTAAAAATTTGGTCGCCCATAAATGCGCAGTCATACGCGAGGCGCTTCATTAGAGTATTGGGCGTCAGTGTGTGAAACGTGTTTGGCATTAGCAAAAAGCTCAAAATCAACAAATATTTACTTAAATTTCACACACACCCACACACACACACACACATAGGCACTTGACCTGTGTGAGCAGCACGTTCATATACATATAAGTATAGACTGGCAGCTGCGGGCGGGCCACGCCTATTGCTGATGTGGGTTTGGCGTTCCCAATGCGCTAGCACTCGACAAGATTTTGACGCATTTCCCCCGAGCCTTGTGCCATTTAGCAGCAAAACAAATTCGCACTTTCGCCTTGCACAACAACAATGCCAAGAACAATGGCAACAAAAGCAATAACAACACTGAAATAAATAAAAATGTATATATAAATTGTCGACAAAAGTCAATATAACAAAACAACAAACGGCATGGCGAACAAAGCCAGCATGACCTTAGCACACACACACACACAGCTATAGAGACATAGGTGTATGTGTATGCATAAGTAGAATGTGGCGCAAATACATTTGAGAATATGTGCAAATAGCATACAATAAGCGCGGGCAAACAATGCAATGTGGCAACACTTTAATAATAGTGTTGCCTGCTTTTCCGAGAACTGGGCCACCGCTTTGATTCCACTGAGCGTGTGTGAGTGTGAGTGTGTGCGTGTGCCTGGCCGCGTCCTTTGTCTGACCGTTTGTCTGACTGTCTGACACAGGCCAAACAATGGCATTGGCAGTGGAGCCACAATGCGCCATAGTGGATCAGCCAGATAGTTCACTCCGTCAGTCAACATCATGTGTGCAGAACTCTATAAATACATATATGTATAAATATTATTTTTTGTTTGTTTTTTTTTTTTTTATCTTGTCTTTTCGTTAGGGCCAACTAATCGTATGCTTAACATTTACAAAAAAAAAGAGCGCACTTTAAAGGCCTAAAGCTGTCGAATACACACGCAAATAGCCGCAGCCTTAAAGCCTGCTTAGCAGTCCCACTTCGCTTGACCCCTATTCGCACTGCTCCCGCGGGTCCCACTTAAATACCCCCAAGATGTTGTCAGCGACCTCTGCTCTTGCTCTTGCTGTTGCTGTTGTCATAAAACAAATAAAAATGTCGCCAGGCACACAAAAGTAAATAAAGTTCAAGGTTGTCACACAGAAAACAAACGGCAAGCAAAGGAGAAAATAAACTAAAAGTGAATAAGTAAACAAATAAGAAAAAAGTGGCTTCTACTACGTTCCGTCTCAGTTGAGGATTATTTCAATAGTGGAAGGCACATCCGCAGCAGCTTTTCCGCACTGGCTTTTCCGTTCTGCTCAGCTTGTTGGCAGCCGCAGAACCCTTTTGCCGGCTGCCCCTCGCCCCCTCACTGCTAATGGCGCATTTTATGCGCTGCCATTTTATTTGTCTGCCTGCAGAGACAAGCGCCTTGACATGTTTGTGTTTGCCAGGCACCCGCTGCTGCTACGGCTACAATAAATACCCAATTAGTGTTGACCATTTACTTAATGGCCTGGCTGATTGCGCCGGCCTCTACGAGTTCGACAACATTTGGCTTCACATCCACTACACATTTCTTATTCGTATTTTAACTAGATTTATGCCTCATTGCGTGCCATTCAAAAGTCACCGAAAACTTTTCAGCATACGCATTGAGTTATAATTTGTATTTGAACTTGGCAAATTGTATTTTATACATGGCTCAACAGAATTTGGACAGAATAATCTGAGCAGCTTTAAAGCCTCTTGTCCCTAGAAATATTTAATACTTTGTTATAAATGCAATTTGAATATTTATTCCAAAAGAAAATGAAATGATCATAAATAAAAAAAAATAAAAAACAATATGAATCTGATTTCGATCTTCAAATTCATAAATAAAAACAATAATAAGATCTTTATACTTTAATAAAATTTAATTTGAATAAAATACTATGCACTACACATATAAGCCGGATCATTTCATATTTTAAATATTCTCTTTCAACCCTCACGCACTCAACCCTCGTTCATACTTAAATAGTTGCTAAAGCTAAAAATACTTTGTATTGTCAGTTTGAATTCAAGTGTTGCTCGCTTCCGTTCTAATCAAATTTTCCGTTTATGTTTGCTATTTCATTTTTATTTATTATTTATTTATTTATGCACTCACACTCACACACCCGCACACACGCACATATATGCACATGGGTTAAATAACTTTTGCTGCCAGAGGCATGCAGATGTCGGTTTTCGCCTTTTTACCCTCTGCACAACGATTGCTGGTCGGCTATGCTGGCAACGTCTTCCATCAAAGTTGTTGCCAGCTTCTTAATGAGCATGCAAAAGTTTACCGCACACACACGCACACACGCACACACATTTACACATTCAAAGAGATAAAAGTTTTGCTTCAACTTTAATAAAACTAATTGTTAATTTAATTTGCCAGCTCGTCATTAATTGTTGGCATGCATAATTGAATAATAACTGACAAAGACAAAGCGACGGCAACAACAATTTAACACAGTTGTCCTCTGTCATTGTTTACACAAACACAAACACAAAGACAACAATTACACACACGCACACTCGCATGTATTACAGCAACATACATACATACATACATATATCAAGTGTGTGTGTACGTGCGTTGGCTTAAAGACTTAACAATTTCATGGCTAACGTGATAGAAGTGCGAAGACTCAGCTTTCGATTAAGTAAATTGCATTGAATGCAAAATGAGACACACAATGCCATAATCAATCTAGTTCATTATTGAGGCCAGTGAAAACTAAAGAAAGATGCCACACAAGTTTATTTAGTTTCATTTCAATTTAAATTGCACACAAATTGCTCTTTTCAATTTGACAATGGACTTTCGTTTATTCTATGCCTCAGCTTGCCTCGAACTCATTACGCATACGACATGTGAGCTCGACACATAAGGAAATTGAAGGCATAGCCAGTTGTATTAAGACACTTTTTGTATGTCTCTCCCACTCTCTCTCTCTCTCTTGCTATCGCTCTTTAGCTCACCCTCTCTCTATTTCCTCTCTATTTCTTGCCCTCTCCCTCATTTCCATTTCATTTCCGTTTGCGCTTTTTGCTTCGCACTCAGCTTTTATTGTTATGACGTTGAGCAAGTCAATTGGCTGGCAACTAACTAACTAACTGTTTAGTCTTCTTGTTAGCCCTGTCAACATAGACATAAGCTGCAATTTGCATGTGCGTGTGAATCGTTCTCTCACATACCATCTGTCTCTGTCTGTCTCTCAGCGAGCATTTATCGCATGCAAGTCTTTTGTTGTGGTAGCGACCAATAAGAATGCAATTTATGCTGTAGCAGCTCGCATGTCGCACTTCAAATACACAATTATGATCATGATCAAGTGCTGCGTCTATGTGTTTTGTCATAATTGTCGTTTAGTCATCAGTAAATTTATTTAGCACTGCCTCTCCTGACTATTTGAGTATTTGAGTGCTATATATAACACATGACCTCCATTCGCATTTAGCATTCAAATTTGTTGCATTGTCTAAGAATTGATTGACAGCCGTATATTTATTTTTTTGTATTTGTCACTTTTCCATTTGTGCATTGACAACTTTGCTGCCTGAGATATTTTCGCTGTATTTCTCTTTGGCTGTGTATCGAGGACTTATAGATGCTCTTCCGTCTCTTTTCATTATTCATTTGCTGTCTCTTTTTGATAGCTGAACTTTAAGTTCATGGCACATTTATGCTGCCTGCCTTTGTGCGCTGTCTATGGCCCTTTAAAAACTTTTTGGCCGTGTTCTTGTTTATTTATTATAATAATTTGCCAAAGTTATGCCTGAATGTCGTTGTTGTTGTTGTCGCTTTCGATGTTGTTATGTTGTCGTTGGTTTTCGTAGCTGCTGCGCCAACTAATGAATTCAATTAGCATTCATATTATTCATACACTTGATTCACTTGCCCTGGCTGGAGCACATTGAGTATTATTTATTCGCTTGTTGTTCGAGTTGTTCTTGTGCACTTGTTTGCTATCTATTGTTTTTGCTTATGCTAGCCTGCCCAAGTTTTTGTTTACTACTTATAAAACTAATAAACAAATGATTTGCTGCGCAAAGTTTTGCACATTTGCAAGCCCTAGAAGAGGGACTTGAGCAGCACTCGACTCGAGCCACTTGACTCGATTGCCTTAAAATAATTGGCCAATAATTCAGTAAAAATGACCACTTAATTTTGGTTTCATCATAATTTACTGGTATACAAACACAAACACACACACACACACACACACACTCGCACACGCACACATTGATTGCACGCCAATGCCAGGGGAATTGCCGGAAGTACAAGCCTCGCATCCGTATCCGCAATTGTCTGCAGCTATTTGAAGAGCACTTGAAGGTCAACTTATTTGGGCTGTTCCAAACGAGTTGCACACTTTTGCATATATAGACAAAAAACGCACACAGAAACGCCACGAATATATAATATGCGGCGAGATGATCTCATGGATCAAGTATTAACTTCAATATATATATAGAAATTACTGTATTTTTTTCAGGAATTTCAATAAGCTTCATTTATAAATAGTTCATTGCATTTCATTTTCAAACGTAGCACGTTTTCTTTTGAATTTCTTCCTCTCTCTTCCTCGATAAATCTTGATAAATCTTTTGGATTTGAAAAGTGTTTTTGCTACTTACATTATGCTTCCAGACAACTTTATAAGCGGCGGGATTTGCATGCACTTTACACTCGAAATAAACATCATCGCCTTCCTCGATATCCTCCGGATTTAGATTTGAGCCCAGGTCCAGTTGCAAGGTGGGTACAACTGCAACAGAAGAGCAAAAAACATGACCATGACCAAATGATTCTTATACATATATAAACATCTTTATAGCTACATTTGCACTTTGTTTATGTGTGTGTAGTTTTTTATGCGTCGGCTGGTCTGGGTCTTGGTCTTGGTCTTAGTCTTGGTCTTGGGCCAGCCTATCAGCTGCAATTTGCCGTTGTTTTACTTTGAGCCAAGTTTGGCACAGTCGAAAAAATAAACAAACGTAGGAAGAACAAGAAGAAGAATACAGAAATGCGCAAAAGAAACAGTCAGAAACGGTCGTCAAAAAAGAGAAATGGGGTTAATCTGCGCTTATCTGTGATTAGTGTCGCTTCGTAGGAGTACGTGCCACGCCCCCACCCTTTGCCATTACCTTTCTTGGCAATGGTTTCTTATTATTTTGCGCATTGTTGTTGTAGTTTGGTCTTGGGTTGTGCTTACTGTTTTCTTTTGCCACGGTTTATAAACAAGTTTCTTTAAGCCGATTTCGCTCTCTGCAAAGACTTGTTAATGAAAATGAAAATCGCTCGCCTAAGCCCAGCGAATGACAGCCAGCTAAAGAATTTGAGCAAGAACAGAGAAAAAGGCTGAAATAGAGGCGAACGAGAGAGACAGAGACAGAAATAGAGATAGAGATAGAAAGAATGAGGCACAGACAAAGGCAAAAGTTGTTTGCATAATTTAAAGCCCTCTTTGCCTGCTGCTCAACAAGTTCATTAACGTTGACTTTAAGCCCAGTTTGTAGCGAATTGGAATCCGCATAGGAAAGCCCAATACTCGCTTCGAGCATTGGCTTAGGAGGTTGCCCGACTGCCTGGCCACACTGTTGCGGTTAGATGGGCTTAAGTGGTAATAACTGTCACTGGCCAAGCTGGTCACTGGCAGCAGCAGCAGCAGCAGCAGCCAAAACTGGCCAACTTTACTTGGCTAATGCATTTTATGGCTCACAGTCCAACTGCAAGAGCACTAAAGCAAAGCAAACCCGAAACCCGTAACTGCAGCTTAACCTAACGACTTTTGAATGCCACTGCCATAGTTTGTAGCAGACATTCTCAATGTGCTGTCTCCTCCGACTGCTACAGCTAGTCGCAGTAGCTGCTCCTGCTCACATTTCCTGCTGCTCATTCAGCTTCCAGTGTGTGAGGCCCGTCATTGTCTGTTGCGTAAAAAGTTGAACAACTGCTCGTTAGCAGCCCTTAAATTGATTCCACTCGCTCCGGCTGCTGCTCTCTTCTGCTTCTCTCGACACTGGCCATATAAATTACATTAACTTAAAAGTACTTCTGTCCCGGCCCGACCGACTGAAACTGAGAAAAATTGGCTTAGAGCAAAATTAATTGCGAATGGCAGATGTGCAGTGTATATAGTTTTGGAAATAATGTGCATCTGCACTAACAGTAAACTTTTAGCGGTGAGTGTAATGTATCAGGACAGACAAAATACTGAAATAAAATAAAATTGAATATTTTAGCTGTTAAGTGAATAATCGCATTAGACACGCAACTTCTGAAACAACCTCTAAGCCTGATTGACTTTGAGCTGGAACTTCAGCCTTTCGTCAACACTTTCCTTAGCAAGTTGTATATCTTTGGCATTTCGATTAATCAATAACCAAAGCTAAACCCGATCTAATCTGTCAAGTTGTAGTCTGTATACCCCGTCAGTATTTTTGTGTGTCAATCGATATTGTAAAAATTAACGGTGAAAATCACATTTTGCTCCTTATTTATAACTTCATTGCCCGCCCTAGTCGAAGAGCTTTCATATTTTCACCCTGTCAGCACATGTTTACAGTCAGCTTTAGCGGAACTTCCCCCTTTGTGAAGGGCCACTGCTCGAGCATACTTAGCTGCGGCATGGACATTGTCCATATTTCTGCAGCTTACTCGTTATTTCGGGTAGGTGCTGCGTCATTATTTTTATTGCGGATATGACTTTAATTTTTAGTGGTTTCCGTTTCATTTAATTTTCATTCTTAATACAAGTTGATTGTGCGGAAAATGAAATCTTTTGCTTAGCTTGACGCTGACATTTTTGTACCTTTTCCTTTTCAGGTCAAGGTACAGCGAAGAGATTTCATAAAATTTTAGATAATTTCGTTTTATGACAATTCTTGTATTATGTGGAATAATGGCACAATTATTGGCTGCTCATTTGCAGCGAAGTGCAGGGGAACTTTTCAATTTACCACTCAGAGCAAACAAGCAACGTGCGCGCTTAAAGAAGACACAAAATCTTTGCATGCAAAAGGAAATCACAGGAAGCGTGAGAAGGGAGACGGAGAGGAAAGAGCTCCCAAAATATTTTAAGCACGCTATAAACATGTAAATGAGCATGGAAATTGAAATTGTTATCTAATTTTTTATATCAGCAAGCGACGCGCGTAAAATTGAGAGTCTGCTTCACGGCGCCCACGCAGACAGCTTGAAATGCTCCTGTGGCAGCAAAGGCTGCTCCTGCTCCTCCAGCTACTCCTGCTGAAAGGAGTAAAGTTTCCCTGGCAATGGGGAACGATGCGCAAAAACTCTTAGATAATAGACGTGGCAACTGTTTGCCTAACGACAACGACAACGTTGGCGAAATTCTTGAGACTATTGAAACATAAAGGAAAGTGCACTTACATATACTTTATACTCATATACATATATGTATATGTATGTTTATATGTGTGTGTGTGTGTGCGTCGGTGCCTGGGTCAAAGTCTTTGAGCTGACACTATGCCAAGAGCACTCGTATAGAGCCATCTGGCAGAGCGCAAGTTGCCTTTTTAATATCTTGACATAGAAATTGTATTAACAAACTTTGAGCGCATATTGTTGACTTAGCCCATAAAACAAGCGCTTGACATTCGGGCTGAAAACCGCGAGAAGGAGAGAGAGATAGAGAGAGAGAGAGAGAGAGAGAGAGAGAGAGAAAAACGGAGAAAACCTCATGTCTATGATATTTATATGCAAATCAGTATTGATTTCGGGGACACGGGTGATAAGCGCTCGGCACACTTTATGATATGGCCGCCTGCCGATTGTTTTCCCAGCTCGAGCCCCACCTCAGCTAGTTTATGTGACACTGACAGCCATAAAATAAAGCGCGTGTTCAACATGCGTGTAATTATTTGACAGGGATAGCTGTGGCCGGCCCCATGCCAGATCTCAAGTTTTATTGACATTGCCCTGAGCTGGGGCCAGGTTATCCCATTTGTTTGAATTGAATAATATCGAGCTGAAAGCAGGTCAGGCAACTGGAACATTGGCATCGACTGCTCACCATTTGACAAACTGATTAGCTGCATTGATAAAGAAAAAATGACTGGGAACAAAACGAAAGATAATAGTGTCCTTAGAGAGTTCTGCCAATGTATGCTTCTTATATTTAATATTTATAAATTTCCGTCGAGTGTACAGTACAGAAAGTACACTCTTTACTTGAACAATTCTTAAAGTACTTACAGAAGACATTCAGTTTCATGGCCGTCTCTCTGATGCCATTGCGCACCAGTTCGTTGGTGGCGCGACAGGACAACGCCTTGCCGTGATCCTCCCGGGTGGGGGTAATGGTTAGTATGGAGGTGCTTGCATTGCCATCCTCGGTGACCTTTCAAATAGAAAGAGTTGCATTTTGGCATGTATTCGGGTCACTTGGTGTAATGTACACTCACCTTCTGGCTGTGGCCATGCATCTCCAGGTTGCCCATCCACCAGGTAATTTTTGCCGGCGGCATTGATCCGATTGCCTGGCATTCAATCTCGTATTTACGGTCGGCTGACATGGGCTGATTGTTGAAGCTGATTTCCACCAGAAGAGGGCGCACTGCAAATACATAAAAGTGTATGTGTGTGTGTGTGTGTGTGTGTGTATTTGCATCCATTAATATTTATAGTTAATTTATGTGTTTAAATGCCGTTTAACCATTTTTTATATAAATGTGTATGTTTAAATTCCTTCTTTTCCATATATGTTTATTTATTCAAATTGTGTGTGAAAAATCGAAAACGCAATGAAAATCGGCAAGCAACGCAATTAAAATTAATTGCGGCGAATTACGATTCCAGCGCTTATTCAACAGCTGCATAATCATGTATAACAGCAGCAACAGCAGCAACAGCAACAGCAACACTATCGCGCGAGTAACAATTGCAAATAAACATGTTTGTTCATGTAGAGCAATACGCACGCTCTTAAATAAATGTGGAACATAAATAATGTTGCCTTTCAGTGTAAAGAAATGTCATTAGACTTGTTCTACTGAGAAAGCCTTCAATCTATATGGATATTAATTGTATGCAATAGATTCTGATAATTTGCAGCTACACAGATACATCTTTTAGATGCTTACACAGCCTACGCCCTTTTGCAACTTACCTGCGCAATGTTTGGCAATATTTGCGAATAGAAGTGTAAAAAATTAGAGGAAATAAAATCGAGGTTCATAAATCAATTTGTGAACCATGCAAAAAAAAAAACCTGGCTCAAAATGTAAATTAAAAAATCTCTTTTATTTTATTTATAGTGAACGAATAAATTGATTGAATGGCGTTATCAAAGCAAAGCGTTATGATTCAATGTAATCAATCAAACGCGCTAATCAAAGGGGAAAAGTCATATATAGCCTCAGTAACTGCAATTTCATGGAAATAAATTGAATTAATTTTGCATTGTCAAATATTATTTATCTAGCTGTATGGAATATATCACATTTTGATAAATTTTCTGATTGTTGCATAATATGAAATGTTGTTTATATTTATTGCGGCTGAAAATTGTTTACATGCTAAATTAAAAAGCGCACTTAAGCTTACATTGCGTGTGTCTGTGTGTGTGTGTGGACATATTTGCTAAAATCATTCATGAAACGAATGTAAACACGGTCACGTAATGTGGCCAGGTTCATTATCGCGTTTGCAAATTGTTGCCATAATATTACCTAGAAAACAAATTTATTTACTCCTTTTTTCACCTTACTTAAAATGCAATTTAAATTATAAATAACGAAATTTCCAATTGCAGAGCGTCATTTAAATAAATATCATTCGGATGACACATTGCTGTTTACCGACAATGGTTGGTCGAACGGCTGATTGGCATTAATACTCTTTCGGGAGGTACTTCGACTCGCAGAAATGAAGTTGTTCAAGAAAGGGAGAATTAATTAAGATAAATAGAAACACAAAATCAAACACCAGCTGACAGATCTCAAAGTTCGCTAACGCACAAGCAATTATATTTTTCTGATATGTTGCCCTTCAGATACTTTTCAGCAAATTGAGATATAAATAACCTTCATTAACTGCATTTGTGATTTTTTTCTTGACTCACTATAGCGCATAAGCGCATTTAATCGTTGTCAAACCAAACGTATCGTTTTCTGCTTTCTATTTGCTTTATGCGCCATATGAGCTATGCATTTCCATACTAACGATTTTTTTTACTGCAATTGCTGTTGTTTTTCCATTTACTGCGGTTGGCCGCGTATTTTATGCATTAATTTAAAGGCATGACATTTCAGTTAAGCCGAAATGCAATAAAAAATAAAATGAAACAAAAATAAAAAGTGTAAAATGTAAAATGCAACCAGCATTTTTATGTGTGTGTGAAATATTGTGTTCGTGCATTGCTTATATTCTTATTATTATGTTTTTATTGAATCAACACTTGTACATACATATGTGGTTACGCGCGTCTGTGTGTATGTGTGTGTGTGTGTGTGTGTCTCATAGTTCTTTTTTCTCTTTAATTGTCTGTAACACTTGATTGTAATTAAATTAATTATGTACATTTGCATTGGAAACCAGTTAAAATGTTTAATTAAACAGGCGACAAGAGGCATCTCCACTGGCTGAGCTTGATTAATTATGCAAACGAGCTATTTTAATAATTAGACATTTAAATTTCATTTGCATCGGAAAAAAAAAAGAAAACTTCAGCTGCTTACTAAATTCAGATCAATTGAAACAACATAAAGGCTAAGCGAATTCTGCCTAGAACACAATCTGCTCGCCCACCTCAATGCTAAATCAAGATCTTTCCTGCTAAATGTGAGCGTCAATCAGAAGGGAAAAACATTGCTTAATGTGCAAGTGCATTCTTCATTCTCATAAAGCAACTTCAAAGCCATCTTGGGATTGGCAGAAAATGCTTTAAAATAAATTCGAAAAATGTCACAATGCAAGCTATAAACAAAGCCATTTACAGCTCATCAGTGACTGTTACTTAACTTTTTATAAATGTGAACTACTTAAAATGTGCGCTAACAAGCTGATGTTTGGCTCGCGGCTCGTGTGAGAGTCGTGACATTAGTAATCTAATTGTTAGTGGCCATAAAATTACCTAATTAAGGTCATACTTATTATTCAAAACTTTTTGCCTGCCTGCGACACGCACTTGCGCCAAGAGCCAAACAAATTTCCGTGGCCACGCAACAAGCCAACGCACAGTTTACCGTTCCAACCAAAGCCTGTTAGCCAAGGTCAAGTGCTGGGCCATAAAACTAATATGCTTCGCACACAGCACACAGCAGCACATATCAATGCTTCTTATAAGGCTACTTGTCTGCCATATTAATTAACAGGATTCGGAATGTTTCTGCTCTTATTGTTGTTCTTGTTGTCCACATTCTCTAACGCATTTAGCCAATAATTTCAGCGCTTTTATTATTGACGTGTTAAATTTTATGCTGTCTAAGTGCGACATTCTTGTTGCACGTACATGTATGTGTGGTGTGTGTGTGTGTGTAGTCGGAATAATATCAAATATGCGCATCACCATCTGTTGTCGCAAAACATTTTTACTTTTATTAGCCCAGGCCTAAGTAAAAATTGACAGCAATTGCTTTTTCTGTTTGTCCTATAGAGTAGAACAGCGGCAGAGAGAGGGAGAGAGGGAGGAAGAAGGACACCAAAGTGCCATAAAATTCAATGGGCAATCTTTAGCTGTTAGCGCAAGGCCTGGGGCATAATATTTGGCAATGGCAATGGCCATGGAGTTGGGGCTGGCGCAATGCAACAGGAGCCGTGCCAGGGCCTTGGGTATTGTTTAGCAAAAGTTTCATTATTTATTTGGCACTTTGCATGAAAGTATTATTAATAGCAAGCTATTCAAAAATATGGAAACGCCATTTGTTGGCGGTTAGCCAAGTTAATGACTAAATAATGCTGTACTGAAATTTGCACAAGTGCAAAAAAGTTGAGAGGCGAAATGACTTCAGTTAAATATTCAAGTTCAACTTTAAGATAATATAAATATATTTTATTCTAATTTAATATACAAATTATAGTAAAATGAAATCCAAAATATTGCAATTCGATAAATATCCATTGGAAGATTTCATGAGATACATAATAGATATGTTCTTCTGAGAAGTGGCCGTATTTCATTTCCATTAATTTAATTAAAAACAAATGCAATCTGAAAATTGGCCAGCTCGGCTTTCATGTTGATAAAAAAAAAAAGATGAAAATTCAATTGATGTCTGGTGTAAAACTTAATCCTGTTGGAAAATGCAAACACACAAAGTTCTGTAATAAGAAAATGGAAAATCGAGTTTGCAAATTGCACAAAAGCAAATTTCACATCAGCATTTTACATGGCTCTGATTGCATCAAAGTGAGTAAATACTAATAAGGCTTACAGGATCAAGCCCTCAACTTATCCCTTTCACACAGAGACTCATTCACACCCCACACACACACATACAGATAAAAACAAATTGGCTGCAATTTAAATCAATTTTAAAATTTACTATGCATTTCAGTGTCGCGCGAAAGGACAATTAAAAAAAAAAATGTTTGCGAAATAATAAATCCGCTTGGAAATGCACTAGGATAAAGCAAATGTATGCATGCCTATGTGTATCTCTCTCTCTCTCTCTCTCTCTCTCTCTCTCTCTCTCTCTCTCTGTCTCTGTATCTGTGTGTGGGAGCTAAATGCGACAAATGTTATGCCAAAACCAAATATGTCCAAGCTAAAAACAGCTGCAGCCATGCGGGAGTACAATTCAGTTCAGGGCAATCGAACAGACGTTCAAAATAGAATTTGTTGTTGTTGTTGGTGTTGGTTTTTATTTGTAATATTTACATAAGCCATTTTATTATCTATTATATTTTTTGTGCCATTGGACTACTCCTCTTTTTTTTTTTGAGCTGGCCGTGAATGGGTTTTATCTGCACAGCTATTTGTTAAAAGTTTTATCGCAACGCTTAAAACCGTGCTGCAGGTTGGTCGAAAAAAAAAGAAAAGAAAAATAAATAAATAAACTGTTTGGCCAACCATTTTTAGCACCATATTTCGTACATTTGCTGCGAATGTTGTTGTTGTAGCTGTTGTTGTTGTAGCTGACTTCTGCAAACACTTGAAACTCAATTTAAAAATGTTCAATTTAATGCATAGTTGAAGGTGGCCCAACACGAAGTCAACATCTCAAATCAGAACACACTTCTATATACACAAGGTTAAAGCTAGATATTGTATATAGCTGGATAATACTCACGATAGAGCTCAATCGTTATGTTGCTGGCCACATGCTTCTTGTGGAAATTGCTAGCCTGGCAGGTGTAGACCGCATGCTGGTGGATGCGTGACAAGTTGCGCACCACCAACTTGCTGTTGATGGTGCCGTCGTAGGTGTAATCGACGATGCTATTCTGCAGCTGTCCATTCATCAGCCAGTTGACAGTCGGCGCCGGCGAGCCTGTGGGAGTAGCCAAAGAAAACCCGAATGAGACAGCTATCAAATTGTTAATTTACTATTTACTTAATACTATTGCTTGAAGTGGGTTTACGGCTTGACAAATGTTTGTAATTTGGGGCTAAAACAACGTTGCGTATGCTGTAAAATGTAAATATTCAGGTGTTCGATATGCATTGAATTCAAATAATAATATTAGGTCTTAAGCCCACCACAAAATATGAGTTATTATGCCTGGATTCGGTTACAGTTCTGGCTGTAATTACTCATTGATTTGTGTCTCTAATTTAGTCCACTGGTACGCTAACTTGCTAGCTAGCTAGACGCCATCAACATTTTCGCTGTTCTGGCACCTAAATCAACTCGCATTACTCATACGCAGCGAGTGGCACTTGGTCGCTCCTAACGACTTCAACTTAATCATGCACTGAAATTAGCTTTTGTGTGCGTATATGAGCGCACATTAATTTAATAGCGGCGGTCAAGGCAGATCCACAAAGCAATGCTAACTACAGCTAACCGAGCAAAGAATTTGTTAGTGAAACCACTAAACCAGCCCCACTGAGCTCTAGTTGTGTGTTGTAATAAAACTTTAATTAGCTCTGCGAGCATTTTGATGAAGTTATTTGGGCTTGAAAAAGCTTCCCCTGGCAGGTGAGTCTGCTAGTTGAACTATTCAAACGAAGTCCGTTTCACTTTCTATTATTATTATTATTATTTTTTTTTTTTTTTTGTAGGGCAATCGTTGTGCTGGATCATATATTAGACTAGGACTGTCTGGGCTATCATTATATTTTATATATTATTCGAGTGTATTTATTTAATGTACACAAATATCACGAGCTAAATGTGCTGTTGTTGTCCTATGTTGCCAAGTGCCATTAAATCCACCTGGAAATTGAGCAAAACTAACTGCACTTGATACCTATGAAAAATTCCACACACCCACACACACACACACATGCAAACACACCCACACGCATGCATACACACATATATGTACACATACGAATAAACGCACATTACTTTGATTAATAACTGCCATTTGGTCGAGTTTTATGTTGTTTATGAAAATATTTCACACACTCAAACAAATAGCGCTCAATGCAGACACACTCACATACACTTACACACAGGCATGCATGTGTGTGTTTTGAGGTCGCAGCATTTGTCTGCGTATGTGTGTTTGTATGTGTGTGTTAGTAGATTAGCGCATATGTAGCATGCGGCTTAATGGTCGCCTGTGATTTATTAGCCAAGCAGAAATAGCAACAAAGAAAGAGAGCACTCGATACATAGAAAAATGGGTTGGGGAGAGGAGCGAGGGAGATAGTATAGAGCGCAATAAAACAAAGAAATGGCACACGACCAAATTTGATTTGGCAATGCAGTTTTTTTCTACTTCACTTTCGCAAGCTCAAAGCAATTGTAGTGAGTGCTGCAGGCCTGCCTATAGCACAAGCACGTGCTACTCTGCTGGCTGGGGCAATGTGCGTGCAGTTCGCACATAAATTCAACTAATTTGCCTCGCATTCGCATTTCACTTTATATTCTGCCGCCCCTCCCGGCCAACAGTCAGCTAGGGGGACAAATTTAATTAGCGTCCAGACGTTTGCTTTGCGCCGCCCACAGTCAAACCCCTTGGCCATTGTCTTTTATGGGCAGCATTTGTCGTGTTTATCGCTTGGCTCAACTTGCGCTTTCGTTTTAAAGTCGTGCCAGCTGTTTTCAGCTTGTCTAACTTCAGCACAAGGTGCCGACACACCAGTCCACACACACGCACCCATGTTTGTCTGCAAATATGTGCTCTAAATGTGCCTTTGCTGCCCGGCACAGGAGCTGACTCGCATATGTATGTACATATATGGAATATTTGCAGCTTTACGTTTTTTCACTCATACCCTATAAGTAAACAATTCGGAAGTGAGAGCTTACTCAGCTACGCTGAGCATCTGCTACGTGTGATGCTGTAAGAGAACCCTTATAAGCATTCACAAATCACTCAAATACATTTACAGAGTATCTTGGATTAATGCACGTTTCTCCGTCTAGCCTTTAATTTCTGTTTCATATATATGCATATTTATATATATATTTATATATATATATAGTTTTTTGCAAGTGCCGCGGTATTTTTAGAGCAAGCTAAAGCGGGTTTGTGTGCCAGCAGCGACATTTTAACATTGCTTTGTCACGCCCAGTGCAAACTCCTCTGCCGAGCCGTTCCCGCCTCTCGCCCCTAATGAGCGACACTATTCAAATGGGCGCACGTTTTCATTTTTTCCTCGTTTTATATTTTTTGTAGTGCTCATGCGAACTTAAAGTCGTTGCATACTTTTATGCACAATGCACAGCTACTAATGCTCGCGTCTGCTGGCTGAGCATAAGAATGAGAAAACAGGAGAAAAAAGAGAGAGAGAGAGAGAGTTATGTGTGCGTGCAATGTGGACTTGTGTTAGTTATGCAATTCTGAAATATTTGCTTGTTTAGCTTTGCATATCTTTGCATCTTTTGCATCTGCTGCGTGGGTGATACAAGCAGCAGAAGGCACGAAACAGTAATGTGTGAATGTCTCTCAGATAGAAAGGCGAGTGGAACAGAAACAACAGAAACAACAGAAACAACTGCTGCTCCTGCTGCTGATAGTAACAAAAGTGCACTGTCACATAAATATTTTTTGTGCTGTTGTCTTTTCTCCACTTTCAGTTCTTTCACTCACTCTCCCTCTCTCTCTCCTTCTCTGTCACTCTGTGTGTATTTGTATTTGTGATTGTGTTCTTGTGTGTCTGGTGTTTGGCATTTGGCTTTTTGCGCCCAGCCAACGGCCATTGAGGAAGCTGTAAAATAAATTTAAAGACTGCTGCTCTCGCTTTAAGCGCTGCTAGCCGAAAAGCAAACAAAAACAGGAAGCAACTTGCATTCAATCTCTTCTTGAATTGCTAAGTTGTCATTTGTTCAACAGAGTTGGCCGGGAAACGGGCGTGGCTGTGGCAAGTTTCACTCCCGTTGTTCAGTGAGTGTTACCGCATTTAGTTGGAACAATAACAGACATCTGCATGGGGTCGAAAACTTTGCTGGCTGTGCGCATGAATTTAAATGCGAATTTCCCGCTAGCATAAGAGCTACCTAGCAGAAGTGTTGAAGGCATAGCTGACCTCTTTAAAGTCTGGCATTGAAATCTTAAATTTAATCTTAATTTACGATTTAATATTATTAAACTTCATTTGTAAGATTTTCTTACAAAGTTTCAACATATTTCCTTGCCCACAGCTTTAAAACATTTTATTTAAATTTTAAAATAACTAATAATAAATTTAGCTAAGTGCATTTACCCATTCACATGTTTAGGTAATCAATTTTGTAAATGATGTACACTTCATAAATAAATAAAAAGAATAGCCAAGTGCTGATCCAATGTTAGAGTCACTTACACCTAAATGATAAACATATTTGACTTCTTGTGACTGCCTCCAAAACTGTGCCACGCCCACTGTGGGTAATGCAACTGACGTGTGGTTACAGCCACAAAATAAAGGCTGTCGCAATAAGTGCAAAATGTATAAAATATTATGCAAAGCAGTTGCAAAATTTGTGCCATGCATTTTACAGCCAAGTCTTTTTACGCTCTCCCTCTGTCTCTCTCTCACACACACACTCTCTCACTCCTTCTTTTATAGTTCGCTTTGTGGTAAACAATTTCTTGCTAGGTTCGCCGTATTGTTACATTTCCGTGCACAAAATATGGAGAAATAGAAGGAAAAATTTTAATAAAAATGCACACAATTTTGTAGCCAACAACCTGGCCACAGGTACGACACCTGCGAATAGGGCCAGCCAGCAGCAGCGGCAGCACGAGTGTGGGCAACTTAACAACAAAGAAGAAAAGAATATTTTTACTATGTCAGCGGCGCACTTTGGCAAAAGCGGAAAACGCCTGCACTTCCGTTCGCCCCACACACACACACACACACACACACGCTATGGTGTGTGTTAAATTCATGACGTGCCAAAAAGTAGGCAACGCGAAATATTATGCATTAGCAGCTGGGCCCCGGCCGCAGTCCGTTTTAGTGGCGTTGCCATCGCAGTCGCAGTTTATGCTCTATGATCCCTAATGCCTGCTTGGCAGAGTGAGAGAGAGAGAGAGAGAGGGTTGTTGAGGGGATGTCGTTTTTACAGCCCCACAGACTGTGCGGCTTTATAACTTTATTTCAACTCCAGCATTTGCAGCCCGCTGGCGTGTCGCGCTCATTTGCAACTGTTGGCAGAGTCGGATCTACTCCATGGTTCTATCCACCACTAAGTGCAATAAAATTTAGTGCTACTCTCTCGATTTCGCACACCCTTAAGCTACCCGAACAGTCCAAATTGCTTGGCATAGGCGCGCACTCATTGCCAGCCCCATCAAGCAACCGACTGCTTCGCTTTGACTTACTTCTGCTGATTGCACTTCTTTAAGTGGCAACTGCTTTTTTCTTCTTTGTCGAGCTTTGCTCTCTTCCTCCAGTTTGCCCCATGTTTTTGCTGTAGCTTCCCCACACAATTGCAATTTTTGTAATGGACTTTGCATGTTGAGTGCCGGCTTCGAATTTGTTCTCTTTGTGCTGTCTTCCTGATTGCCAGCTGAGCACATTGCTAGTAATTTATTTCCGGCTTCTGTTCAGCATTTAATTACATAGATTTTCAAATTGACACATCATTTGAATTCGCTCCAGTTAGATAGAAATTTTGCGCTTAAATTGCATCTGATCAACTCATTAGCAGTGAGTGTGAGCCGGAGAGCAAATCGAATTTTTCTTTACTGGGAGTAAGAAGAGGAACTTATTTGTGTATCTAAAAATCATTTAATTTTACACTAATTAAATTTTGTTGTAGCTTCTCGCTAAACCCTATTACAAATTGGCTGCCTCATATATTATTAATCACAACTAATTATTTCTCATATTCCATTAAAAAAAAAAGTTCAAATTTCTATTCATTAATATTAATAATGTTCCATTTGCTGTTCATTTGTTATTCACTTTCAAAATGGCTTTCGCCCGACTGTCAACAGGCTTGACCAGGCGCTGCTCCTGGAAAGTTTCAAAAAACTTTTAAGCATGCCTACCCTTCGCTCCGTCCATTCGTCCACTTCAAATTCTGCCCACAAGTTGGTCCGACAAGTGTATATATGTATTCACATTTGTACTTTTATTTGGTCGTGCGTTTAGCAACAATTTCTTGGCTCCACTTAATTGGCACACACACAACAGTTAGAGTGCCCAATTTTTTGTGGTTGTAAAGAGACTGAAACAGGGGTTTGGGGCAACCCGTTCGGTTAAGCCTAGTTGCCAGTTGCTAGTTGGTAGTTGCTAGTTGCTAGTTGGTAGTCTGAGTGCAGTTTTCTTGCTAGTGATTTATTTTATGTCAACGTTGACATGTCAAACCATTCAAAGTGGTTTCGCTTCCGTTTTGCTCAGAGAGTTTCGCCAGTTCGTGGTTCGCAGTCCGCAGCGATAAAGCACGCGATTGCTGTTGTTCTTTCTCTTGTTGCTGTTGCTACTGTTGAGTGTGACATACTTACTGCGAGTGTAACCCATTGTTGTTTGGCCCCGGCTTCAAACACAAGGCCCACAATGCCCAGCGTCGAGTTTTCTTTTTCACTATTGGCGTTTTCTCTTTGTTTTTCTTTTTTCGTTGCTTTTCGTTATCAACAATTGACTTGAGTGTTGTATGGCTCATATGTATATATATATATATATGGTTGTGTGTGTGTGTGTGTAAGTATGTTCGTTTGCTGTAGCAGTTGTCAGCCTGTCGCTTATGCTTTCAATGCTAGAAAATGCCAGTTGACTGCCGCCTGCCAGCTGCTTCGTCCTTTTTATTTACTTAACAATTGTTTGGCTATGCTGAAAAGCAGCATTTTCTTTCTTTTGACTTTGTTTGGCTGTGCTTTGTCGCCGTTTCTCTCACCACTCCCTCTCATTCTCACTCTCTCTCTCTCTCTCTCTCACTCTCTCTAAACCAACTCGATAATTTTTAATCCTTTTGTGCTCATTGTATTTATATTTGAGAAATTGACTTTGGCGGTTCCCTTCTTCGTTTCCATTTGCCGTTTGCTTTCAATTGAGTTTTTATGTTCGTTGACTTTTGTTGCGTTCTCTCTCGACAATTACAATGCTATTTACCTTATTTATTATTTGTTGTTTATGCCACGGCCCATTGTTTGGAATACCAGGACAGCGGCCCCACCTTCTGCGAATTGTTTTTCATTTCTCAAGCGCGATTTTAATTTCTGATAAGTTTCAGAACGAAAATTTATGTTTTAACGATGCTTGTAAACTTTAATTGCTTAATGCAATTCATAAAATCAGCCCCGGGCAAAGTTCTTTGTGGATCTGAATGCCAGAAAACTTGCTTACTTACCGCCATAGACGACACAGGTTACTTCCAGGCTGCCGCCCTCCTCGTAGGGTCCTGCTCGGGCATCGATGCGCATGCGGCGCTCGTTGTATATAATCGGCTGATGCGGGGGCACTATAAATAGGGAATGAAAATCGACCAATTAGCTGTATGGCGCATCCATTTGCCCAATCAATTAAGACTAAGCCAAAGACCTAAATTGACATTTTGAAAACGTTCGCCAGCCACAAATCACATACAATTTGTGCATGGCATGGCAAGGCACAACATCAAAGGCAATTCGCCCACAGTAAATATTTACACACATTTATGCAGTATATAGCATATTTACATACGCATGCAGATTTGCATATTAAATTGTTTGCTTTGCGGCAAACCAAAAAATCATTTCAGCTAATTTATGTGTGCAGTCCACAGCAAAAAAAAAAGGAAAAAAAAAAGGCCAATTATTGTTAATTATATTTTTTCCATATGAATCTTGACGTGCCAACAGGCAAATCATTTACATAAAATAAATATGATAAACCAAATGTGCATAACAGTAAATTGTCAGAATTCACACTTTCTGTTGTATTAAAATTTCATATTCGCGTATATAAAAATCAGTGCATATTTTTTAAATGATAAATTACATGATTTAAGTTTCAGAAACTATTAAATAAGCTGATTTATTTTAATTAAATTCGAAATCAACCTTCGCCTTGCACACTTCTAATGAGTAACTGCATTCCCAATAGCTGGAGCTTTATTCATAATAAACTAATTATATCTGTGAAACTCTTACAATTTATTTAAAACTTTACCAAACTCGTAATAGATACATAACTCAAATGTTAAATATGTATAAATATATTTCAAATTAACAAATCTACCAAGCAATAGAATGGAACTAACATATTTTAAAGTCTCTTGAAATTGTATTATAAAATATTATTATAAAATTTCCTTTTTTTTGCCAATACTAAATACGTTAATATTCAATTTATCGATACGCACCCACGACTTCCAAGTTGACGTTGCTGTTCCGGGTCTGCGATAGCTTAAAGTCCACGCGACAGCGAAAATTGCCCGCATCCTTTTCCTGTTGCGTGAAGCGACACATTGAAAATTCAATTAGGCAATGCTGCATTGCTGACACTTTAGCTTTCGCCATTTGCGGGCTTGTGCTTACCTTGACCGGACTTATAATCAATTCCGCTGGCTCCTTGTGCGTGCGAAAGACGGCCCGATCTTCGAGTACCTCCTCATCCCTCCAGTGCGACGGAGTGCCTGCATGAGCGCCACGTGTGTCATAGCTGTGAGGCATAATAATAATAGTTGTAGTCCAACTCTACATCGAAACTCAGCTGCAATTAACCTACCTATAAATGGGCAAATTGTTTTTATACCAGACGACCAGCAAGACTTTGTCATCTGGCAAGTTGGAGCTCACATCGCATTTGATTTGTGCCGAATTGTTGACCAGAACACGCAGAATGTCACCATCTGCAAAATCAGAAAGGAAACATAATTAGAGCGATAAGTTAATAAAAGGAAACAGTTTTTGCAATAATTCTACAGAAATCTCTATTGCCTTAAAGCTGAGCTGCTGTGTTACCTTAGAATTAGTTCAACATTTCGACACTTTAATATACAACCATAGATGAAACAATCAAATGGAAGCCACAGTTCCGTCAATGCAAACCATTTTTAGCAAATTAGATAAAACCATGACAGCTGTGGCTCTGCCTGTGCCATTTTGCGTTTAGAACAGCCAAAGCTGGCAATTGCGGTCCTCCCGCCAGAATAGTTTTATGCGCTTAACACAGCCACACCATTTGGCGAAGCTTTAATATATCGATCTACTGACCAGCGCGAAATAATAAAGATGGAAAATAGTAGGAAAAAATGTAGGAAATTACAGCAAAACAAAATCACAACATCCATAGCGCCGGCCACATAATGCGCCAATGCGCCGCAAAAACCCGCCGCACGTGAGGGACGCTGGATGAGGTGATTACCCAGCCGCATGCGGATTACAAAATGGCTGCCATTTTCTCTGTTTTTTCGCAATGCGTATAAGTGTGTGAGTGTGTGTATGTGTGTGTGTGTGCGCAAGTTAAAAATGCAATGCGTAAAGCGTAGAAAAAAAAGCTAGCCACAGCGAACTGCGAAGTGTTTGCTACGAGTTGGCAACCACGCGAGGAATCACATGAAGCGAATTGCCAGCGAGCGCCTTGGGCTAAGCTTTTGTTTCTAATTTTGCACTTGTGTGCGCAATATCATGGCAAAGGCCTACGCCCACTCCCAGTCACATCCAGCAAGACCCACGCCAAGATTCAAGCACTCCCACATTCACTCAGATAAACACTCACTTTATAGTACTTTCGGCTGGGCCCAGCAGGCGCTGCGTCAGTTTGTCCACAAACAAACGGGCGACCACATGATAAATAATCGATAAATTATGTGGACACATGTTTAATCTAGCATGAAATGGAATCATTTCCCTTCAATTTGTTGTTAGCCAGCCAGGCAGCTAAGCAGCCGGGAGTCAGGCAACCCGGCAACAACAACGCCACGGCGGCCAAACACATAACAGATGTGCATTAGATAGAATTGTTGTGGTATTCGGGGCTAGGGAGGCGGGCTGAGTGCCTATTTAAATACAAATAATGAGCAGATTATAAATACCAGCAAATATGTTGCAGGCAGTACAATAGTGCGTGGGCAGCGTAAGTGGAATTATCGCGCATTCGTCATGTTTAACGCAATTGAACACACATGAGACGCAGACAGAGGAACTTGTATCGAACGACAACGGCAAACAACTTGTGGCCCACTGACCACACGCAACAACTACATTTGCCCTTTCGCTCGACCCTCGGCCCCAAAGTTTGTTTAATTGCATGACTCTCCCATACACACACGCACACACACATTTTGCAAACATAATGATAAATTCATCATTTGTTTAATTGCATGACTTGCAGCGGCAAGCGGACTGTGTCAGCTTTAAGGCAGCTGCTGTTGTTGTTTCCAGCTCGCCAAGCAGACAGCAAAACTTATTAATTAATATTTAACGTAATTAATTAGCAGACCGTTTATTAGGTGTAGATACAGCACAGTAAACATACACAAAAGACATATGTGTTCAAGCAAGCAGCGAAAATCTAATTTCATTTTGGTAAAAAAAATTAACTGAATATTGCAGAAAAGAATTAAGAATTAGAATTGCTTTTTTTTCTTCTCAGAACAAATATTAATATAAATAAATATGCATTTATACTATCGTATATTATTATCATTATTTTCTCACTTCACAATGTTTTCTTTGTCAACTGCTCAGCAATCAGAGAGCGCGAGCAATGAGAGAGCACGAAGAATGAAGCGCACATCAACGTTTCCTCTCTAACAAATGATAACTTCAAATGACGCTCTGCCGAATGCACACTACTAATACAACTCTTACAGTTTCTTGAGCAGTAGTAGTGAACACAAATGAAGTTAAGATTTATCACATGCTCACTTGAATCTCTCTCTGATTAAGTGAGAATCTTCTCAAATACGAACCACTTTGACTATTTGGTAATTTATACATATGATATTTATAATCGTGCTTTGCGTAGCCTTATATACTTATATTTATGCTAAATTGAGAGGATTTGCAGAGCTAACGACGCATCTACTCTAAACGAACGATGATAAAATTCTCCTCGTTGTCGAGCTGTGAGCTTCGGCTTAGTATAATCAAGCCGATGCCTCGTGAGAATAAACACGCATGAGAGGAATAGAGGGAAAGCGGAATGAATGACTCTATAATTTCTAAACAAATATAAATCTCTTTCAATTGGCAATTGGCATATCTTCAATATGCAATGCAAGATGAGTGTTGCTTGTTGCTGGTCCCAACACAACTAAAGAATTTTAGAATATTTATTTAATTGTTTTTTTTCTTTTTACACGAGAATTTTCCTATATTATTTAACAGCATTTTTGACAAGTCCTCATTATTATTATTTTCTTCATTTAATTATGTTAAATAATAGTCTAATTTTTGTCATCCACATAACTCGTCAAAATATTGTATGCCCAGTCTCAGAGATTTCCCAGATCCCAGCATTGGGATCTGTGTGCGACTAATTACATTTATCTGACAAGTTATCCACGTCGTGCTTTGTATTTGCATTTCCATCTCTCGCCATCTCTCTTGCTCGTCGTGTGCCTCCGTTAGCTCTGCTTTATCTTCATGCTGTTCGAGAAACAACAATGAAAATTCCAATGACAAAGGCTTCAAGTAGTGGCTGCCTGCTCCAAAGAACCACTTGATCTGCCTATTTTTGGAGTTGCTGCTGTTGTAGTTTGTTATTATAGCTGGGCACTATTGTTATTGTTGTTATTGTTGTTGTGGCTGTTGCTGTCTGCTTTAATGTAATTGAACATTTTCTAATTGACACTTGTCACTGGCAAGAACATTTTCAGAACTTCATTTTGACGCATTTACACACACATTTATTTCAATTTCTCTAACAACAATAGCACCAGCCCCAGCACCAGCACCAGCAACAGCAACAGCTGAAAGAACAAGAGCAACGATTGCCAACACGCATACAAAAACACAAGCAAAATAAAGCTGAAGCACAATGGCTCCGCCTGACAATGCGAAACACGAAACGTAGAATGGAATTTATTGCATTGGCTCGGCGAAGGGCGCTGCAAGAGGCAAGCCACCCGCACCGTAATGTTGCATCTAAGGAAGAAGGGAAACATTCGCCGCGCACTGGCAGTCAGGTAAGCAATCTGGCCATGGCAGCATCACGCTCATGCTGACGCTCACGCCCTCGGCAGCCCTGAGTCCCCGCTGAATGGACGATGCAACTAAATACGAAAACCACGTGACAATGTTTTTAGAGTAGCAGCAAGGAGTATGGGTCCTTCCAGGGCTTGCTGAAAAAAGGAGAGAAAGGAGCACGGCTGCCATGTCTGTGCTCCATCGGGTGTCGCACGCCAGCAGCGAGCAGCATGAAGCCAGTTTGTGTCACATTTGCCACATGGCAGAATGAAACCGCATTGGCCTGCATCAAGTTGTGCGAATGTGCTCAGCTGCTGCACAAGCACCAGTCAGAGGAAAGAAAAAAGGCTACAAACACAGGCCAAACGGGCAGCAGACATTGGATAACTGGACGAGTGCGTGATAAGTTGACTTTGTGCAAAGTCTGAATGCTTTAAGGTCAGCTAGTAACTAGTATGAGTAACTGTGCTCGCACGTTTGCAGGTCACTCTTTAAAGCAACAATAGTATGATAAATAAATAATAGAATCTGATACACTTTTGTGAACTGACTGAATTGGTTAACTTTAACTGCAGACTTTGAATAGCTGCAAGTAACTTCAGCTGTTCCATCTAGTCAAATATTGTGCTTGATAAAATAGAAGATGCTCTGAATATTGCACTCTTCACTGCGAGAATACAGTTTGCTCTAAAATGATAATGCAACTATTGTTTTATTTTACTTTTATTATTTCTGCTTTGCCATTTCAACTTTTGCAGCTACATTATCGGACTGTAGCAAATGCAGACAATCAAGGAGTCTGTCTGTCAGCTTCCAGCAATTGACAGTTACAGGATTCAACCACAGACAGACAGCAGCGGCAACAGCAGCAGCGGCAGCAGCAGCAGCTGCAGAGGAAACGAAGGTCTGCATTTTAATGATAACGTCAAACATTTCGCATTAGAAGCTTAGCAAAGTGTCTCTAACTTTGCAGCTTGCCAAAAGTCGAGTTGAATGCAACACAACAAGCAAGTTATGATTGCAGAAAGCAGAAACAAAACAAATCATTAATATAATACCAACAATAAAACACACACAGGGCAAAAGCAAACCGAGTCGAAGTAAAAAATCAATCGAGCGGGCATGACACGTGGCCAATCCAAGGGCTTAGCTACTATCGACCGACCACACACAGTTACGGATCACTGCGGCCACGTGCCATGTTCCGTGGCATTTTTTCCATAGCTCACGGACATCGTTAGCACAAATTGTTGTTGAGTTAACAAGAACTGTGCTAATGCCAAATGAAGAAAGTAAAACTTCAACAAATCAAAGCAAAAGGTGAAACAAGACGAAAGCAACCAAAGTGAAAAGCTTGCTAACTAGTTCGCATTTGATTTTCTTTCACTTTGGTTTTCTTCCTCTTCTTCTTCTGTCGGGCAATATGTTGACTTTAAGGCGCCGCGGCGTTGGCCAACTCTCTCATGTCTCATGTCTGATAAGCCGGCCTATAAATCACAATTTGCTTGCGCTGTAAAGTATGCTGCGATCGCGACACGTTTGCCAACTTGCGGGCCAAATTGTTGGCCAAGTTTATTAAACGTCTCGCGACTTTGGCAATAATTTCGATTTCGGGCATGCAATAAATTTGGTTTAATGTGCAATTTATGGGACACCATTTAATTAGTTTCAGTTGCTCTGGCCCCCACCAAATTGATGTTGACAGAGATTATTGGCTGGGCACGTAATGTCCTCTCTCCTTCTCACTCGCTCCCTCTCTCTCTGTATCTCTCTCTATATCTCAGGCTCCCCTCATCGCCCTGACTCTCCTTTGAGTACGTTCTGCTAATGGGCCAAAACTTGCTCCTGGCATCTACTTTATTTGTACGTGTCACTGGGCCCCGACTGATTCCCGACCATAACTTCCGCTTTACGCCCATTGACCTCGTCAACATATATCTAACGGTTAAATGCGCTACATGTGTGTATGTTCCTCCCCCTTTCCACCACCCTGAGGGTAAAACTTTTTTTGTTTTCGACTTGGCCGAATTATTTGCGCTTTGTAGTTGGCCAGACAGTTGTTGTCTTTTGTGTTAGTTATGATTATTGCCGTGTTTATTGCGATTGCTGAAAAGCCCTTATCAAGATTAATTGGCGGAAAATTTTTATGCGCAACACAAGTGACACTCTTCGCTCCAGGCCAATTGCCTGCTGGAAATATCAAATACAATTTTTGGCCAAGTGCTTGTAATTTGTGGCATAGTTGAGAATCTATCGTAACTGTTTACATTATTTAAAAAAAATCAAGTGCCTTTTGCAAAATTAGGCATACATCGAAAACCCATTTGCATATTTTTTAAGTGTTAATTACCTAACTCATAAAGAATTAAGGCAAATGAGTAAACACAAAAAAGGAAAATTTAAAAAAATTCTGAACTTTTCAGCAGACTGGAGACGTGCTATGCGATACCAGAAATTAGACTTCGTAATTAAATATTGGTCCTTTATTTACATTTCAGCAATAATACACATAAAAATGCAAATCAAATTGGGGAATTATTTAAAAAAAAAAAAAGAAGAGTAAAGGAAAACTACATTTTTATAAAATACACAAATGGAAAACAACAAAATCTTTATTTTATTATGTTTATGATTATTTTTAATTAAAATTGAAAAGCAAAGCAATAACATTCTTTAGTTATCCATTTATTTTGGAATACAAATTATGAATTACATTTTTATTTGCTCTATTGATTTTTCAAACTAGTTATTTAAATTATATTTTGTAATAGTGAAATCGAATAGCAAAGCAATAAATACTGATATTGCTTTTGTATACTAAATATATTATAGATTAATTCAATTATCAATCAACATCAATTCAATCCAACTATTCTGACAACTGTTCTTTCATATATTGACCTCACACTCTGTTATCCAAGCACGCACGTACCTCATTCCATTGAATGTAAATACTTTAGAGTGCTATGCTATGCCATAAGCTAAAACAGAAAAAAACTATTACAACATGCAAATTATAATTGCGCTATTAAAAATTGCATATTAAATGCGACACAACAAACGCAAAAGCAACAACAACAAAAACAACAAGAGTAACAATTGCAACAACAACACCCTGGAAGCATTTGCGGAAACAAGCGATGGGAATGTGTTAGCCGGCGCCAAACCCTAACACGAATGGCACTGGGCTATGCAACGTTGCCAAGCCACAATAGCAACAACAAATATTCAACAGTTCTGGCAAATAGTTTAAAACATGATTCTACACAGCGCACAGCACGCACCAGCAGCAGCCAAAGTTGCAGTGGTGTGCATATCGATTGTTGTTGTTGTTGCTGCTGCTGCTGGCTTACTGCCAGAAGGCAGCAAAGCCTTGGCCCATAAATTATTCATTGATTAGCAACAAATGCCATTAAACATGCACCCAAAGTGCTTTGCCTGCAGCCAACGTGACTATCAACAGGAGACTAGTGCGTGTGCTGCTATGCGTGTGTGTGTGTGTGCGTGTATGTGTCAGAGTGTTCGCTTGTTTGTGTCACGCACTTTAAACTGTCATTTGTTAGGCGGCTGCCTTTGAAATTGCCCAATTGTTGGCTATTGCCAGTGCCTGCCAAACATCCAGCCTAAAAGCGTGCTATAAATTTCAACTGCAGCTGGCAGGCCATCAAAGAGCGCTAAACGGCTTACACTTTGCGCATATTTTGGGCCTAAAACCCACAACCAATGCCCTAATGCTTCACTCTTCAGCGGTCGCCACACCCACGCGCGACAATAACAGTTAATGCTGCTCCTGCTCCTGCTCCTGCTCCTGCTGCTGCTACTGCTGCTGCTGCTGCTATAGCCACATCCGGGGCCAGGCGAAATTCTCTACTCACTTTGTGAAACATTTTAATATACCCTACTCGGACATAGGTCAAGTCTCTGATTTTAATCTGCTTGTAACGCCGACTATAAATCAATGCGGTTTAACTATTTTGATTGATTGCAAGAGTTGAATGGAAGATTTTTGCTTTTCTGTAGAAAATGGCATTATGTATTCAAATTAATCTCGAAATTTATTTATGTATGCATATTTTTTTAATATTCTAGTTTCAATAAAAATTTTGTATATAAATGTAAGGCAGCTATGCTGAAGTCTCTCCCTTTCTCTGTCTCTCGCTCTCGCTCTCTATCTCGCTATATATGTTGCCTCATGTAATTATGTAATCAATCTTAGTTATTTATCTCATCCTTAAGAGCATTTAAGTTTCGTTTAGCCATCAGCAGGGCTTTTCCGGTTTGCTTTTATTCTTGTGCACGATTTTATTTTGCGCTGAATTTTAATTTAAATGTTTTTGGCAGCCCTCTGGTTGCTTTCAAAACAAAAAATAAAACCACACACAAAAAATAAAAAAGGAGAAGAAAAAAGTTGCACGTCAACGGCTTTTAAGCGCTGATTTTGAACGGAATTTCGTGGACTGGGACGTGGACGAACACGAGTTGAGAGGCTTGATAAAAATCTGAAAATGGCCAACAAAGCGAACATTTTTCAATGGCATTTTTTGTGTGCTCCGTTATGTGAGCCATAGGTGACCCTGGGCTGTGGTTCTTAACACACACGAACACTCACACACACATTCTGACTTGGCTCATATATATTAAAAGGCACACCAATACCTACACATGCGTAGCTCAGAGAGCTCACACACACACACAGATGATTTATGCAGCTGGTGCTCTGTGTGCGGCTTTTAATTTGCTTAATTTTGTGCTTAGCCACAGCAGCAGCAGCAACAGTAGCAGTAACAGTAGCAGAGGCTGCGGTGGCCCCAGCTGTGTTGGTGGCCAATTTACCACAACTGGCATCCCCTTTTCAATTTCAATGTGAAAGGCTTTCATCAAGGTCCTCCATAGTCGCACATTCCCTATCGAAGCTGCCTACCTAGCTCTCTCTCTCGTTAGCTGTGGCTAATTTGGCAACAGCTGATGGCCATTTTTAAATGGAATTTTTCGGACAGACATATGTCTGACTTTGCGTGCTGATAACTCACACTTGTTTAAGGTGCTCGAACTTCGGGCAACCTCTGAGAAACTATGTCACACACACACACACACACACGCAGAAGTCCCAAATAGCCTCTTAGCTGCACATAGATGACAGCACATAAGAGTAACACAAATCTGACTGGCAACAGCTGCGCAGTGGATTCGCACACGGAGTGAGAAGGACCCAGAGCCAAGGTTAACAATGGGCCACGTCATACTTAAAGCATATATTTTATTAGACTCTCGCAACTAAAGCAGCTTACTGCATTTATGCAGATATATACATATATATGTCTTCTTCTTTTCTTTATAATTTTCATTTCATTCATTGCAGCTGCGAAATAGATATTTATATTTTACTTATTAAAAGAAAAGAATCTTCTTTTATATTGGAATAAGCTAAAATAATTGTTATTATTGTTAGCATTATTTTCCTTTATATCCTGCATTTGTAAATGAATTTCTTCTTCAGCTTTGGCTCTTTATAGAGAGATTATGTAATGCTATACTGTACCTTAGCTGAGTGGCTCACTTGCTCTGCGTGTTTGACTCAAATACGAAATTTAATAGCTTCCCAAAAAGGTGCATACGCTTTGGGTCTGCCATAATCATTGATCAACGTATGCTCGCTGTCCAGCTTAGGCCATAGAGACTGCCATAACCATAGTCATATCGTATTTTGATGTAATCGCACGCATAACCAACTCTCACATACACACACACTCACACTCTTAGGCACACACACACTGGCACTCACACACACTCACGGAATTTCTCACACATTCGGTGGCAATGCCCTCCGGCAATCTGTGGCAGCTTCTAGCTCTAGTCCCGAAATTGATTTCATTAATATTTCAAAAGGTTCGCCTGGCACATACATACATGCATATGCATGAGGGGTCAGCCAGGGGTTGTTCGCGCGGTTGGGATTTGCTCGCGGTGACTAGGTATCAATTAACCTGTCTAACACTTTGTTGTGGTCGTGCCACGCATAAAAGTTTGTGCCGCGGCGCAGCTGATTAAAAATTTAAAAAGGAAAACGATATCGCGCATACGCAGTGCGGCACTCGCAGCTGACTCGTAATCTTTTGTCATTCAAGCATTTTAATTGACAATTTTGCATTCTGTTTATGGCTGTTATTCGGCCAATAAGGAATTCATTTGTATACATACGTACATAATATTTGGTATATAAAAATAACCGAATTGCTTTAGTTATTGGTTTAATCACGTTCTGTGGCTCGCCAAAAACCAATTTAAAGGCACTCAGAAGAGCGCAGCTTCAAGGAGGAACGAAGAACGGGGAACGGAAGCGTTTGTCTCAGTGAAAGGTAGATAGAGCCAGCGATTTTCTTGCTGACCTTGCAAAAGGCACTCAGACAGATATCCAGAGGCAGTAGAAATTTGCCAACGCGGCAAATGTAGACCCGAAAACTTATGCATAGAAAGAAGACAAGTTCAACGTACCAAAAGGACACGACCAGACAAGCATAAGCTAAGCAAATGCCAGCATATAAGTAAAGCTGTGTGTGCGGGTGCGTTCTTTTGTATGTGTGTGTGTGTGTGTGTGTGGCTGCTGTCTTGTGTTTGACTTTCAGCTTGCGGCTAAATTGTTATCAGCTCGTATTTTAATAATGGCCAGCTTAAAGTGTAGGACAAGAAAAATGTTTGCCAACAAAGAAGCTGACAACAAAAGACGTCCAGGCCAACTGCAAGAGAAATCATTAAAAATTCTACAGATAATGTCCAAATGGACGTACATAAATAGCTAGGTGAATGCCAGACTATGCACATGTTGAGGTATTTAGTACAGATCAAATGCATATGAAAGTCTGAAGAAGCCGGAGCAGACAGCCAGCATCTGGTCAAGATGAATGCCGCGAATCACGAGGAGCAAGGAAGCTATAAAAAAATAATAAGTTGCCATAAACTGAAGAGCAAAAGACGAGCTTATATTTCCAGCCAACAATTTGCAGAGGTAAAGCACTTGCCGTTACCTGATGTTGATTACGATGCTGATGCTGATGATGATGATGATGACGACTTATGTCACTCGAGTGTAATTCACAAGCACTACAAAAACTGCAAGCAGCCAAGGATGCAGCCGCAATGGCAATGAACAGCTGCCCAGGCAGAACTGAAGTGGCTGAAGCGCTCGAAACTGTTGCCATCATGCTAATGAAGTGTACCAAGGCCAATTTATATCTGTATACATATAGTATTTGTAGAGGATATATACTGACAACCATTCAAAATTCTCAAGTGTCATTTGTTGGTAACAGAGTAGCGCATCATGATGCAACAGCTGCAGCCTGCAGTAGATAATGTAACTGCACAAGTGGTTTTGTGAAGAAAAATCGAGAATAAAAATGAATAGATCAACAGGTAACGTTGAAAAACTAAGTAAGCAAGAGTAAAGCAGAGAATGTATCTTGAAAAGATCTTAAATCGGCTACTGGTTCAATGGTGTTCTTATACACAAGTTTCAAGAAGATAACAATAATAAATTCTGTAAATATACACAATTCTAATAAAGTCTAGAAAGTAAAATATAAAATAAAATACATCTGAAGAAAACTGAAGTTCCGCATTCTCGCTTGACCAACAATTCAAGCTGTCATTTAGCTCGAAATAGAATTGAGACTAGAAAAAATCTGCGCAATGCTGCGACTTGGATAAGTGCTTTACAAAAAATAGTCCTCAAGCCAAAAATAAAGCAGATGAGAAACCAGCCTTAAAAAATTAAATTGCGCCTGAACAAAGAGAATGAGAAATTTTCCATGAAAAAAAAAACACACACACACACACCAGAAGCAAATGTAGTAACACAGAAATAAGTGTGTTGGAAAATTTATTTCATCAATTTAGAAGTAAATTGTTTGGAGAATACAGCACAACAGCAGTAACAGTCACAGCAACAGCAACAGCAACAGCAATCGCAAGACTATAAACAGCTTAACTAATACAAGCACACAACTTAACGCACACAGACACGCACGCAAACACACAGACACAATAAAGCGGGAGGTTGTTTGGGATAGCGAATAAAAGCGCCAGAGAGTGGAATTTGCTGTTTAGTCGGCGAAGAAATCGATTATGCTTAAATTCGTTGTTAAAGCAGCTGGCAATAGGTAAACACATAACACAGTTAGATCAGACTACAGCCACAGAGACAAATGGAAAGCTGCAGCTCAAAGTTGAGGTGCACATTACGCATACGCCGCGTGGCCAAGCAGGCAGACCGAGTTCAGGGCCAAGCTCAGCTCACACAGCTTTAACGAGATAAAACAGTTGTTGTTCTACTCCAGATGATATTGCTGCTGCTGCTGCTGTGGCGTCAAGTTCATGTGTAAATTACGAGTTTCGCATAAAAGTTGCAACAACGAGAACGTTGAACAAGGAGAGCGCGCAGAATGGCAGTCAAGCAGTTGCCCCTGCAGAACCAGATACACACAGATACACGTTGCAAAAGTGGCTAAAAGTGTACGTAAAAATGCATGATATATGGTAAATGTTTTGTGGCATTTTTGGCTTAGTTTGCAGCTCTTAACTGACGCTCACAACTGCCGGAGTATCGTTGCTGCTGCTGCTGCTGCTGCTGCTGCAGTTGCTGTTGCTATTGCCTCTGGCTCTATCTTCAGGCAAGCATAATGCATACAAATTGTGGTATTTTGTGTGTGTGGGTCTGCTTTTAAGCATTGAACATGACATTTAACGATTGTCATTGATAAGGGCATGTTGCTGCAGTGTCAGATTATGTAGCTGCAAATGCTGCAAATGCTGCAAGCTGAGTCAGCTGAGACTCGTGCTAACCAGAGTAGAAGTCAGGTATAGAAAAGTTACTGTATTTACTGTATTTTAAAATGTTTTTTTGCAACTTCAATATGCCGCTGCCCAAGGCCAGCCAGGCAGCCGGACAAGTTTCGGCGCAACAATTGGTATTCATTTTTAGCTCATAAATCAGACTGATAATTGAGCAGCCTGTGGTATAAATATGCGCATAAATGGACTTTCCAGTCGGTCAGCCACCGCCAAGGAAGGAATTCTACCTGTGGCGACGGCTCAGCATCTTCTCGGTAATAGAAATTGTAAACTAAAATTGAATTATATTTTGACCAAGGCACAATTTAAAAATTATTCGCTTGGAAAATTCAATCAGCAAACGGGCAGCCCACCACAACAAAAGCAAAGCTCACCTTTCGAACAGCTAAAAGCCGCCCACATTCAAAGCTTCTCAGTGCCTAAGTATCTGTATGTGTGTGTGTGTGTGTGTATGTGTGTGCGTGAAAAGTAAATAAATAAAATAAAACAGCAGCAATTGCGGCAGAAAGCAATTTTCGTAGGCATGCACACACACACACACAGAGTGAGAGAGAGGCACGCACACACCTAAAAAGCACCTTTAAGAGGCTGCTGAAAAATACTTAAGATGCCGACAAGTCCAAGTACGAAAAAAATGTACACAACTTTTTCGTTTATTTGTTGTACATTTGTTCGTTTGGGCTTTGCACAAAGGCTTCAAGGAATTTGTGCTCGGCCCATCCTGGTTATATTGACTTAAGCTTTAAGCTGCTCAACTGAAGCGCGTAACGGCAATTTGTGCCTGTTGTTTGCCAACGCCGCACGACCACCACAGGCCACCGCACGCATTAGCGCCGCTAAGCAGGCAACGCCAAATCTGAGAATCAAATGCGGGCCAAACGTGCCACAGTAGCCCAAGCAGCACGACTGAATAACTAAATACCTATTTATGGAGCAACTATATACGCTGTTTGGCAACGTCAAGTTGTTGTAATTTTCTAGAAGAATAGTCAAAAATATGTATATACATGAATAATTAAAATATTTAGATCTGTTAAAGCATTATTATATTAATTTGCTTTGGTTTATTTATATTTCTAAAAATAAATGAAATTTTATTATGCAAAACATTTATATATTTTGAAATTTTTAATTTAATTCATGCAATTTAATATTTATGTAGCTTTAACTGGCGATTTTATCAAAACTGTTGAACTATTGAATATTTGATGTATATATACTATGAATAAATATGTACAGCTAAAATGTATATATATTTGGACGTGTGGAATACGTGGCGTATGAGCCTAGCCATATTCAAGAGTTTATTCCAGTTTTCATAATCAAGAAGGTGACACTTTCTTGAGAGAGGACAATGACATATAACCAGAGTCGAAATTTGGTAGCGTGTTTGTTTACTTTGCTTTTTCGCAACACTTCATCGCCCTGCAACGCGCTCATATCTCTCGGATTACTTCATTTTATTTTTGCGTATGAAAATCTCATAGAGTTGGTTTTAAGCTCACTTAATCCTGCTTATTTCTACCGCAACACCAAATATGCGAGGGTGGCAAGGTGCGTGGGTAAGTTAAAGTTGCTAAGCTGTCACTCGATCCCATAAAAAAGGTATGCAACGCTTACACACACACACACCCACGCACATACACACTCGCACACTCACTCAAATTCATTACACAAGCAATGTCGAGTAATGGCTTTGTCTGTAAGTAGCTTGTGATTGAATTGAGCCAAGAGCCAGGAGCCAATCCAACTGACAACATCTCATTTGGCTCGCACACACATCTGACAATTGTCCAGTATGTATACATGTATTTATATATGTGTATATATATATTTTTACATACTTACATATGTGTGCTGAAATGAAAAGTGAAATCAAAGCATTTCGCTAACACTGAAAGCTGGCTATGACAACGCGTACCCCTTTGGCAGTATTTTTTGGAGCTGCCACTGGATTAGCGCTTGATTCTTCTTATTTATGTGTTATAACGGTATGTATGTATGTATGTATGTATACTAACGGAGACCGCTGCAACAACCGACCCTAGCCAAACAGCGATACACGTGGAAATGTGCGCACAATGAAACCTTTTCAATTATTTTTGTTGGCGATCCCTGGGTTTTTTGTGTGCTTGTTTGCACCCAACTCCCTATTGTGCGCGTTTTCTCTTTATAAAGCACTATGTGTGCACATGGCAACTCGAGAGCCATCCAGTTGTCTGCTTGCAACAAAAGTCAGCAGTAAGCGCGAAAATTTAAACGTATTTGCGGAAATATATGTGCAATCCTTTGAAAGTATTTTTTAATAAGGTGTGTAAGATTTTGTTAATATATTTTACAATGTAACAATTAATATAAATATATTAATGTTCAAAATAAATAGCAAATGAAAAGCTCTCTCTACGCATAAAAAATGACCTTTAAATAATTGACGCAGCTCGCAAATGAAAATGCTTTAGACAAATTTCCATTCAATGATTGACGTATTGGAAAGTTAAATAGCGACAGGTATACAACAGAAATACTGTAGCAACTATTTTCCATACGCGTTTTCCTATGCATCTATAGTACTTATAACAAAATATTTAAAATCCATGTCAAAGCAGCTTTCACTTAAAAACTGATTGCATTCAATTATCATGGGTTGTTTTGTCGTAAAAATAACACGAATCGAAAGTAAAAGCAATTTATTTGCGCTGCCCTTATTCCCAGTCGCATTCGCAATCCATTCAATTTGCTGTCTGCTGGCTGACAATTACATGAAAAGTGCGGCTGTTGTCGCCTAAAAGCAATTCGTTGTAACTATTCGAAGGCGCATTCAACAATGCAGTGTACGTGTAAATAGGTGGCACATTAATGTCTTGGGTAAACAATTTTAATTTCTATATGCAGCTCGGGAGACCGAGTTTTGCATTTATAATTGCTGCAGAGAGGGGGCTGGGGCGCACGCCAGTGTGGGCTGCAGTCGAGTGTGACATGCAAACCACACTCTTATATGCCGTTCGATAAGAGACGACAAACGATGGCGCATGCCAGTGTCAGTTGCCTCCAGCTGCAACTGCTGGCAAATTATGGTAAAACATACAGCGACGTTGGCTAATAGCCGTGCCCCGAGGCCCCGCCAGGCTGCAGCTGGCATTGGTAGGCGATGGTGCATTCAAAACGAGGGCTTGGCATGCCATACGCATACACAAACACACAGACAGATACTCAAACACACTGAGCTATGGCTTGTCAGGGTAAGGCAGACAGACAGATGGACATGCAGACAGACAGACGGACTGCTAGACGTTGGTTTATTGAGCGTGGGGCTGGGGAGCTGGGGCGTGTCGTCTGGCTTGTATGCCGCATAACGTCTACCATCTACCGTCTGCCGGGTCTGGGGCTGCCACACAATGCAAGTGACAGTTTATGGTATGCAGGTATGCAATGCATTTTATTTGCTTTCGATTAAACGCCAGCCCCTGCCACCTGCCACCTGCCAGCTGCCAGCTGCCACACAGAGCTTGTTTGTTAGCCTTGTTTATTGCGACTAATTTCGTGTTAAGAAATTTGCAAATACCAAAAGCTTTGACAACGTCTATGCAGCACGTTGTTGGCTGATTAATGCCACACAGCCGGATATTTGGGTATATCGGATACGGCCCTGAATGGCTTTTAATGTCTAGCCAGGATTCGTTTGGGGTGCCGTTTTGCTTTGCTTTGAAGGTTTCGGGCCCCGGTGTCTGGCTGGCTGTCAGCAGCAGCTGTTGTCAATTTAAATATGCAGCCCTCACACGATGAACTTGAATTTTAAATGCTGCCACGCCGCAAATAACATGTTGTATGTGGTCATTAAATGTCAGTTGAACAAAAACAATTCCTGCTCGCCCCAAACATACAAACTACATATTAATATACCCACAGGCGGCGCCGATGCGATGCGAGGCAGCCCCATAACTGTCAGTTTGATGACTGCCCCACGGCCATTAGCTGTCAAAGTTGAGCAGCAAATTTGAAAGCTCATTTCAACTGAAATCCCATTATTATTTTACTAATAATTTGCTTGGTAAATACTCTACACCCAAAGTGATTCGCTTGGAGTCTAAAGTATTCCAATCTAGCTCTACCTATGTACAATTAGCTTTGCAACTGCAAACTAATTAGTGAGCAAGTCTAACATCCAACTCAAAACCTAAAGATCCCATCATTGCTTTAAATTCTATTCTTAATTCTAGATACAATTTTCCTTCAACTACCAGTTACTCACATACTTTCTTTCAAGGCCGTTTGATTAGCATTCATTAATTCCTGCCAAGATATCAGTTTCTTTTTTATTCACACTAAACACCATAAATTGCTATGTTTTGTATGTAATGGCAGGCGTTGGGCTCAGTTGAATTTATAGTCATGCCTGATGATGTGTGGCAGGTATCAGGTTGGGTGTTAAAATACGTGCAGCATCCACGGAGGCAACGAAATGCAAAATCAACAAGCAAGCCAATGAAAAGCCGCACACTTGATGATATTGTCACGTTTCAGTTGGCCGAAACAGGAAGCAAAAAAATAAAACTGCCTAGCTCAGGCAGATGAAAGGCGCGACTCGTGCAGATGGCACACGCTGCGTATGCGCAATTTCCAGAGAGCTGCAAAAATGTTTTGGCGCATCGAGTCCAATGCCATACGAACATCACTTTTTTTTCCTGTTGTTGGTTATCAACAATCAGGCTAAAAGCTAGGTGTGCAGGTGTGCCCGCCGCTGCATGCTTATTTATGTGTGGGCTCGTGGGCTGTATGTGTGTGTGTGTGTGTGTGTGCGTGTATGGCATATGTAACAATGTTTGCGTGGCCAGATTCAGATTAAAAATTATGCTTTGTTTGCCAACTGTCAGCACAAAAAGCAGCAGCGCCAGTGTAACAAAACAAAAAAGTACTTTTTGGCCCACAATGACAACAAACAGAACGAAAAGTTGCCAAAATAAACTTTTTTTTTGAGCGTCGTGTATTTGACTGTGTGTGTGTGTGTGTGTGTGTCTCTTACCTTGCACTGGAAATATATGTCAGATAATGGCCGTCATAGTCGTTATGTCACATACAATAATAATGGGGGCTGACTTGACTATATGGGAAACGAGGCCCAAACATAATCATCTTCTTATTCTTCTGCGTTTTGCTTTTTCGATTTTCGTTTTTATTTTAGTTTTCTGTTTCTTCTCTTTCATTTCGTGTTGGTCGTTTTGCAAGTTGAAGTTTATTTTGTAAACATGCCACTAAAAGTTTTCCACTTTCCTCTAAAATACTCAAACCAAATGCCAACAGCAGCGACAACGTGTCGCGTTCTCTCTCTCTCTCTCTCTCTCTCTCTCTCTCTCTCTATTTAACAACCTCTATCTCTCTCTCTTTCTTTCTTTTTTTCCTTCTCGCTCTCTCTATCTAGCTGTGTGTGTGTATGTTTTTAGTTAATTTAAAAAGTTTTTCGGCTGCTTCTGCTGCTGCTGATTCTGTTTCTTGCTTTCTTGTATTTTCAATTCGTTTCTGGTTTTTTGTTTGATTTGCAGCAGTCAGAAAATTGGTAAACGATTCGTCGCAATTCTCTTCATCCTCCGCTGTTCCGCCGCTCTTCGAACTCTACAAAATTCAGCTCTGCAGTTGTGGTTGTATTTGGCCTGGGAAATGTGACATTTGTGTGCCTTTTATTTTGTCAAGGAATTGCTTTTACAGTTTTTGGTTCGTTTGCTCTGCTTTTGGCTGCTGCTGCCGTCGACGCCGTCGCCGCCGCTTCAACTCCAAATGTTTCTTTTATTTATGTGCTGTCACCGAAATTGAATTAGAAATCGCATGTTATGCCAGCTGCCCCAGGTAGTCCCTACATATCCATAGCTATCTCTATTCCCATCTGCAGATATCTGCTGTGCTCTCTTTTGTCTGTTAGGATTTGTTTTATTAAGCTCTGAAGCATTTGCCATTGATGTGGTCATTGCATGTAGCCACACACTCTGAGCAAAACTCTCTTCTGCTCATGACTGCCTGTAAATGAGGGAAACAGTTTGAAATCATTTTATTTCTGATTGTTCTGCAAACAGTTGACGATGCTATTTATATCTCTGTCAAAATACACACAGAGTCTCCACAACTATGTTTCAAACTTTATTCTGCGCCTCTTTAAACAAGTTCTAAGTAAAATAGCCAGGAATATTGTTAAAATGAATATTGTATAATTGTTTGGCTCAAGGATGTCTGGCTCTAATCTACGTCTCTGCTGAATCACAGCTTTAACTAAGCAAAGTATTTTTGAATATAAAACTGTTTAAGTCTTAAAGAGAATTTGCAATGTGTTTGAAACGTTTCCATGGGAAACGCTTTGCGCTTAAAGAATATTGCAATTTCAACTGCAATGTCGACTGCACGTTTAGTGTAGACTTTAATTAGATTTCATTTAGAGCGTGTCTCCTTGGTGCTGGCTGTCCTGAGAAGCAGCTGGTGTCCTGGCCAGCCGCCTGCTGCCTGCTGCCAGCTTGCCATGCCAGCAAAGCGAACACTGATACCAACACCGACAAGGAAATGAGCACGAACGTGGCCTGTTGACAAGAGAACGCTGTGTCTCCGTCGACATTCACGTCTTGCTCTGGCGTCGTCCCTGCAGTCACGGTTCCGGTATCCGCAAACGTAAAAATTTGTGCGCTTTTTGCGTGAAAAATGATGGAAAATAATTTGCAAGCACTGAGGACTTATACCAAACACTAACTGAAGCCTGAACGTGCGTTTGACGTGGCCATTTGCTGCACCTTTTTTACCCAGTGAAGCCCTCGACGACGGTTACCTGGTGGGTCCCAGGTTCCAGCATTGCTTGTGTTTACTTTTAGCCATTGTGCCCTAAGCCTCTCTCCGCTTCCTACGGTTGTTCGGGACTGCGTTTCGCTTCGCTTCTGTGTATTTAGGTGAAATTTATTTTACTAATTATTATGTAAGCGCTTGAGCGACGAGCGTTGGGTAATGAAATTAAAGCGTTTCCCCTCAAAGAGTGTGCATTTGACACTCTGCTTAAAGCAGAGCCGACAAACGCTCGGCAAAAGCTTTAAGCGAATTGCGCATACAGTTTATTTATGCATGCGGTCTCTATAAAATTATTTGCTTAACTCAATTTTACTTTACTTCGTTTCATTTTATAAACTCCCTGGGCGCTCGACAACGTGAGCAGCGCAATAAATTTATACATGCAACGAAAATAAGAGATCAACAACAAAATGCGAGCGCACAAATTTTTATATAGCTCTCCTGGGATAATCAGCAGCAACAACAACGAGGCAATAACAGCAGCTAATGTAAAGTCCGACAGCAGACACATAAAAATGAGAATTTATGCAGCGCTTGCAAAGTAGCCACCGCAGGGATACAGCCAGACGTGGCTTGGCCCGTCTCACTGGGCGCCCAATGAAGCAGGTGACGCAGGTGACGCTTTGCATTTGCGACTATGAAACAACAACCATAACCTTGCCTTTATAAATAAGAATAAAAAATAAATTAAATTAAATTAAACAATAACAACAAGAGCTATAAACAAGCCGGGCGCACATGTCGCCTCCTGCAGGGAAAAAAAGTTAATAATGAAGTTATGCAAATTGAATAATTTTATATTTATTAATTGAACATTTTCGCCCAGCACATTTACACACATATATATTAAATTTAAGAGCAAAAATTATGACCTGCTTTCAAACAATGGGTGCAAAAACCGCATTCTGTTTTACTGGCGCCATTAAATGCTGCGTTTAACGAAAGTCAAGTACTTTTATTATATATAAATATATATATATATTTAAATATATTTTATTTTATTCATATATAAATAAGACAAATTTTTTATTGAGGGATCGTCCATGAAAGATAAATGAATGAATACTATTTCAATAGCGTAAGTGAAACAATGATAATAAATAATAAAGAAAGAAAAAAAATGCATTTGTATACTTTTGTGTTTTTGTGTTTATTGCGCAATCAAACCATAAACCTGAAAGTTAAAGAATAAACATTTTGCATACTTAATACTCTTAATACTTTCAACACAAATAAGGTAAAAAACATGAACATGTATTTGATACTCAGTAAATTCCGTTCAACAAATTAAAAGTTCTGCTATCAGATTAATATCTTATTTTCTGATTATTTAAAAAGTTTACTTTTTATGGACTTTTAAACGCATGAAGCCCACTTATGTAATTCAAAATTCTGCTGCTCTAACAGCTTTTCTCTCACCAGGCAACAATGAAGCATAAAACAAAGTTTCAACTGAGCAATTAAAATTTTATCTTTCTGCACGATACTTGAGCTTAAAATGCTTCCAGCTTTACAAAGGCCAAAGCGAAAAGTGTCAGAAAATATGCTTGTACATAGTGATGGAACGATTAATCTTATGATATCCATTAATCGATTATTTTGCTTCGAATTGCAATTTAACTGCATCGCAAAACGGGGTTCGATTAATTGATACGTTAATCGATTAATTGCTCAAATAATCGCATCACTGAGAAGTAACATTTGCGCGCAAATCGCAAGTTGGATGAGAGAATGTAAAGTGTGGAAACATATTTTTATTTATTTGCAAAAACACAACCAACATGCTTCAGCTAATGTTGATATGCTTCGCATCTCTCAGGTCTTTATTTAGAATTCTTCTTTAGACACCCAAATGAAAATTTTGATTGTGCGGAAGAACATGGAAGTGGCTAGCACGAGCCAACAATCAAAGTCAGTTGAAAATACATTTCTGATACATTTTTAAATGCTTCGGGTGGCTCCAAACATACCAAGATGACAAAGTCAATTGTGGAGATGATTGTCGCGGATAATTTGCCATTTTCACACGTCCGAGCTACTGTTCCTGAATTCAACACAACATAACTAATAATAGCTACTATATGTCGATCCTATGAAATACTTAATAAATAATTACTACTTTTTTATAAAAATATAAAATAAATAAAATTAAATTAAAAATCTAAAAAACATTTGATTATCCATTATTTCCACTTTTGTTCGATTTATTTCGATTAATAATTGCCCAGCTAAATTTAATCATATGATTCAATAATTGATTAATGAAATTTTTTCGCCATCACTACTTCCACATCAATTTCAAATGAGTCAATGCATTAAGACTCCAACAATATATGAACTAGGCTTTAATTGCGAAAATCAATAAAGTTGTGTACACAAATATTTAAAAACGATCAAAAGTAAAAAACTTTGAATAAATAATTTTAATTAAAATATGATATGCTTCTGGAATGAATTGGGCATAGCTGCTCGACAGACACCCTATGATATATGCTGCAGTGATGTATCTCATTTTCATAGAAGTAAAGCTTCCATTCAATGAAGTTTGACATGGTTTCATGGATTATCATAATGAATATTACATTCGTTTTAGCCATTATATTATGCATATTGATCGGTATCGCCAATCGAAAAATAAAATCGTCAAAAATAAAATAATAATTAAATAAAAATTATATATAAAAGAGTATTTTATTTATAATTTATGTGGAATTATGTTATATAACATATATATAATTTTTTTAATCACACGTTCAATACTGGCTATATAATACTTTTTCAAAATATTCCTTTACTTATTTTATATTGTTGAATGTATGATAAATGTATGTGAAAATAAAGCTATGCAATATTGTAATACCAACTCAAATAACTAAAGTCATGTATATTTGCATCCCTACATATTGACTATTATATTTACTATATTATTTCGAGTTTAAATTTAATAAGTAATATGCTTACCTGGCCTGTAGCCATCGCTATGCTCGTGTGCGTTGATTCCATTGAGTTGCAGGCTGCCAATGATGAGGCACAAAATGAGAGGTGTGCATTTCATTCTGTTGGGCTCCATTTCGTTTTGCTTGTTCTGCTCCTTTTGTTTTTCACTCGCTGTGCCAAATGGCAAATGTAAATGTAACACGTAAATTCTCTGTATATGTGGTATGCTGTGCTGTACAGGTGGAGAGCGGCTACATGGGCATAAAAAATGCAAATAAATTTGCTTCGCTTTATGCAAACATAATTTCAAATATGCACACACGCGCTCACAAATACACAGGCACACACACACGCACACACACACACACTCACACAGATGAACGGACAAAATGATTTGCTGGCTTTATGCGTGTGTATTGGTGACACTTTCCGAGCTCGTAATTGTTGGCTGTGTAATGTTTTTATTTATATATACTTATATACATATATACAAGTGTGTATATATTTATATATATTATTTTAATTTTTTCTTTTGCTTCACTCCTTTTTTGTTGCTTTAATTTTTTCACTTAATTAAAAACTTTTGCGCTGCACATAAATTCATTTAAATATTTACAAACAGTCGCCCTTTTGCAGCTGATGTTGGTGTTTGTTCTTTATGCTGTGTTTGCCTTTGCTGCTGTTGTTGTTGCTGTGTTTTTGTCAAAACACATAACCGTTAAGATGAATTTTTAATAGAATTTGACGAGGCGACGAAGCAACTTTAGTGGCACGCCTACAACCACGCCTACATCCACACACACACATACTATATATACTCTCGCAGTCGGGCTGAATTTGTATGCGTTCATAAATATTTAAAATGAAAACGCGCACGTGTTGCACATTTTGCGCTCTCTGTGTCTCTTTCTCTATCTCTTAGTATCTGGCTCTTGATCTCGAAATTGTATTTTAAATCCTTATAATATGCTGGCACTCATTTCATGTGGCCCACAGTGCCCGCAAACGTTGTACAACAATCCGCAACTGCAATTAGAATAAAATTGTTTCATGTGGTTAGTATAGAAATGTCAGGGAAATTCATCTGGGAATTCAGCTATTAATAAATACACAAACATTTGCCAGCCATTATATAACGCTGAGGAATGTCGAGTGGGAAAACTGGATGCCAATCAATAATGATAGATTAGCCCCGTCCGGCCATCACACACAAGGCTCGTAAATTATACACCAGCCCGGTCTAGCCTAAACAAATGAATAGGTCAAAAAAAGTAAGGGAAAGGAAACTTTTCGCACAGCGCATTAATTGAGGGGGACGCAGGCGCTCGGCTGGCTGTGTGGTCGCACGTGCCATGTAAACATGCCAGATGAAGTTATCCCAGCTATACGCAATCGAAATGTCAATAGGTTCAAATTGTGCTCAGGTACTCAGACACATGCTCATATGTATGTAGGGTGTACTCTGCACCTCTCTCTCTCTCTCTCTCTCTCTCTCTCTCTCTCTTTCTATACGAGTGTGTATATCTTTCTCTTTTTGCGACAGGTCTCACCAGCTGACAGGCTCGACTTGCCAACTACAGGTAATTGACAAAGGAGTCATGAAAACTTTGACTTGAAAGTTTCGCCACGTTTTTTGTTTAACACGCAGCTCGAACAAGCTGATAAACTTGCATGACATTCCGGTGACTGCCACGTCGCAACCCCAAGTTCGCATCCTCAACTTTCAGCTGGCATCAAGCATCGCACACACACACACACACACAAACACACACCTATTTTTCCCATTAGCCAAGTTGTGCTTCCTTGACTAAGTTTGCATTGGGTTATTAAGAGCTGGGCAAGTGTTTATTGAGAGAGATTGCGAGGAGCTGCGAACTTGCGGCTAAGTAGTTGTTAGTTGCTAACTAGTGTCAAACTAGAGCTACTTATTTGCAACTAGTAAGAGCTTCGAGGGCAAAAGTTCAGCCAAAGCCACAAAATATAATGATTAAAAAGATAAGCTCGAGCACTGGAGCGGTTAGCAGCTGCTTTTCACTTCACAACCAGGAGTTAATTAAGTATCGTTTATTTTCGATCTTTAAACCAAAATTATAATAATTTGCTTACAATATTAATAGATAATAATATCATAATATATCAAACTTGGAATATTCTCTCCGAAGAATGAAATAAATGATTGAAATTTATTTATTATTAACCAAAATATTTATTTAATAAAATGTGGCTGAATTTCAACTGAGAAATATTTATTCATTTGAATTTAACGCTGAACCATTCCCACTCAATTCGCCTATTAAAGAGTCAACAAAAATCACATTAGAGTTTAGTACATCCAGACGCAAACAGCGAAAAACGTGGCCAACTTGGCTGTAGCAAAAAGCATTCAATTATGCCAACAATATGCAAACAGTGCAGCCAAACAGACTGCCAAACAACAACAACAGCAAAAACAACACCACACCACAAATAATAACAAGTTAAAAGGCAAAACGATATTCATAAAACTATTGTGCCTAACAAAAAAGCAGAACAAATACAAATACAAAAAAAAAAAAAAAGGGAGAATAAACGACGAATTGAAATGAATGAGCAGCGAGTGCAGTGCAGTGTTACCTGCTCGTGTTTCTGTGTGCAACGTTTTTTTTGCCAGTGTATTGTTGTGAGTGTCTCTGTGAATGCCTGGCCGTGTGTGGCTGGATGTGTGGTAGTGAATGCCTTGTGGCGCTTAGCGCATAAATTGAGCGCAGCAATTTCATTTAAATGTGCACAATAAACTTAGCTCATGACCCCTCGAGCATTTTGGCTCTGATATGCGGGCATCTGGTGCTATGCCCCTCGATGTGCGTCTCTGTCTCTGTCTCTGGCTCTCAATGCTTAAATCACATTAAATTTTGCTAGCAAAATGCATAATGCAAGACCTTTAGCTGGAGCGCCGACAGTTGACACAGCTGCTATGGCTTTTTGTGTGTGCTACGAGCTATGCCGGAAGTGCAATACACACACACACACACACACACACATACACACATATACGCGCTCACACAAATGCTTTGTTGTTACAATTGAATTCAAATGAATTGCGGTTGAGTTTTATAGCAAAGCAAAGTTAGCGACATGGCAATGCAAAAAGCCACTGTATGGAGCATAGAACCGCCAAGGAAACTTTTTTTGAAAAATAGCGAAATCAATACGCAAGAGCAGCCAACAGACAGAGAGAGAGAGAGAGAGTGGGTACAAGTGAGATAGACTAACGGGAATACAAAGGTAATTTAGTCGCCTGACATGCTTTTCAAACTGACAAATACTGCGATTTGTCATTGGTTTTCCGTGCTCGTGACGTTGACTTGTTGAGGTTTTCCTTTTCGTATTTTACTTCGCTACTTTTCTCCACATTTTCATGAAATATTTACATTTTTTGGCAGCTTGTTTGGAGCATTCAAACTGATGCAAGAAGGGCTTCTCTGCAGCTGACAAATTTAGATTTCTTTGAAGTAATTTTAAATTGAACAGAGATATGTAAAAGGGAACTAACAAAATTGATAAAACGTGTGTATTTCATTTGATGGAAAACTATAATTAAAATAATACAAATTGATGGCCTGGCCACTCATTTCATCGCTGGGGCTGCCTCTTCAATTAAACTCAGCCCGCATGGCCCTATTCTCAGTATTCAAAAGCCTCTCCTTGGTCGTCTTTTCAGGTCTACTTCGCTCCGATCTGATAGCCGGCAGCATACAATTTTAAGCAATATTTTAAAAGGCTGTCTCGTGAATATTTCATGCTTTATATTTACAACGCCCTCGTGCCATGGCCTCAACTTAAGCATTTTGTCCGAAATGGAGCCAACAAAAATGATGATAAAGAAAAAAATCCGAAAACTCAGCTGCAAATGTTGCACCTGCAGCTGCTGCAGCTGAAACAATTTCCCTCCTCTCGCTTTTTCCCTGCTGCTGCCTCAATTTCCGGCAAAAGGCCGACAAGGCTTATCCGTTGCCGCGAGCTGGTCGGCCTGCTCCGGCCACGCCCCCATTCATTTTTACTGTACGCTCAAGTGAATTTCACTAAATAATATAAAATGTGCCCGGACGCAGCAAAAAAAAAGAAAAAGAAAAAAGGCCTGAATATGCGCGAAAATACCGAAAAATCGTTGCGTTCGAAATTTTCCAGAGACTTTTTTTCCAGTGTACTGCTTGCACTGATGAAATGTATGTTAAATTGCATTTTTAATATTAAGCGCAGTGCCGAGGGGGCGGGGCAGCGACCTAAATATTTGTCATGTTGTTAAATTAAAAAAGTAACAGTGAATGGGGCGGTGAGGGCGTGGCTATTGAGCAGTGCAATGCCTGAAAAAAAGAAAACGCAATGGAATCAGCAACTTGACAGCGGCAAAGACTCGTTTAATAAAAATGGCGACAAGCGAACGGAAATGGTTGCAGCAAAAAAGGCGACCGCAACACACACAAGCATAAGCAAACACACACGCACACACACACAGATGTCTATATACACACAATGCACATATGAGCTGAAAAAAGTAAAGCTAACCAGCCGACTGAGCAAAGTCCTGGCGCTGCCAGGCCAAAGCCAAAGCCAAAACCAAAGGCAAACAGTCGACAAACGCACACCCACAAAACGGGCTCTGGGAAATGATGCGTGGGTATGGAGGGTGTGGCGGGCAGGGGGGCAGGGGACAGGGGACAGAAGGTGTGCGACAATAAGGGCGCATCTATTGCGGCGCATATAATGAAGCAGGCGCTCCACGGTCGCGACATGGCCGTTGCTCATTTCCAGGTCGACGTAATTTGTCCATAATTTGTCTGCGTCTTCCACACAGACAGGCAGCGCCAACGACCGAGTGAAAGAGAGTTACAGAAAGAGAGAGATAGAGAGAGAGAGAGAGGTAGGAAGTGGGAGGGCAGAGGTAGAGGTATTAGGGTGGCTTGTTTGTGTAAGGGACTGTCTGTGTCTCAGAGTTTATCTATGGCGCACTTAGACGCTATTTATGTCTTTGTATTTTGTGTAATATGCAACTGAGCGCAACTTGTGGGCTCTTTGGGGATTTTTCGGCGGCTTTTCTCTGATTAAATCAAAAGCGTAAGTTAAAAATTATGGATCCATGACAATATCAGGGTAAAATATATATATCCACATATATATGTGTGTTTGCCTAATGGACGTGAGCGACGTTGTGGTCAATAAGCAACGGACACGACGTGCACGTGAACATGGCCCAGTATTGTGGCTGACTAAACCAATTAATCTAAGCAGCACACATGGCCAAAACAAAACAATTCTATGTGGCATGCGGACAACGTGCTAACAACTTTTTCACACATGCCATCATGCGAGTGTGTGTGTGTGTGTGTGTGTATGCAACTAATTAAAATGAACACGAGTTAATCATCTTGATTGTTTTCACTGATTGATTGATTGTTACAGTTACAGCTAGCTAGCTGGCCATGCAAACTGAAACTGTATTGTGATTAGTGTTGTTCTGAATGAAAATACCTTCCAAATATGGGAAAATGCCAAGCTAGCCAACAAAGCTTAATTTGTAAATCGATTATGTGGCCAGAACATAAATTGAATATTTGCAGTGTACACTAAATGGGTCAAGCAATTATAGTTGTTTGAGTAAGAGTAATTAAATTTTATTGAGTTATTGCAAAACTAAACCTATTAAAAGGAGGAGAAGCTCTTGAAATTGTCTAATTTATTTTATGATTTTCATATTTGCTGAATAGATATTTTATTAAATAAGTTGACCAAAAAAAAAAAAAAAAAAAAACAAACCAAACAAAATATTTTTTATATATTTTTATTTTTATTTATTATTTATATTTTTATTTTTTTTTTTTTTTTTTTTTATTTTATTTTTTGTTTAAAATTTTGAAAAAAAAAAAAAAAGAAAAAATTTTTTGCCAAAAAAATAAAAAAAAAAAAAAAACTCCAATTTAATTATTTAATTAATTATTTATTATATATTATTATATTTATTTATTAAATTATTTATTGATATAATTATATTTATTGATTACGTTAATTATATATTTATTATATTATATTCTGGGATTTAAATATTTATTCAATAATATCTATTAAGTTGAAATTTCTTGTAATCAAAGATGTTTATATAATGAATCTAATATAGAAACTCGAATCTTTAATAATCCATTAACCTTTGCTTGTGCTTGACATTATTATTTTTAAATGAGTATTCGAAGCCATATTTTGAATATGCCTTAAGTTTGTTAGCGCACACATTAAGTTTTATTTAAATATATTCATGGGGCTGTTGTCTGTTGCCTGTTGACATCGTGCTGCGTAAACAACTACAATAAAAACAATAACATCAGCAGGAGCAACAGCTGCAATGACAATAACTCTTGCCATTGTGTACACGCACACATGCACATACTCACACACAGAGGCTGTCGCATACATATGCAAACAGCAGCTGTGGCTGTCGTCGTTGCCGTCGCCCACATAAGTATGCTACAATTTTTTCCCCATTTTTCAATAACAAGCAAAACTTGCGCACCGAAACGTGAACGCCGCTTGTTGTGTTAAAATCACAGCGTGTGTATGAATATGTTCATGTGCCTGTGAGTGTGTTATTTTTGTCTGTGTGTTGCAGCAGCTGCAGTGGCTGCCGCTAGCTATGCACCCACCAGCTTATAATTGAAAATGTTTTGTTTTAATTAACTGACGCGAGTTTTTTTATGTGCAGCCATCTGCCCTTTAGTCAGTTAATTTCCGCTGCGTCTCAACTCTTCTTCTGGATTCAGACGTATATTCTAGGCTGCCAATATATGTATGTATATCTGAATCGACATATAGACACTAACAGCTCGTCTGGGTTGCTATTCGCTTAAGCGTTTTGCTCTTCTAGCCAGTCCGACGCGCCAATTGATTTTGATAGGTTTGTGTGTCTCGGTTATTATTATGATGCGCTTTATTGTCACGCAGTAGCTGCCACAAAACGCTTCATGTGCTGGCCGCATCAAATTTATGTTTACAGCGCAAGTGGCAGCCGCTATGAAAAGCCAGCGCATCAGCACAAGCCCGGGCAAGAGCAAAGTCAAGGCGTAGAGCAGAAACAATGCCGCATGTCGCAACGGAAACGGAAGCTGTGGTGTGCAGCAGTGTGTGTAAGAGAGCTATGTGTGTGTGTGTGTGTGTGTGAGAGAGAGCGAGTGTGTGCAACGACTCTCAAAATGCTTGGGTTATATGAAGACATAAACATAAAAGTGTTTTATAATAAAGCAAAGCGTGAAATAATTCACAGCACAGTGCTCAGAGTCCGCACAGTGGCGCAGAGAAGCCAAGCTGACAATTTTTATAGTCTTCTACTTACAAACACACTCAGAGTCACTCAGACCCGCAGCGGCAGGCTGACAATGATGTTAAATAAAATATTGTTTATATGCCAACATAATAAATGGCCATTGCCAGCGAAGGACTCATAAAGCGCACGTTAGTCATTGCCATCAAACAAACACCTAGGACATTATTAAAGCCATACTGGCCAGCTCCGGCTCCAGCTGCCTATAGAGTTTCCTTACTGTGCCTTAGACCGTGGCAATCATGACAGATGCGTCGAGTCCCCAACAACTGTGTCTACATTTATGGCAAACAATATCTTGCCGAAATGTGAGCAAAGCGATTTCTATAAAAACAAACAAACTTTATTTACAGGACAGCGCAGCTGACAGTCCTATACCTTGCCATTCTATAGCCATTTATTTATAATATACTATCTTGAAATAGCATTTAATTTGAAAAATGTAGGTTGGCAATACATATATAAATTTGGGTAGATATAATTGAAGCTTCGTACAAAATCTGTTTATGCCCATAAATTTTAGATTATTTTTTCCGAATTCAGTCAGTTCCTTTTATCAATTCCCAATGCGTTGTGTAGGAGCCGCTCACTGTGCGCTGGCTGTTTTATCATATTTAAATATAAATAAGTCAAGCGAGCTCAGTTTCATTATTAAACTAATGACTTTATTATTTACTAATTACCCGGGGAATTATTGTGCAGATGACCTAGTTGGGGCACTCAGATCCTGTGCTGTCATGTAATGTGTCAGACAGCTTTGGGCAAGGACATGACCAGGGCGGGCGGGGGCAAGCAGGCCACAAGCCAGGACCGCAAAGGACATGTGATATGGCTTACTCGAAAATGTTGGGGCAATGGCAAAGTTTTTGTGTTTGTCGTTTAGTTTGGAAAATTGCTAATTTATTATTTTGCGCATTTAAATATTTTAAGTGTCCCGCAGGATTTGCACACACACACACACACACACACATATGAGAAACTTACAAGGACACTAAAAAATTTGTCGCCAGCCTGAGCCACTCGGTGTCCTCCGTGCTGTGCGCTATGTGCTGTGTGCTGTGTCCTATGTCCTGTGTGCAATGTGCTAAGGCAGCAGAAGCAGCCACGTTACAAGTTAATATAATTTTAATGAAAATTAACATGAAGCCTGGCACTTTTTGCCCCACACGCTTTAATTTCCCAAAAGGCAACGCGACACATATGTCTGCGTGGGTCTGTGTGTGTGCACAGTGGGGCTGGGACATGTGTTAGTGCTGCTTTATTACACATACGCCTCGTGTTAAGCGCATAGTTGAGCAGCCGCCTGTCGTTTAAGCTGCTTTCATTTTCATTGCTCACGGCTCTCTCTCTCCCTCTCTCTCTCCTCTCAACACACTCTCGTTCTATCTCGTTCTTTCGGTTGTATATAACTTTTTACTTTTAGCTTCTGGTTTTTGGCTAATTTGTCGCTGCGGCTGCTGCACGTTTAGTCGGTTGATTCAAGTGCGTTCTCGTGTTGGGAATTACGCAACTAATTTCACATAGGCAAAATAGCAGCAAACGGTAGTGCTCTCACTTTGATTTATAATAGCCGAGGAGGCTGTCAGAGCCGGCCACGCCCACACATGTGCGTGCATCACTGTTGGAGGGCGTTGTTAGACAGCCTCGGCAGCCATGGCACATTCTATAAGCCTTTGAAACTAGGCACGCGCTTTACAGCTCATATTTTGCACTTCGGTACTCCGAGGACACACACCCATCCACCTGAAGGCCTTTATGCTGTCCATATGCATAATGGTTGACAAGTATTAATATGTCGCTACACTTTGTTGATTGTCCTCAAGGCTTGCATTGAGGTGCCCAAGGATATAACTGCACAGCAGTCACAGAGGCATCAAAGCTTTGCGGAACGCTATATTCCAACTAAGATATAATTTTACAATTGCTAAGGGCTACAATTGCGATAGCAAACGCTGAATCGCACACAAAATTGACTTTGTCATTAATAATGTTCAGCTAGCGAAACGTCAACGAAGCCTGGGCTCTGTGTAATGGCTCTTTCGCTGTCTGTATGTATAGACAGAATCGATATGTAAACGAAGCTAAGTTCGTAGCCAATGCGGGCAATTTTCACTTTCACAAATTGTTCATTTATCTCAATACAGTGAATCATTAGTCTCTACACCAGTTGGCTAGAAAACAGACAGCGAATCGTCTAAATTGACAGCCTAACTAACCTTTGACGTTTGTTGATCAGTTAAGTGGCGTTGATTATCTGAAAGGTACTCAGAAAAAAAAATATATATATATATATAAATAAATAAATAAAAAATAAATAAATAAACATATTTCACACTAAAACAATTCTTTAATTCTTGGTTGAAAGCTGAACTAATTGTATTTATAATTTTCTTTAAAAGAAACTTTAACATATTCATAATAAACCGTAAATTAGGTTAATAATTTATATTTAAATTATTATTATTTAATTTTTTATTTATGTTATTTAATAAAAAAATAATAATTTTATCAGTAAAATTTTTAAACAAATTCAAAATTATAATTTAAAATTTTTAAACAAGTTTTGCTCGGTTTTTCTAATGCTTCAAACTTCAAAGAAAATGCAAACCTTAATATCTGTATCATTTTCTATATTTGGTCCCACAGTGCAGCAGTCAATGGTCAATGTCAATTAGTTAATAAATTTGTGAGCAGCTTTATCTGCAATCGCTAATAAATAAATTCCATGACCTTTTCTACTTTGCAACAGCTCAAGTGGCTCTGGCTCTTGCTCTGGCTGCGGCTGCGACTGTGTCTATGGTTACTTGTGTATGTATTTGCTGTCTGGCAACTCGGAGCATGGCAAATAGAACGCAAAGCTTTAACACAACATCAAATAACATGGAAACATTGAATGTTGTCTCCACTGCGATATCCTGCAGCAGCAGCAGCAGGAGCAGCAGCAACTGGCTGACTGGCTCTGCTGATGCCGGCATCTTGTGCTATCGCTGCCTTTTTTTATTAGCTTTGTCTTTCAATCTGTCTCGTTCCATGTTACGTGTCTTTTATTTTATTTGTGCCCCCCAATTCGACTGCTGCCAGCGACAAAACAAAATCGATTTTTATTTGTCGAGCAGCAGCAAGCTCTCAGTTTGTTTGTCGCTTTTGTTGTCAGAGATATTAAATCGTTTGGTTTAGCAGCATCGACTCTTGACTGATTGAAAGGCTCTCAGCTGCGTGTTCCAGCTAACTACAAATTTCGTGTAGCTGCTATCAGACTCAGTTAAAATTAAATCTATATTTAGACTTAGATAATAATTAGCAGCTGTTCGGCAAACTTTCTGTAATTAGTGGATAGCAAATTTGTTTCATTGATTTTGCAATTATGAGAGGCGTAACGCCAAACTTTTAAACATAAAATTTCAATAATTTGTCCGAGATTGGGAGCGTGGCATTCCGGGAAATCTTCGGGTTGCGCTGGCAACTTTGAGCCGACGGTCTTAAACTTTCCCGGTATTTGTAATTAAGCAAATGGCGTCTAAGCCAAATGAGCTTAGCACTCGGCCCACTCCCAGAGATGCGAAAACGAAATGAAAGGCTGCAAATTGTTGCTTTTGTCATATGTCAAAGCTAACAAAATGGCCGCCGGTAGAATGTGGAACATGATAGGAGTCGCGACACACGGCTGCAAAGGCTGCTTGGCCTGGAGTGACATGGACTTCAGCCCCGATTGGGCATTGGCAAAAAGTGCCGCCATCAAAAACAGCGTTACATATCAGGCGCTATCTGGCAGTCCCCGCCGCCACACCATCCACACTCTCCATCAAACGGCTCTTGCAATGGCTTGCGGCGGCAGGCGGCGGTGCTGCCAAAGGGGGAGAGGAGGCTTTTGCACTCAACGTTAGCCCATTTTAGCGCTGTTATATTCGTCAGCTTTTGTTTTTGCCAAACGAAAAATGGAGCACACGGCAGATTTAGATGCTGATATGCATACAGGCGTGTCTGTGTGTCTGTGTGTGAGTGTGAGAGTGTGCTGGTGTGCTGGTGTGTAAAGTGCCTGCCTAACCAATTTGTGCGCCCATACAAACTAATGTGCTTTGATGTAGGTGCTGCCTGCTATGAAGACTAACAAGCACCCGAATCGTACAAAAAGCATTGCCTACTTTTTCTACTACATTCCTTTTGCTTTTTTCTCTCTTTTTCGTGCTGCTGTGCGACAACAACCACAAAGACATCGATCACATTAGGCAAACAAATTTATTTTTGCTGAGGGCCGCTTTGGAAAACGATTCAAGTCGACAGCAAAAATTGTCACACGATACTTTGGAAGTCGTTTTGGCGCATTGCGCACAAGCCGCCTCTACCACGCCTCAACTGCAATGAATGTAAATCAATCAAAATCAGCGTCGAAAATTATGCCGCAAATTGAATTATTGATTCGATTAAAGCGTACCTCAGCACACACATACACACACACACACAGGCCACTCTTAGCAGCAAATAAATAAATAAGCAGCGGCGAGCAGACGGCGCCTCCGTATGCGGATAAGTAACGTAACGTGCCTGACGATCAAATTACACACACACACACACACACACGCACACACACATTGGCAGCATGACACACGCAGAGCGTACTTATACATCAGCATTACAGTTACATTTACCGTTTACTTATGTAGCGCCACGCTGGCACATTAAAGGCCACAAATCGTCTCAAGCCCTCAATATGCAAACACATTGCCATTCACTGCCAATTCCCTCGCTCTCTCTCACTCCCTCTCTCTCTCTCTCTCACTCTCTGTGTGTGTATCGTATGTGCCTCGCGTAGCGCTTAATCGTCTATATTATTTCATACGCACACACATACAGCAATCAACTGTAGCGCAGCATTGGAGCTTATTCTCCTTTCCATCCATTGATTACAGTCACTTATTTATATATATATATATTGTGTGTGTGTGTGTGTGTGTGTTTGTGTGGGTTTTTTCTCTACAGCCATATTTTTTCTTATTTTTTGATTTATTCCATAACTGATTTTAATATACTCTACAGCTTAGTCAATATGCTTGCTTATCTCTCAGCGTTAGCAGACTGATATGTCTAAGTAAAATGAAGAATTTTCAAGGTAATAAATTAACAAATAAATAATGTTTTATTTTTAATATTTATTTCAATTTTAAATTACCACAAAAATTAATTAATATAATATTAAATAACGTTAAGTTTATTTATATACTTTTCATATATGACCAATTATAAAGGGTTCACAGCGCTTCGGTGTATTTGGGGATAGAATTTCTTTCTTGGTTTTGTAGCATGTTTAAACAGCTTTGGGCCATGGCACTGCACGAAATGGTTACATGTGCTCGACGCCATTTTGTGTGCGCAATTAAGCGTTTGATGTGGCGGCGTTTGATTAGGCGGCGGCAGCAGCAGTAGGAGCCACGACAGCCCAGAGGCAGCCTAATATCTTTCATAAATAATTTATGCGATTTGTTTGCTGATTTTCATTAATGTTAATGCATCAATCACTCTGTGTGTGTGTGTGTGTGTGTGTGTGTTCTGTACGTGGCTAGGTTTAATTTATAGTTTCAGCTAAGATTTTAAATCAATTTTAATTGGCATTTCATTAGCAAATCTCAATTTCAAACTGACTCCACATTATTATGCGGTATATGAAATCAGCTTGCTTTGCTTGGCCAACGAGTGTGTGTCTGTGTCTGTGAGTAGTGATTAGAGCTGATTACACGTTAAAGCCCAAGTTAAAAGCTTTTGAGCAAAATGAGAAGCAGTCCGATTCCAAATGGATTTCAAATTAAATGTGTGTATTTCATGGCAAAATTTTTAATTGCAAGTGAACATTGTAATTAATTCTGAGATTTATGAGATTTTGATTTAAATCGGCTTATAAAGATAAAGGAAATAGTTTAATTAGAAGAGCTGTTAAGAAAGTTAAAAAAGGAAAGCCATTATTATTGAATATGATTTTCTTCTGTTCAACTCACGCAATTTACATTATAAGAATTCAATATGGCTGCTTTTGCCCATATTTATATATGGAATAACTTAAAGCATTGACGTACTGTCATATCACATTTTACTTCAATAATAAAATGCAATGATGAGCAACATAAACGCAAGCTTCACTTTACGTATGTTTTCACTGCTCTTCAATATTATGCAAAGCACTTAAATGAGAGTTAGCACTCACACGAATGCACTCTGTCAGCTGGAACCGAAGCATACACACACAGACACAGACTCATGTACTCACAAGTGCTTGCCCTCGCTCTCGACAGTCCAGCTGGCAGCGTTGTCCTGCTGTTGGTCCTTTTTGCTTGTGCTGTCATGAAACGCAGCTCGACAGCTAAGCAACAAATTGCGTTACGACGCTGAACTCATGCACCTGTGTTGCAACCTACATCTGACAATCTCCCTCGCCCCTTTCTCTCTCCCTTCCTCACTCACACTCTCTCTCTCTCGCTCGCTCTCTCGCCCTCTCTCTCTGTTTCACTATTTCTCTATATTCCATTGCTGAATGTATCTCAAGTAAATATGATAAATCACCACACCCTCCACAAGCTTCTGCTGCTGCTGCTGCTGTTGGCCATGACAAATGACGCAGCACCACGTGCTAAGGCCCCAGAGATGCTGCATACTATAGTATTTGGCTTCACATGCCACGTATACAATAATCGATGCGATTTGATGCACGCCAACTGTATAAAACACACACACATACATATTTATATATATGTATATATACAGATCATGGTCATGCATATATAATACTTATATATCAGCATGTTTATGTCGCCTAAATGTGAAGCATAAATATTCATTTTTATGGCAAAGACAAAGGGCCATGCTCACTGTGTGTCTGTGTGTGAGTGTGTGTGTGTGTGTGCGTTTGGGAATGTGTCTGCGTATGTGCCTTATGCAGTCAAAATGGCGGCAGCTTGCTGCGTTCATTGTGGCGGAAACGGAAGTGCTTAAGCTGTAAGCAGAAATCATAAACGAAAATCACGTAATGTCTTTGTGAGTGTATGTGTGCAAGAGTCTTTGTGTGTGTGTGTTTCTGTGTATTTGTGTGTGCTACTTGCCTGAAGTGGCAGGTGTTGCTGCAATGATTTTCAATTTTACGCGTGAAAGTCATGCGCTAATTTTCTTGTTTGCCATTTGCAATTCGCCTATTCATTGTCATTTGCCACACTGTGCGCACACAGCGCCCACCACCTAACCCCCACTCCGCTGCCAATTGACATTAATGACACGCCAATTTGGCCTAATTGAGTTGCTGTGCATAGCCATTTTTTTAATTAGTCGAATAATTGGATACCCTAACGACAACGTTCGTGTCTCTGCATGCGTTGCAAACGACGTAATCTTGACCTTGGCTTGTTGCAGCGCAGCAGGACCAAAGCAAAGATTGTCTTACCTTTACGTCTCTCTCAGTTCCTTCCCTTTATTTTATTTTCTCTCGCACTCATACTCTTGCCTTCTCCAGCTATCGCACTTCATGCAAATCCTATCAAAGACTTGGCAAAAATGCGTTCAAAATATAAAAGTCACGTAACTGGTTGCTGTTTCCGGTTACGCCGTACACGCGCCTTCTACATACACACACACACACACATACTCACGCACACAGGCACACCTCAACTATATAGCACACAAGCCCACGCACTTATTTAGTTAGGCATTTGTTTGCATTTGAGCGCTTTGATTACGCTTCGATTTTCGCCAGCACTAAGAAAAGTTTGGCCAACTTTTTCGTTTCTTTAGTTTGCCTTGTGCATACCTATATATTGTATGTACATATATAAATATATATGAAAGCAGATATAATTATATTTATATGTATATATGCGTATGCTATTTATTGGTATTACAGCGCAAATTACTTTATTTATATGCCATATCGAAAGTTGCCCGAGCAACCGAACTAGTATTTACTTATATATATGTATATATATTAAGCCCAGACCTGATTCATGTCTCTAATCTGTTTTAGCTAGGGAGCCGCTCGTCAAAATGAAAAAAAAGGTGTAGCACTCAGTTTTATGCAAAGTGCGCTTTGAAATTTTAAGTGCTCGTGTCATAAATTTCAAAATACAAATTTTTGCCCGTCTAGACAACATTTCAGCTGTTAATTATGGCCAGAATGAACGAAAGCCGCAAAAATAGTTGATGGCGAAAATTAAAAAGTCTAAAAAGAGGAAATACTGAAAAAAAAAAGTTGGACATAATTTTTTTACAAATAGTTAAGCTACTGTCTGAGAGGTGAGGCAGCCAAATGGCTAGGCAAATAATTTGGTTTGCACATAAACACACACAAACACATACACACATATACACT